>OU426987.1:194649287-195065574 GCA_911387755.1 Chrysotoxum bicinctum
GTAAGTCAGTCAGTTTTTGAATCCACCTGCCTTCCCCTCAAACAAGCCCCTAAATCTTAATTAAAAGTTCATCTGCTAACCTAATAAATTACTTCACCTACCAACAAATATCAAAACAAAGAGTCATCAAAGTTAACTTCACTTTAATTCTGATCTGAAACAGGTCTTAACCCAAACTGCTTTGTCCTTAAAACGAAAATCTAATAATTACAACAGAGTAAGACACAAGGAGTTTCGTTTTTCAAATAAGTTACCTATGACATCCTTTCCTTAAACTACGAATAGGGGTGGATAGTATAAAAGTGCGGCGGCACATGATATTAATTTCTCCCTTTTTACTTGCGACTTATAGGTACTACAAGGCAAGTTATGCATTCGTAAAAAACATCGAACTCGAGATTTTGGTCAAAGTTGACATTACGATGATAGCGAAGACCAAAAAAGTGGGTCTCGCAATTCTGTCTGTCTGTCGGTTCGACTACAGCCTAAACGGCTCGGCCGATTTTCTTCAAACTTGGTTTAATTTTTCCCTTCCGGACGTTTTTTTCTGTTTTTTTTTTAAGACCAAAAATAACGGTACGATTTTTTTTCGAAATTTTATAAATATTTTGTTTTTTTCAAAAACTGTCCCACAGAATTTTTTAAAAAAAATTTGAAAAATTTCATTTGGTTAAAACAAGCTAATGGTTGAAAAAAATTTTACAAAAAATTGTTATTTTTGGTAGCCCCCCTGGGTCCATTTTTTTGTTTTTGATTTACTCGAAAACGTTACAGCCGATTTAAATCATTTTTTTTATGCCAAGGCTCCTCCAAAGTTTGAATATTATAACATATTCAAATTTTCAATTTTTTATTTTTTGGATTTAAAAAACCAAATTCAAAATTTTTTTGGAAACTCAATATTTCGAAAACCCCACGCTCGATTTTTTTCAAACTTGCCAAATAAAAGTTTCTTAACATAATCTACAAGATTTGAGAAAAAATATTTTTATTATCTAAAACTAACGGTACCTTCCATACAAATTTTAAAAAATGGTTTTCGAAAATCGTATTTTTCTCGAAAACGGTTCTGAGAATTTTGCTAAAATATTATTTCTTTTGATCAATCTTTACGATCTATAATTTAATAAAAAAAAATTTGAAATCTAGATATTACTGACTGTACGACATAACGGATTTTAACGAAATTTTTAATAAAGAAGCTCCTAAAAAGTTTAAAAAATATTGCATTTAAAACTTAAGAAAAAATATTTTTTCAATTTTTAGAAAAAAAAGTTTTTTTTTTTTTTTTTTTTTTGAAAAATTTGATACCTCTAAAACGGCTTAGTATTTTTTTGGAAATTAGACTTTTATTCGTACAATAATAAGAACTTAAGGTTGGCGTACCAAAATTTTTTCTTAAAAATGTTTTAAAAATTTTGTACATAAAAGCTTATTTTTTTAAGGAACCACTACAACGACTTATAATTTTTGTTCCTGCATAAATTCATATTTGCATAGCATTCTGTTTTTATCTCTTACTACTAAAAGAATTTAAAAAATTCATTTTATCCTTATGAACAGTTTTCTTTAATAACATCCGTTTTTAAAATTCCTAGTCTATTACATAGGAGCAAGTTCGTGCGACCCAGTCGTGCATTTTATTTCAAGCGGATTTGGTCTAAGCACCAATAAGAGGTTGATCCTCATTAAAAACTTAACTCCAGGCTACAGACTTGGTACTAGCACGCTTAAATATAGGCCTAAGTTGTTTGTAATTATATCCGAAAATTATTTCAATAAGAACCTCAAATAGCCTTAAGCGAAAGAGACCTCCATCTCGCCAGTCCAGTCCATGTAAAACTTAAGAAATTTTGATGAAATAAAAATACCAACTCAAAATGCCTAAAAAAATGTCAAATGAAAAATAAAAACGTCGAAAATTCGCTAACGATTTGTTTCCTTTTACGAAACATACATATACAATAATTTCAAGCAACTTTAACTCTCATTTTAACTCTAGTCCTTTTAATTCCAAAATAAATGTTCTGCTTGTAAAATACAATTAACATTCGCTTACAAAAGATAGTCGCATTAACTTCAATCATCATTACATTAAAAAGTTATTTAACATTATATCATGTACTTAAATACACGTGTATACGCACTACAATACAATACAAATTCTCGTATGTACGTATGCATGTTAATCGTATGAAATAACAAAACCCAAAGGACGCGATACTTATCATGAATTTAATGTGTCGACTCCTGTAATTTAAATCGTCATAAATAATTTTAATGACACAACAGTTGCTTTGTTTCAGCGAAAATAATGAACATCTGTTTTCATCTTTCATAAATTGTAATATTCACAATTAACGAACGAAATGCCTTCTCAGCGGTAATAAGGTGAAGTGTGTCTACTTAGTCTGATTAAATGTCCTGGAAAAATGTATGAAAGTGTCTTCATGTGTTTTAGTTTTTTTAGTATTAATTTAAAAGCCAATTGTATTATATTTTAAACGATGATGTTTGTATAGCTTCAGTAAACTTTTAAAAACTTATAAGAAAAAGTATTTTTAATTCAAACTATTCCATGTTATCGATTTTCTATATTTGTGGCAGTTTTTTATGAAACTAACCTAAGAACCATTAAAAAGTGAAGTATAAAAATAAATTAAGAAAAAAGTGTTTAAAACGCAAGAGCAATCAGAATTTAAAAACAAGATATAAAAAAAATGTGTTGAATTAAAGAAGGAAATTTCTATTTGTCGAGATAGTTACTTTAAAAACAAATTCAATAAAGCCGAAGGAAATATAAGAAATGAATGGCAAATTATGAATAGTATACTCAATAAATCTCAGTGCCAAAAACAACCATTTGTTATCAATGCTAATGGCAGTATGGTCTCAGATAAAATTGAAATTGCGAATGCATTCAATGAGTATTTTTCAACGATTTAACTTAATCTACTAGCGACTTCTAGTAGAATGATGAGCTTTTTAACGAGAACGAAATTTTTCAGTGATGTTCAGTTTGGTTTTCAAAGTAATAAATCAACCGAAGATGCCTTGTTACATTTCTGTTCTCAATTATTTGTAAGCCTTGATAAGAAAAAGAATACAGCCGCGTTATTTGTTGACATATCAAAAGCCTTTGACATGGTTAATCACGCAATTTTGATAAGCAAACTTGAAAGTGCTGGGTTTCGAGGTTTCATAAGTGATTGGTTAAGATCATATTTAAATGTAAGAACCCAAAGATTGAAATTTGATGGTATTAGGAGTGATACAAAGACATTCGATTTGGGAGTGCCACAAGGCTCGGTTTTGGGACCAATACTTTTTTTTGGTATATATGTATCAATTCTTTATTTAGATTGTCATTTAGGGGTTCTTTGATAGCTTTTGCAGATGATGTGGGCTTTTCTTATGGTACAGATGGTCGTCTTAATCTTATATCTGATATAAATTGGGATCTCAGCTGGTTGAGAATCTGGTTTGCAGAGCACAAACTTATAATTAGTGTTAAAACTTAGGTAATGTTTTTGAGTGTAAAATAAATAAAAAGTAAAATAAATATAATGCCACAAAAATAACTCCTTTACATCTTCTTTAAATAGAACATTCACGATTCACAATTGTACATCGGGCAGCCAAATTCTTGTGAACTTCCCATAAGCCCAAATGACATAAATTAGGAGCATGCTAGAGCTTTCGATTCGGTCTCTGTGGCCCGTTCACCAAAAAGATTGATTGGTTGCAATCACAATAGACCAAATCAATCAATTCTAATGTCAATCTCATGCCACTGAAACCACTGAACATAAAGTGAACGAAACGAACGAAAAAAGTTATGTTTCGTTCTTGTTCTGAGTCAGTTCACAATCACAATACCAAATAGGAATACAATAAAACGAATGTATATTCTTCATTTTATATAAAATGGAAGATGGCGTGAACGAAGTCGAAAACTTTCGTTCATTTTCACATTGCTATGGTCGCAATCAACACGAAAAGATTTAACAACAAATATTTTAGTTGAATGAACGATTGAATACATTTCGTATCGGTGTTGGTCTCTTTCGGAACGAAACGGCTGGATAAAAAATGATTTGATTGAATTAGCGATTGATTACAAAGATTGAATCTAACCAACTAACAATAAAACAGACTCCCTAATAAACATACATATGTGCTTTTTCATTGGTCAAATAATTCAACTTATTTTCTGATGTGGATTTGTCAGAATCGCGCTTTTGACAATTTTTTGTTTTAAAATAAATTTTGTAAATCTATATTTTTCGGCCTTAAGTATTACCTCAACAGTTCTTAGCTGTCAGTGTAGAAATTTGGTTAAAGAAGCAAATTTTTTTATTAAAAAATGGCGCAACTTCAGACTGATTTGCCAAATTCATTAAAATTATACAGGGTGGCGCATAAGTAAAGTTATAATATATTTGATAAATATATTTTTTCTGTCTTATTTCATTTAACTATGTTTTGAAGATAATGGCGCAAATTAGTACGATATTAAGGCTGTTTTAGTATGAAACTAGGTTAAAACAACGATTTTTCAAATTTTAATCGAATATAGCATCATACTTTCTCTACCGTTTTATTAAAGTTTAAATCATCGAATACCTATTTTATTTTTTTAGTATTGTACTATTTACAAACGCCACAAAAGGTCTGTTTACTTAGTTTATTGCATCAACCGTCATTGTTTTAGGTGTGTTCAGAAGCAATTTATTAAGAAATTGCTTTAGTACGATACTAGTTAGAAAATCGTTAAAATAAAGAATAAGTTAGTTAACTACTTTAAAGTGGGCAAATTGTTAAGTAGTATCATACTAATACCTTAATAATAGGTTGTTTAATGATGTCCATGGCTTATTTTGAACTGACGTGCTCTGTCCTGAACCTTTTCCGTTAGTTTTCTAAGAATTTCAGGTCCCTATTGCTATGTTCTTGGCTTACTGACATTTTTGACCAGTGAAAATCTTAAAAATGTGACATTATCCAATCACCAAAAATGTACCTCAGGAAAACCATAGTTAGATGAACTGTATGTGAGCGCTGGCTCCATCTTCTTGGAACCACAACTCTGAATTGTTCTCAACCTCTGGCCATACCAAATTTTCAACCATTGCCCGGTATTGTAATCCATACACATTTACCGCAACTGGTTCGTCGTTTTTCCGAAAAAAACATTGTGCATTGGACCTCTGGTGAAATGAGCCTCATCGCTCATTATGAGTTTGTGAATAAGCTCGTTGTTATCTCTTGAAAACTTCGAAAATACTGAATGCGTACTTATGGATAATTTTCTTTCAACTTGTAAAGCAATTGAATCTTATATGGAAAAATGTATAACTGCCGTTAAATTATTTGCAAATACCGTCTAAACATCACCAACTACTGAGAACATCGCCTGATGGAAGTTTCGGGGTTTTCATCAAAACTTCCACCCAAGCAATGTTCACTCATTTCGAAATGCAAGCGGTGTTCCACACACGCGGACAATCACATACAGCCCCTTGTTGCTAAAAAAGTTGCAGTAATTGGTAAATTCTTGGAGCACTGGGCGAATTTTGAATATAAAAGAATATGATTTTTTTGTCTAAATAAATGAATGTCGAATTTTAAAACAAAATTGAAAAACTTTGGTTGTTTGTTATGTGCTGAGCCTTTCCACTATACATTTCTTAAGTTTTTTCGAAGTAAATTTTGATTAAAATACGTAAACAAAATAATTAAATCACAAAATTACGTAGCCACCCTGCACATAGTTTCCTATTGAAAATAAATTAAGGTTAAATTTCTTTTGCAAATAATGACAGAAACGAAATTAAACTAATCTTACGACCGACCAAAAAAGAAAGCAATTCAACATCGCATTCCATTCGAAGTGAAAAAACATAAATTTTTCATTTAAATCTGAATTTGCCAATGTAAACCCCCATTTGTTTCAATGCTCTTGATAATTCTTTGTGGGGCAATGAATAATGCCAAAAAAGGTTATTGGACACCTTTAAACACACCCAGGTTCTTGTAGTCCATAAATCAAATTTAAATGAATAATTTAAGATTTTTAAATTTAAATTTGTACACCTTCCTGTTTAAAAAAAAAAATAATATTTTTTCTCTCTGTATTTTTATTTTTTAGATACAAAATTTACTGCAGAACGGTGCAATTCAGTGCATTTTTTTAAAGATCAATATTGTGCAATTTGTTCTGAAGTGGCAACGCTACTCAAAATACGTTCACAATAGTTTTTAGTATTTGTTTAATGAAGAAAGCACTGCCGAAAAATATTTATTATAGGTGTTTTCCTATTGCGACTTAGCACTACACTACGAACGCACCCTTAAAACGATGAGCAAACTGTCAATACCAAAATACTCGTACTATTCAGTAAAAACAACATTTTCATCATGTTGAACTTCACGAACGAAGAATAGAAAATTTAGATATTACTGGTAATACCTAACACAGAACCATTTTTTAGCTTTCTCATTATCGGCATAGCGGATCTTTATGAAAGTTTTTATACAGAAACTTCTTAAAATCGTATAAAAACATTGTTATAAAAAAATATTTTTTGGAAAAAAAAATCAACTTTTATTTGAAAATTTCATATCTCAAAAATGGGTCAGTATTTTTAATTTAATTTTTGTTTAATTTATTTGTAAAAAATAAAAACCTAAAGTTGGCTTACCAAAACTTTTCCTTAAAAAATTCTTAAAAGTTTAATAAAGATTTTTTTTTACAATACGGGTGGGTAGATAATGAGATGGATTAAAACAAGCTATGTATGAGGTATTAGAAAATATTCCATTCTTAGTTTGAAAGGCCCAAGTATGGCAATCGACACGGGTTTGAGTGGTTTTCAATGACTCTTCCGCATAGATCCGGCTGAATTTGAGACGTCCTGTATTATGTTTCAACCTAAGGGCACCAGTCGATTGTGGCTTGTTCGCATAGACCTACGAAACTATCAGGAAGCCTAACAAGAAAAAGTCTAGCATGACCTTGGTGGCAAATTCACGTCACTTCTGCAGGAGATAACCTTGTTCTCAAATCTTTCATGCAGAATGTCATTTGTGGCACGTAGCGCGCTGCCGTCCTGCTGGAACCGCATGTCGTTTAGGTCCATAAGGTTCAATTTGGGCTATAAAAAAATTGCTATCATATTTCTGTAGCGCTCGTAATTGATGGTCGCAGCCTTACCAAAGTTGTTTTCGCACAAAACCTACACCAAACGGTCACTTTCTAAGAATGCATTGCCATCTAGTGAACCTTGTGTAGGTAGGTGTCATCCCATATTACGAAAATTTAGCTTGTTAACACAGCCATCATGTAAAAATGAGCCTTTTCGATAAAGATGATTTTTCGGCCAAAATTGGGGTCCTATTCCAAGCGCTCCGAAGCATAACCAGCGAACAAACGGCATTTTCTATGGTCATGAACATTGAGTTCCTGGGTCAGTAGGACCTTGTTGTGTAGACCAAAGTCCCGACCCAAAATGCGCAAAGTTGGACTCTGAGAAAGACCGAGTTCTTGTGCAGGGCAAGGAATCGATTGCCTTGGGTTCTACTGTACACTTTCACGGACCTCGGCGTTGTACTCGGCTGATCTTGCCTTGCTTTGACGTACGAATGTTGGCAGCCGACTCAAATTCAGTCACCAAACGTTGAAGGGTCGACCGTGAAGGGCCATCACGTCTACCGTGAAATGGGCGCAACGTTTGCATTTACGAACACTCATTTTGATAACAAAGTTTTGACATTTGTAAACAACAGATTGGACAGATGTTACCAAAACAACAAGGCCTTCAAAATCTACTCGCGCGAATTCTTTCTTGCACACATTAATATTTGCTTGCGATTCTGTTCGAACTAAGGAGTTTTTGAGCCAAATTTGTGTATTAAAGTTACTATGCTAATTAGAACATTAGTAATATTGTTTCAACACAGTCGACGACTGACGAAATCATGCCTCACATTTTGATTCCATTTAAACATTATAGAGCTCTAAAGATTTGACGATTAGATGTCATGTTATGAGCTTCAAATGGAATCCCATCGACATTTTTCGAAGAGTCACTATTAAATATAGAAGTCCTCTCTACCGAAGTTTGTCGTTGCCAAACAACCAAGAAGACGATTTATTTTCTTCGATCTTGATTGTTTTTTTTTTTTTTTGTTTAACCTCCTCCCATGCTATATGGCGTGATATCACTTCCGTCATGGTGCTTCGTGTCGTCTCGGTCGGGTTTCTTATGTTTACTGCCTACCGCAAAAGCTTCACTTAAAAAAAAATTATTAAGGTATTTCAATTGAAACCGATACGGGCTTTTGAACACAAAGTGATACATTATTTTGCTTTGGAGAAAATTCCTCATTCCCGGAAAACAGCCCGACCATAAGGAGGATATCAAATTATTGGTCGGGATGAGTCGGACGGTGTCCAAAATAACCCCATGCATGGATACTTCCAAAAAGTATAAGAAACATAAATTCCAACTAAGTATATCCTAAGGGTGCAATGATGATGGTTTGTCGAGTCCAAGTACAAGAACAACCCTAGGAACTTTATGTGGTCCAGTAGAGGTTTTCGGAAAGGATCCTTATGGGGCGACATCGAGGTCGATAAGGGAAGAGTAATTTCATTAAGTGCTGGCAGATATTCGTTCGGTTCAGTTCATAGAGAAGTAACAGTAAACCATCATCAACTAAACCAACCCGTGTCACAGTTTTCATAGATACAATTATTATTAGGGAGGGAATATTGAAATCCCAGGGCAAAATGTAAATTTGACATAATACATTGCGGTATTATTGCTCAAAACTGAAAGGCACAGGTGTTTACGTCCAGCGGGATCTGACAAAACAGATGCAATTAAAACGCCGAATTTTGCTAGGTTACCGCCGAGTAATCATATCACATAAACCAAATGAAAAGGTACAAATAAAAAACAACAATCTTGTGGTAGGAAATAAATTATTTTATTTAAACTATGATAATATTCTTAAAATAAATCAAAACGATGGAGAAGAAGAACTACAGCGATTGTTTGGTAAAATAAACTTTGAAGCTGTCAAAAAACCCATGCTGTCAACAACTAATTATGGACGTCAAAGCGATCGTACTAGATTAACTAATTCTGTACCAGGGATGTCATCTGATCCAATTTGTAGTACTTCAGTACGTAACTGAGATTTAGAAGCCGTCAGCTCAAATAGTTTTAGTTCTAGAATTCTATCGTACAATATAGCAGGTCTCAATAACAAAATACTTTATACTGATTTCTTTAATTATATTAAAACATTTGATGTATTTTTTCTATTCGAAACACATATTATTTATGAACATTTTTCTAAATTTAAAAGTCTCTTTAATGGGTACAAACTTTTCTGGAACGCCGCAGTTAAGACATCAACTAGAGGACGTGCAAGTGGAGGCACCATCTATGGAATCAAAACAACACTACTTGATATATATGATTTTGTAGAACTGGAAGACACTACTATAGTAAAACTCTTACAAAGAAATAATATGTTTATACTTCCGAGTTACATTAATTGCAACAAGTGGAAAGAAGATTTTGAAAAATTAAGCAACTTAATGAATCACATGGCCAGTAAAAGTGTCATTTTAATCGGGGATTTCAATGCCAGAATAAGTAACATCCAAATACACACCGCACAACATTTAAACAATACTCTTATCTCAACAACCAACCGAGTGTCTAAAGATGATATCTGCAATCAAAATGGTTTAGATCTTTTGGAAATGCTGCAAATGTATGAAAGTATAGTTTTGAATGGTTGCACTTATGGAGATACAGAGGGCCACTACACTTTCGTTGGAGGACAAGGGAAATCTGTTATCGACTACTGCACAGCAAATAACGATTGGTTGAACTTGGTTTCAAAATTAGTAGTCGAGTATAAAACCTATTCAGATCATATGCCTCTCGTATTCGAATGGAACAGCGAAAATACATTTCAACATCAAAACCTAAAGCTACTACCAAGACTTAAATGGAAGAATGAAATTTTGAATGCCTACCAAAATAATCTAGATATACATATCTATGAGCACTTATCAGTTAATGAATCTATTGAGTTGTTTTCAAAGGAAATAATATCGTGTATAAGAAATTCTTCACCAGCTCAACCGTCTGGTTGTAGTACAAAATTCAAAAATAAGTGGTTTGATAAAGAATGTATGAATGCCCGAAAAAAATCATTCGCTCTTTTACACGCACTACGAGACTGTTATACCGAAGAACTAAGAAAGTGGTATGTTGACTCAAATACCAAGTACAAGCAATTATGCCGCACAAAAAAAGCTGAATTTGAAAATAGTCAAGCTAGTTCGTTAAGTTTGGCCAGTAATTCAAAAGACTTCTGGAATTTAGCTAAAGAAATAAATGGATCCAACTTTGTAATTGGTACTCATATGTCCGCAGATCATCTTTCATACCACTTCAAAAACATGCTCTCCAGTAAGTCTGATTTATCATTTGCTTATGCAGAACCACTGGTTATAGAGGAAACTTTGGACTCTGAAGTAGGCGTAAATGAAATAAAAATCGTACTCCAAAAAGCGAAAGATGGAAAAGCACCAGGCGAAGACGGAGTTCCATATGAGTACTTCAAAAATGCAACACCAGCTTTCATTAATAAGCTAAAGCAGCTTTTCAACAAAATCCTTTCAACCGGCTTTATTCCATCTTCATTCAAAAAATCTGTAATTTTCCCTATTCATAAGAAAGGTGATGCAAACAACGTCGAGAATTATCGGGGAATATCATTTATGAACGTTATGGCCAAAATATTCTGCGGTGTTCTAGTGAACAGAATAGAAAAGTGGGTTGATAATAACAACATTTTAACTGACTTGCAAGCGGGTTTTAGAAAAAACTATTGTACTGTGGATCAGATATTTGTTTTAACGTCAATTGTCAAAGCATTCCAAGCCAGAAACAAGAAGATTTACGCCTTTTTTGTTGATTTTAAGGCAGCTTTCGACCTTGTGAATAGAAATGCACTTATGTATAAACTCTCTCAACTTGGAATCTCTACAAAACTTTTAAATGTATTAAAGAATATGTATACTGGTACAGAAGCAGCGGTATGGGATGGATCTACGTTCTCACAATGGTTTGATACTAACACTGGTGTTAAACAAGGATGCCCTCTGAGTGCTTTGTTGTTTGCATTGTTTATTAACGATATTGGCAAATATCTTCCTGGTGGGATTCGGATAGCTGACACTACAGTCAATGTTCTTCTGTATGCAGACGATCTGGTGATTCTCTCAGAGTCACCAGAAAATTTGCAGCTTATGATAAATCGATTGTCCACATACTGCAACACATGGGGACTTACAATAAATGCTGAAAAATCCAAAATCATGGTATTCACAAGATCTTCTCACAGTCTGGTTAGAGAAAGATGGACCTTCAATGACCATCGTCTTGAAGTCACTAAAGATTACAACTATTTAGGCGTCAAGTTGAACAAAACGATGGATTTCAAAAACCACCTAATTGAAAAATCGAAGTCTTCACAAAGCTTGCTGAATATGACATGGAGGAATATTTTCTCAAACCAAAATGTATTTTTGTCAGCTAAATACAAAATATTCGAATGTGTTGTTAAAACATCTCTCTGCTATGCGGCACAAGTTTGGGGAGCGGATGAATTTGAAGTTGTAGAAAAGCTCCAAAGAAATTTCATAAAAAAACTTTTTAATCTACCAAATGGAACACCAAACTACGCAATTTATTTAGAAACAGGAATTGCTAAACTTTTTACTTACACCCTTAAGCTGCAGGCAGACTACATCTATAAAGTTGCTTCACACTCTGATGATCGTTTGACTAAGCAAATGCTCCTTTATGAAATGCGGAATAAGGACTGGTGGATTGTAAAGTGGAAAAATATTGGCGACACCTGCGGAGAAGTTATCCAATTTGATTTGAATAACTTAGTTCAACTAAAGGAACAGCTTTACAACGTAATTCAAAAATACGAGGACTTTGTTCGAGAAAAATTAGTAGCAGAAGCTAAGCAGTCTGAGAGCAGAATAATTTACTCACAACTCAATCATAACCTGATGAGCAATAATTACTTTCAAGACGCATTCAGTTATAAAGAAATATCGCTAATATTCAAATCCAGATGCGAACTTTTAACCTTAAATGGCAGTCCATACAACGGAAACTTCCATCAATTCTGTACCCTCTGCAACATTAAGGCAAAAGAAGATTGTTTCCATTTTATAAGCATTTGTCCAGTATTAAAACACCAAAGACTAAATTTCTTCGGAAAAAACAGCTTTACGATGCAAGAAACAATAGATTTATTAAATGGTGTAAATTGGAAATTATTATATGGTTTTTTAAATTCAATTTATAAGTATCGCTATCTTTTAATGACTGAATTCATTTAAATCAATTCATTTAAATTTTATTATAAAAATTGAACGTTTTATATACTTTGCCAACTGAGCTGACGGCTATGTCAAAGCTTTAAAATTCGTTATGTTTATTCAAATTGTAATGAAATATTGTTAAATAAATGAAAAAAATGAATAAATGAAACATTGCGGTTCACTGAATTTTACAAACTTAATAATTCTTTCTTTAAATATAACCGAGGACGAGAATTCTTTGAAGGAGTGTATATAACGGAATTAAAGTTAAATAAAATTCAGGAAGGGGTAATACGTTCCTGATTGTACAGTCGAAGGATGTAGAGGGGTTTCCTACTGGATTATTGATTTGTTAAGACCATAGTTAAGAAGTTATAGGGTTTTAATTTTCTTCTTGTTCAAATAAGGTAATATTTTAAGGCTATAAATAATAAATAAATTTGGTAATGCAACAGCACGACCTTGTGACTTACAACTCTCAAACATTCCTATGTATACTTGAAAACATTCATATTTTGATTTTATAAATATGGCATGGATATTTTTCCGTCTGCCAGAAATGTAATATCTCGTTGCTTAGTCAAGCTTCAATAAATTTTTTATATTTGCTTTGAGTTATAGGAGTACAATCCTAAGATTCAGTCAAGCATACCATTAAGAGTAGGTACGTCTACTTATTCAAATATCAAAAGCTGAAGAATAGTAGTTGGACTGTCATACAGGAGTTCTTAAGTTCGATTCTCAGCCACTGTAAAATAGTTTTTCAAGTGTGTAATGCCTCTCGCGACGAATCGACAAATCCTCTAACAGTATCTCTTGTCATGAAAAGTTCTGCGAAAATTTTAAGTCCCCACCATTCCTAATGACACGCACACAAGAATGGTTGAAAGTTGTACGTCACTAGGTACCAGTTTTCTTCCAGCTGTTGCACACCCAAAAAAAAAAAAAAAAACATATTCCTATGCGTTTACAGGAATGAAGATTTTGGTGAGGCTTGATATAACGACAATTGGGAAAATCGGCTTTCTCTTCTATTGCTCCTAGAAGGACTCCACAAGGTGGGGTCCTTTCTCCGCTTCACTGGAAACTCGTGATGAACGCAGATCTAATGAGACTTAAATACGGTTGAGTCCAACTAATTGTACATGCAGATGAATTAGCATTACTAGCGACAAGTAAATTTCCCTCCACAATTATCGAGTTAATAAGAGAATGCCTTATCAATGACACCTCAACGAAGCCATACTCCTTACAACAGAAGCTCATGAGAATTTCATTAATTTCAGACGGCTGGATATTGATAGACTTCACAGGGACATCGAAGACCGCTTAACTCTTCCACTTTCAGACAGAAATCTTCTATAAACCGAAATCGATGCAGCAATTGTCAACTTTCAACATGCCGTATCTAATGCCCTGGACAAGCAAAAACAGTATAAAACGTCAAATGATAGATACCAGTACCTTCCCGACGAGTACGTTCAGAGTCTGAATGCTGACAGACAACGTCTCCAGCGGATCCATCAAATTGAACTGAATACAACCAATAGAAACTATCAGATAGTTTGGAATGGGCTACAGCAAGTCAACATCATATTCCGGAACTCTATTCGACACCACAATAATATCCAATACCAGAATAGATTGCAAGCAATCAAGCCAGGAACTGTTGCTTTTAAAACATCAATAGAAACAGCCACAAATACCGAAAACCATCATCTACAATAATACTGAAGCTACCTCGGCCCAAGACAAGGTGGAAGCGTTCGCCGACTACTTCGAAGGAGACTTCACACCAAACCCACCTACTGACCCAACTTTCTTACCAGAAGTTGAGGCAACAGTTCAACAAACACTGCAACCAAATCAGGATAAAATCAATTTTAATATCATCAATCCAAAAAATGATCCCACCGATAGGCCACATTTATGCAATCTAGAGGAGGTTGTAGAAATCATCGGCAATTCTAAGCCAAAAAAGTCTGCTGGGCCAGATGGTGTCTCCTACTACATCCGGAAAAGGCTGCCACATGCAGTAATGATTTTCCTCACAATCATTTTAAGCAACTGCATCAACAACTATTACTTCCCCCAGAAGTGGAAAATAGCGAAGATTGTGCCAATTCCGAAGAAAGGTGCTTCCAACCTAGCTTCCAACTAAAGGCCGATATCACTTCGCAACAACACCAGCAAATTACTGGAGGAAGTAATCCTTCGAAGATTGAAGAAATTCTGCAGTGCAAATTCCATCATCCCTGACATGCAATTCGCCTTTCGAGAAAAACACTCAACCTTGCATCCACTGCTAAAATTCCAACACGATATCACCACAGCACTCAACAGTATTCGTGTCACCGTCGGATGCTTTCTGGATGTCGAGAAAGCGTGTGGATAGACGGCATAATCCACAACCTTCATCTTATGCAAGTACCTCCGCCATTAATAAAAATTCTCTTTTCTTTCCTATCATTCAGGAAATTTTTCGTTCAAGTAGATAACCGCAAGTCAAACATGAAGACCATTAGAGCGGAGTCGCCCAAGTCTCAAAACTAGGCCCCTTCCTCTACAACTTGATGACTTCAGACCGACCTTCACCAATTGAATGCGAGAACCTTCTAGATGCCGATGACTCGCTCACCTACGCCACATAAATGCCACCTCTAATCGCTGTCCAAAAAGTAAAAACCCACATTAACAGACTCTTCCAATTCTACCAGAAATGGGGCATCCGAATCAATACTTTCAAATCGGAACTTGTCTGCTTCAGGAGACCTTCAACTGGTAGAGGCCTTCGCACCGCAACAATTTGCAGAAATCTGGTCCTAAAACTCCCTGACGGATCCTCCATAGTGGCAAAGCCAAATGTCAAGTACCTGGGAGTGCACTTCAACGAGTTGCTAAGGTTTAACCTGCACTCAAGAAATGTTCTGAAAAAGGCCAGCTGGGTCTTCAGCCGTTTGCACCCATTGCTGAAAAGAAGATCAGGTCTTAGCCAACCGACAAAGATATTAATCTACAAGCAGGTCCTGCGACCAGTGATCAGCTATTTCTTCCCAGTATGGTTTTCCATTTCGAAGACAGCTATGAAGGAACTTCAAAAGGAAGATACTGAGGATCTGCACTGGACTCTATTTTGACCGTCAACGATAGAAACACTACAGGAACGAGCATCTCTACACAAAAGCGAATTTAATCCCACTGGACAAATATCTAGTTCATTTAACGAAGAAACTAATGGGAAACATCATCGACCACCCGAATCAGCTTATGAGAAGGATGACCACAGAACAACGACATCCTGAACCGAGGTACCTCAGTGTGATAGAAGCTCTGGATGACAACGTAATCATGGACAACGAGGAAGTAGTCTCGTTCTACCCTGACATTGAGTCAGCCTACCACCGCGGCTAAAACGCCATCCCTGCCCACAACCCACAACAATCACCTCTGACAACCGGGAATGAACACCATAAGGACAATACAGTCAACCGACCTTTTAAATTTTATTTTGTCGGTCAACGAACAAAAGGAAATTACCGACTGTTAAAATTTCCTTTTATTGAAGGGACCCAACTCAAAATCTCCGATTAAACGAAATGTCTCGTGTGATCCTGGGTAAAAAATTGAACTAGAGTCTCAACATTAAAGAAAGAACGAATAAGGCCATGGTTGCTTTTTCCTTCTGCTAGAGAATATTTGGTAAGACCTAGGTCTAAAAATTATTTATCAAGTAGATTTATACGGCCATAGTTGCACCTCTACTGACATAGGGGTATAATCACTGAGGCAATGAGTTCCTATTTACAGCGGGTCTAAAAGCTATAGTTATCTTAAAACCTCTAGATCTATCTATACAAGAATACGCAGCCAATAGCGCACTTTGGTTTGGTAGAACTGGTAGCTGGAGACACAGTGCCATAAGTCATTCTACAGAAATACACAGGAAACAGGGTATGCACTGACTACATAACTACCCCGTTTAGACTTTTACAAGCCGTTCACGACTGCCTTTCCTAGAAGAGACAACTGAAAAATCAACGAACCATCAAAGACGGTTTCAAGGATTCTTTTCAGAAAACCTTGGACTAGTCAGCATACTCCGTTTTCCTGATTACAGCAGTGTCTTCCAAGCTCAGGTTGTGACAGTGACGAAAGCTGCTAAACAAGTATCAATGATGACAATACCACAAGTTGATATCACCTTTTTCATTGCTAGCCAAGCTGGTTTACTCATTACATGTTGTACAGGCATAACACTAACAACATGTAATTGAGTTAAACTAGTATGCCCAACAAGGATAAACACGAATAAAATAATGTGAATTATAAGCGGCATAGAAATAAGACACGGCATTCTCCGCTTTAGTTCAGCCGCCATCCCTGGAGATAAAATATCTGAGACAACAACCTTCATTCTCAGAACATCGTGCCACATATCTTTCCTATCCTTCTTTCTCTTCCTTAACTTCACGCCCGCGCTGTGTTCAAACATTTAAAGGGTAATCATAATCCCTTGGCGCGTGTAGATTATAAAAAAAAAAAAAAAAAAAAAGCGGAAATAGGTAAAAACTATTTCTGCCATTGAAATCGAAGTCTTTAACTTGCTGTCGCGAAGGGCTAAGGGTTCATGGTTCATAGCGCAACACAAAGCTTTGTTGGTTTCTGATCACTGTGGTGTCCCACGTAATGAACGCTCTGATGATCTGGCAAGAATAGGATCAACACTTGATCTTAATCAGGAAGACACAATAGTTAAGGTCCCACCCTCTAACATTAAACAGGTGATGTAGTTACAACAAACTAGAGATGGAACTGGCTCGATATACCTGTCTTTAAAACTATGGCCTAATTTCAAAAAACAAAAGACTGACATTATCATCCAACTGAGTAAAAAGTCTCTATGTCTTATCTTGAGCATCACCACCGGGCACAAACATCTGGGTTACAGCACAAGAAAACGATGAAACCCAGCATGGACGTCTTATACAAAGGATGCGGTGACAAGGAGATACATACATGAGGATACTCCCAACTGCCCTGCGCTACATCATACGCTTAATTTTTAACAAATTTCGTATATTTCGTATTTAATTTTAAATAATTTTCGTTGTTTAATTAAATTAATAATAAAGTTGTTTAAATTAAACGAGTATCTAGGTTAAAACAACCAGATTTATTTAATCTTACTAAGCAAATGGGTTACAAATTTAAAACTAAATAGTCTTCTCGATAAAATTTCATATCCTTTTAATTGTTTAAAATGACTGAAAATTGCTAACATTGCACACCAATTTGGTTAACAAACCATCAGATATATTAAATTAGTTGACCAAGTTAACTCGTGTAATTTTAACCGAGTAAGGTTGTAGGTTGTAAAGTAGCAGCCTAATTTGTTTACGTTGTGTTTAACCGATCATTTGTCTGCGGTTGTGGGCTGTTGGGTTCAGGCTTTTAATTTTTACAATTAGTGTATTAATATATTCACACATTGTTTAATTTTAAAAATCAATTCTTAAAAAATAATAAAATTGATTTATTGAAAAAGAAAATTCAAGTGTATAAAAACTATAACAGCCGTATTAATAAAAAACGCTTATTCCACCTATATTCCATGGTTTTGCTAAACCCTGGATTAGGAGTTAAGCCATGGCTTAAATATTTACATTAATAACAACGAAATGTTCGAGGAATAGTTGAGTGTGGTTTATCAAAAATCCCTTAAGAAAATCTACTACAACAAGTAAGCAATATATTCTGTGTCTGTCTAAATTGATTGTCATTTGCTTGTGTTTTATGTCGTTTTTATTTGGCAATCCGGAATCTCTTTCCGATATGGAATCCCAACTGAATACTTTTTTTGATTCTGGTGATTCTGAAGTTTTTTGTGATTGTATATGTAAAACATCAAATATAGAGAATAATGAAAATCAAGAATTATGTTTGTTGAAAGATACTTTTCGCACAATTAGGATACAAAAAATCACAGCTGTGGAGGTTGACGTTTAGATATATGAATGTGTGAGTGCTTCTGGTTTCGATTCTGATTTCAAATCCAGAAACAAATTTCTCTTCTTTTCAGAATCAGAACTGTCATTTTTCCCAAGTGAATACTTTCAGAAGAGTCCAGAAGGCTTGTCGGTCTCTTATACATATATACGGGAATCTTGCGTGCTTTCACGGCAGTGACAATTGACGAACTGTCTCCCTTATTTCTAAATTGACGTCACAAGCTGCCTGTGTGCGGAGGGTAAAAAGATAAGGAAGCAAAATTAAAAACATGTTTGGATTTATATTTATAAAGGGTTCTCCAATAAGAGGTGTTATTTTGATATTCAAAGAAAAATGGCATTTTTGGAGATAAATGATCGGATGTTTATTTCATTATAAAGAGAAAGGTATGCCGTTAATAATGGAACACAACATCAGCCAAATGGCCGCCAAGACCACGCTTACAGGACCATATCCTTTTCATGAAATTTTCCATAACCAAATCGCAAAGTGGCTGCCCTATGTCCTCGATAGCCTCACGAATTTCATCTTTGAGGTCTTGAATCGACGCTGGGCACCAAACAGTCACACGCGTTGAGGATGGAGAGGCTTTTCAACAATAACTCTTGGGTTTTCCGACCCCCAGATGCGACAGTTTTGCTTGTTGACGTAGCCTCCGAGGTGGAAATGGGCCTCATCAGCCACTTTGCGATTTGGTTATGGAAAATTTCATGAAAAGGATATGGTCCTGTAAGCGTGGTCTTGGCGGCCATTTGGCTGATGTTGTGTTGCATTATTAATGGCATACCTTCCTCTTTATAATGAAATAAACATCCGATCATTTATTTCCAAAAATGCCATTTTTCTTTGAATATCAAAATAACACCTCTTATTGGAAAACCCTATATAATTTTTATTAAGCTGTCTTAATTTACTTCACATTCACATGCCTGTTTTTTTAATCATAATATGGGTGCTGTGAAATGCTGCTATGACTTGTCGAAATCCACTTAAGACCTTAAATCCTTTCGTATTTCTCATTTTTTTAAACTGCTTGCCTTTCAAAGCAAAATGAATTGACAAATCGTGAAGACACGCACTTCGCACTTTGGTTTAATTTTTTTTGATAAAACAAACCAAGTTTGACAATTTTATTTCTTATTGCTTCGCTAAACTACCTAAGTCGGTGGTCTAGCTTAATCATAGTTAGTAAACGTCACTTAGCAGAAAATTTATTTTATTAATGAAATTTCCCACTTAGTCCAGGACTTAACGATAAATTTCCACTAAACCATCTTTATTAACATGGGTGTAAAATGTAAATGTCTTGCATTTGGTTCAGTGTTTGAACTCCAGTAAAATAAACAATTTTTCAATAATCCGGAGTTCGGTTAAGAAAAATAAATGTGGAAACCCAATGAGAAATTTCTTAAAGCTTTTTCATGCTTCTATGTAGCTTTCGTAAATTTAACACGATAAGGATAAGGTATGCACATCGCACATTCTACTTTCTCATTGAAAATTGAGAAGTGAAACCACTAGTTCGTTTGAATTTGCTACTTTTCCAGCTCAGCTTCCATGAAAAATAAATCAAAGTTCAACAGTGAAATCTGCTCAGAGTCGTATTTCAAGCTGGTGGGCAACGGAGCAACACCAAATGAAGGAGCCTATTATACAGACGTGTGCTTCATCTTGTTACAATGAAATTCAATGATATACTGTTAACCATGGGAGAAACAGTAGTTGCCTAGAAACAGTATATTTAGAAATAGGAGAATAATGAGAATCAATCGCAGGATATTCGACATCTGAAGCAGTAAAGAGGTGAGTACCTTTTCCGGTGTGTATAAACCAACTGCCTGTATCGATGTATATACATTAGGTATATGTATATAATTCTTAGGAAACGAAAAATTCGAATCATCTGACAAACTTTGCTGGTATATCGCGTTGCATACAAAAGATTAGAAAAGGTGCATTTTTGAAGCCTTAATACAAGTTTTGACTTAACAACTTCATTTTTAACCTGATGATATAAATATTTGATGAAACCAGCAGTTACTGCTAGAATTTAGCTTAAAATCGAATCATGCTTAGTCAGCAAAGCAATAAAGGTTTTTTTTAAATTTTGTTACAAAATTATCGAAATGCAAGAATGAACTTTAACAGCATCCTTGTTCAGGATGCGCTTTAAAACTTTACATCAAAAACTGTACCAATTTCGCAATGATGACGTACTATTTAGATATTTCATATATTTAATATTTAATGCGTCCAGGCAAGTGTTTCCAATATTTAATACCACGAATACTTCGTAGATTTTCGAGCAATCCATTTTCAGAGGTAGACTGTCAGATAGGGTTCCGAACCCTACTATAATAATATATGTATAGTATTGTGCTATATTTTTGCTTTGGGTACTATTATATCGTTGAAGAAATATATAGTACGCAAGAATACTATATTTCAATGGATTGAATGAAAAGCGAACATATCTCTCATTATGTCTCATTTAATTATGCAAGAATCTGAACACGCCTAAGTCTTAATGTCAATGTCAAAATTGACAGCGATGATAAACGTTTGTCAGTTACAACGGAAAATACAAAAACGACTCCAGAAATATAAACTAGAATGGGAAAAAGAGTACGACTGGCTAATTTTTTAGTGGGGGCTTAACCCCCCATTTATTAAGCTTAATTCAAGCTAAAAGTTTAACTTAAGAACTAAATTAAATCTAAACTTATAACTAAGAGTGGGTGTGGGTCTAAAGGAGTTTGAGGTTGTTGGTGCTGGTATTGAAATCTAATGAATTTGGATTCGAATTGACCAACTGGAGCATACGGGTCAGAGGTTCATTAAGGCCATAGGAGGTGTGGTGTGATAGTAAATAGAAAAGGCGATGGCTTCTAAGGTCACGGGTGTTAGTGTTGAATGAAGTGGAGTTGAAGAGAGAGGAGCAGTCAATTGATCCAGAGGAAAGCCGATGTATGAAAAGTATGTCAGCAATTTCTCTACGTTCCTGTAATGAGTTAAGGTTTAACAGTTGGAGGCGGTCACGATAAGGGGGTAAGATCAAAGGATTATTCCACGAAAAGCATTGAAGTGCAAAACGAAGGAATCGTCGTTGGATGCCTTCTATTGTTGATATATGTGTGTATATCTTGATATGGAGACCATACTTGAGACTCATACTCAAGTAAAGGTCGGACAAACGTTATGCAAAGGGATCGGGTCACGTAAGGGTTGGACAATTCTTTAGACCATCTTTTTACAAAACCTAATGCTGAGTCGGCTTTATAGATTATTTCATCAATATGAAATAGAAATTTCAGTTCACGGTCACATAAAAGGCCAAGATCCCTTACATATCTTTTCTACTATTTGTATGGGTTGATTATGAAGATAGTACAGACGGGGAGTTGTTTCAATGCGTTTTTGTGAAAAGGTCATTGTCTGGCATTTGCTAATGTTGAGCTCTAAGCAATTGTTTGTACACCAGGTTGAGAAACTTTCGAGATCTGTTTGGAGGAGAGATTTGTCTTCAGGTGCTGCGATAAGTTTGAAAAATTTCGTATCGTCAGTGTTAAGGGATATTTGACAATATTTAATGACCATATCAATATCGTTAATTGTAAGAATAAAGAGGAGAGGGCCTAGATGACTGCCTTGGGGGACACCAGAAGTAGCTAGAATAGGAATTGGAAAGTGCGGATCTAAACCGGACACAATATTCACGATTCTCTAGGTAAGAAGTAATTCATTGCAGGAGATGGGGTTCAAAACCTAAAGAGGATAGTTTAAAGACTATGAGGCTGTCGAAAGCTTTGCTAAAGTCAGTGAAGAACATATCAACTTCATTTCCGTTTTCTAAGACTCTTAGAGTGAAAGAAACGAATTCTAAAAATTCTAATGCGGTTTCTGGGGTAATTATGGACCTGCAACGAAAACTAAGGAGTTCATATAAAATACTTTCAAAATACTTTTATGCTAAATAACAATTTCTATCAGAAAAAGTGGCATTGGCCAGGTAAGTTCTTTGATATTTAGCTAGGTATTTCCATCGTACATCATCATCTGCCTTTTATTTATAATTTTTATTGAATAAAATTGTTGACTGAATTAAATGAAAATATGTATGAGTTGTGGAGTTTTATAAATGTTAATAAACTGTTGCAGATCAAACAATATGCTGAGACAAAGCAACACAAACTCAAAACTGAGCTTAACAAGAAAACTTCTACATTAGATCGCTTTTTTCGTTCATCGGACCGATTTTCTGTCTCTCGAAACGAATACTTGTGATGAAAAGATATCAGCCAGTGACAATCTTTCATATAAAAGCATGGATTGCACTGTGAAGCTAAACAAAATCGTATACATATGTATGTCGATTCAAAAACCGCTTTAAACCAAAAATTAGGACGAACTAAAATGGAAGCTCTAGTCGAAAATATCCTATAGGACTATATGCCCTACAAACTTAAATAAGTGCCTTAAATGCTCCCGACTTATATTTTTGCCTGCAAATTGATGCATAGAAAGAATATCAAACCATTTCCCTTAATTATTCAATATTTTGCTATTGAGAATGGCATTCAAACCATGTTATTGAACTTTTACGAAAATTGTGATAAATCAGCAAAAGGGATGTTTGACGCTATTAATAAGTCACTATCACAGCACAATCTTTCCTTTGATAGGGTGTCTGGTCTGAGGAACTTTGGCGTTCATTATTCTCTGTATAAAAAAATAGAGAATCTAGTTTCTAATTTGGTGAAAGGCAAGTATTGTCACTCATACATACAGTAGTTGACAACACCATTAAGTATGCAATGAATTTTCTTACATGCGGTCTCCACTAGCGATGAATCCAGAGCATGCTTTAAAGCGGGCGTTCATTATCGCAAGCAGAGACCGCCATCGCAGCTATATTTTCATCGCTTGCGATAGAAAGTATGCTCTCATCGCATACCATTCATCGCTTGCTTTATCGCAAGTAGAACTGTCATATTGTTCTGGCGTATCAATTCAATTCAATTCAATTTATTTAAGTAAAGGTGAGTACAAATAAGACGTAGTCTTTTATAGTACAAATAATTGAGACAATATACTTAGCGCTAAGAAATAGTAAATAAAAAATTATATAAACCAAAAAATAATACCAATACATTTAAAATAAGTAGGAGGTAATATTAGGAAACAAAAGGTTTTAAGAAGAAGAATATGACAATTAGGGGAAAAGGAAAAAACAAATATGTTGTTGAAATTTATTACAAATACTGTAAAGCAATTTTTTTGAATTTTTTTGCACTAACTATCAGTTTAACCGTAGTGGGAAGTGAGTTCCAAAGTCTGGCAGCATGAATGAAGAAGAGGCGAGAAGAGTTTAAATAATTAAAAGGGGGTATTACAAAATTTCTTGTTCTGTTGGATTGAGCAAATTGAAGTTTTTCAAAAAGGTATCTAGGTGATCTACTATTAACAAGGCTGTGCATGAATTGACAACATCTGACATTCAGAAACTGTTGAAAAGTGCAGCCGAGTACCAAAGTGTGGTAGTGCGATATATGATCGTATCTACGCAGTCCATAGACGTATCTTATTGCATCGTTAAACGCTACAAGTAGTTTGTGTAGAGAGTGGGAGTCAGGTTTGCAGTACACCGTCGTTGAATAGTCCAAAATGGGAAGAAATAAGGTTTTGATAAGCCTTAGTTTTATGTTCACTGGAGTAAAATTGGAGGATAACCAAAGCTTTCGCAAACCTGCATAAATTCGGCTTATCACGTAATTTGTGTGATCAACCGCGGAAAGCGATCGATTTATCTTGAAACCAAGATTCGTAACAACATTATAAAACTTTATTTGTCTATCATTAAATAGTACAGGTGGTAGCTCATTCGTATCGTAATACTTCCGAGATATAAGAATTGTTTGAGATTTTTCTGAGTTTAGATTAAGCCCATTGGAAAGTGACCAGTGGTAAATTTTTAGTAAATCCTTATTTATTCTGGCAATAAGATCCTCAATCAGTCCAATTGGACGAGATAAGTATATCTGGGCATCGTCGGTGTAGAGGTGAAAAGAAGCATTTAAACAAGTACTGGGCAGATCATTAATAAATATACAAAATAAAATTGGTCCTAATATTGATCCTTGGGGTACTCCATTCAACACAGCTTTAAATTCCGAGGACTTACCATCATAAACTACTCTTTGGTGCCGATTAAATAGGTAATTGCGAAATAAACGAACAGATCTCTCGCTAAAGCCAAAGTATAACCTTAGCTTTTGGCATAATATTTCATGATCCACTCTATCGAAAGCCTTGGAGAAGTCAAGCAAACAGAGTACAGTTACATGATTCATATCAAAGTGTATTCTTATATCGTCGAGAATTTTAATCATAGCTGTAGAGCAACTATGATTTGCTCGAAACCCAGACTGAACTGGAGATAACAAATTATGTTGATTTAAATAATTTGACATTTGATTAGCAAGGAATTTCTCCAAGACTTTGGACAAACATGGCAAGATACTGATGGGGCGGTAATCTGTTGCTAGAGATGCCTGTGTTTTTTTAGGTACAGGAATGATTTTTGCTAACTTTCAACTATTAGGAAAATTTGATGACGTTATGCAGAAGTTAATTATGTGAGTTATGCAGCATATAACGTGAGGTAAGATCATCTTGACAAATCGAAGAGGTATACCATCTTTACCTATAGCATTGGATTTTAATGAGCGAATAACATTGATAATGTCAACCTCCGTAGCAATTTGAAAGTCAAAATCGGCATTATGTATCAGACGATCATCAGCGGTAAAACTTAAGTTATTATTAGTATTATTTAAAAAAACATTATTAAGATCAGTTACATCGGGGATGTTATGGACACCTGTCCTTTTCCCGACACCAATTGAACGTAAGTTGCTCCATAGTTTTTTTGAAGGCAAGTCAGTGTTAAGTTTCGAAAGAAAATATCTTTTTTTCGCTCTACGTGTTACAAAGGTGCAGTGGTTACGAGCCCGACAAAAAACTTCCCAATTGTGACTTAATGGGTATTGTTTCCACTTAGCGTACAGCTTACTACGAGCTTTTATAGCGTTACTAACCTCATCCGTGAACCAGGGGCATTTCTTATTTCGTATTGCAACTGTCTTAAGAGGAACATGCCTATTAAACAAATCCAATACTAATGTTTGAACATGATTTACTTTTTCGTCTGCATTAAAAGCTTGATAGCAATGGTGCCATGGAAGAAGTCTTGCATCAAATTGTAAAGCACTATTATCAATTGAAGCATAATCTCTAAATTCAAAGGATGACGGAGAAATATAGCTAGACACATCAACTCCGTATGTACAGAAAAGTAAGTCGTGGTCAGAAATTCCCGCCAAAGACAACTGATCTTGAAGTAAGACGTATGACCTATTGGAGACCATAATAACGTCAAGAAGACTAGGGGCTGCATTTGTAAAAAAATGGGTAGCATACGAATTTATTATCGAAAGCCCCACGGCAGCAGCAAAATCAAGTAATTGGTGGGCTTTACTATCATGTTTTAAAAGGTTAGCATTGAGATCGCCACATATTATGATGTGCTCATAAAGTGCAGTGAACTCCTGCAATGCGGAAAATAATGGTTCAGGAGAGTGACAGCGGTTTGGATTGTACGAAATACCAATGAGACATTTCGTAATTCCATCAGAAACTTCTAGCAGAAGATACTCTACAACACTCCCTTCAGATTGCTTCAATATTCTGTGTGTTAATGCTGTGCTGCAGTACACTGCCACCCCTCCACCAACCGTATTAGTAACCCTATCATTGCGAATGAGCTTATCGTATAAGTTATGAATCGAATCTTCGGAGCACAGCCAAGTCTCACAGATGCAAATAATATCAACCCCCGAGTCCCTAAAAACATGCTTTAAGTAATCCAATGTGGTTAGATTTAAACTCCGAGCATTAAGATAACAAATTTTTAACCCTCCTTGTGCATTGGATAATATTTTAATAATTCTCCGCACTGCAATTTCATCAACACAACCATGACATTGAAACAGTAACCATTATTCAAAGTTAAAACAAACAATAAAACAAATCACTTTTTGGACAAATATAATTAAGAAGAAATAAAGATTCAACAACAATATTAAGTAACACAGAAGATAGAATAGAAGAAAGTAGAAAGAGAAAACGTAGTAAAATTCAATGAGTATTAATATATATGTAATAATAATGAAAAATCTATCAAATAATTAAAAATGGAAGTTTAAATGAAAATAAAAAAGTTTAAATGGAAAAAAAAAATATATCTAAGTAAATAAAGCAAAAATAATAATAATGAAACAAAAAAATAAATAAATAAAGAATCATAAAACTGCTCCAGATGACATCAAATATAAAAACGGTAGACACCGACATGAAGCTTTTATGGAAGAATTGTAGTTGTTGTAATTTTAATTTCAGAGCCCAGATCATTTTTTTTTACATAGACGAAGCCATTCCTCATTCTAACTGGGCAAAAATAAGATGTTTATTCTACAAAATTGTATGATTGAATAATTACAAAAAATATATCAAACTTCAATATTTTTGCGATATTATACAAAAACATAAATTAGAATTACAAAGTATTTTTATAACAAAGTATAGATATACATATTCATGTTTATACTAACAGTACGGTCTAGGACGCCAAAAAACGCACGATTTTTGGGAATTTTTTGCTCGGAAACTTTATTAGGCAATAACATTTTTTTTTTAAATAATGAATACATGCGTCAATAGTACAAAAAAATTAGAGAGGGCGCCAACATCGACTCATCAAGAAATACATTGTCTCATTGCGGATAGTTAATCTCAGGATTGGCTGGACTGAAACAAAAACAACAAAGTGGGTTATTTAAAGGAAGGTTTCTTACGAGACAATTTACCACAATTTGTTTAAAAAATAAAAAAAAAGATGTAAAACTTTGAAAAAAATTTTTTTTTTTTTGGTCATTTTTGGGTCCTCATTTTTTGTGTTCATAACTTTTTGATCAAATTGTGGTAAATTGTCTTAGAAAACAGAAAAACAATCAAGTTGCAACAAGTTTTTTGAAAATCGGTTCGGAGATTAACTGTCCGTAATGGGACAATGTGTTTTTTGATAAGTCGACGTTGGCGACCTCTCTAATTCGCCCAAAATTCGAAAATTAAGAGAAAAATATTTTTTCGTACTCTTGACACATGTATCCATTATTTAAAAAAAGTTATGTTATTACCTAATAAATTTTCCGAGAAAAAAAATCCCAAAAATCCTGAGTTTTTTGGCGTTCTAGACCGTACTAGTGCCTTAAATAATGCAAGGAGTTAAAAAAATATAGATTTTATAAAAAATAATATGCAGCAAAAATAATTTTGGCTTTTTCTTTCACTTTTCATAAAATAGTATAATTTTTTGGATTGTACTATATTTTTTTCTAGTTTATTTGAAAAATACTATAATCAGTGGCAAAAATTTTGGGAACCCTAAAATCGTTTGAGTTGTTAAAAAATATAAGTAAAACAAATAAGTTTTTATACAGGGCCCATGAATTCAAGTGCTACCGATTCAAGATTCTAAAGTTTCTTTATTTTTAGAGTTTTTTATTTAAAATTTTATATACATTTAACGAGTGATTTTTTAAGAGCTATCGGAAATTAAAAAAAAAAACATAAAATTCGGAAAAATGCATGAAATATTTATTTGAATCGATAGTACGGTCGATATAATTTAATGTTTGAAGATTATTTCATGCAAATGTTGGCCGCGGCTGCGCTTCAAATGGTCCATCCGCTTAGTTCAATTTTGGCATACTCATTCTAACATTTCGGACGATATCTAAGGAATAAATGCTTCAATGTTGGCTTCCAGTGCGTCAATCAAAGCGGTCTTGTCGCTATACTATAGAGATGCGCCTTAATATAGCCCCAAGAAAATAGTCTTAGATGCGTTAAATCGCACGATCTATGCGGCCAATTGACCGGCCCCAAACGTGAAATAAACTGTTCATCGAACTCGCCTCTCAATTGGTCCATTGTTACACGTTCTGTGCGGCATGTGATACCGTCTTGTTGAAACCACATGTCATGCAGGTCAAGCTCTTCCATTTTGAGTACAAAAAAGTTTGCTAGCATCGCACTGTAGCGCTCACGATTCACAGTAACGTTGCGATTCGCATCATCTTTGAAGAAATACGGCCCAATGATTCCACCAGCCCATATTCCACACCAAACAGTGACTTTTTCTGGATGAATTGTTAGCTCTTCACTCTAAATACGGCAGTTTTGCTTGTTCACGTATTCATTCAATCAGAAATGAGCTTCGTCGCCGAACACAATTCTTCGATAAAAAAGTGGATATTCGGCCAACTGTTCAAGAGCCCATTCACCAAAAATTCGGCGGTGTGGTAAGTCGTTCGGCTTCAGTTCTTGCACCAGCTGTACTTTGAAAGGCTTCACACCTAAATCCTTCCGCAAGATTTTCCACGTAGTGGAGTAAAAGAGGCCCAATTGCGATAATTCACGGTCATCACTAACACTGGCCGATACAGCTGCGCTATTTTCCTCAGTTCGCACTCTACGTAAACGTGTTGGTAGTTTAATGTCCAACAATGTAAATTTGGTGCGAAATTTAGTCACAATAGCCCGAATAGCGGCCTCAGTAGGTCGATTAAACTAAAACTGACCATAAAATGAAAGAAGCGCGCGATTTGCAAGCGTTATTCGTTTGTAAGACGATTTATGGTTAAATTATAGACCAAACTGAAGATGTTTGACAGTGGCACAAAACACGAAACGTGCGTGAGCTGTCAAAACCAGTGTTGCCAAAAAGAAGATAGCAAAAAAATCATCCATTATAAATAATACATCCAACTTTTTGAAAATCTTTTGATGAAAGTATTGCACACTACTGTTGGACATACTTTATGACAAGAGATAAGTATCCTAGACTTTGTGACTTTCTCGCAAGGTTTGGTGCTCTGAAAAACCATTGCTAATTTTTTTTTTTTTTTTTGTGGCAGTGGTTGGGAATCGCACCCAGATCTAAAGCGTGGGAGTTCATCGCACTTAGCATTAAATTAAATAGAAGCATTTCTAAGACGACTTGACGCTTTAGTTTTGTATCCAACAAATGCATCTTTGGCTAATTTTGGTATTCAACGTAAAACTGGTGCAATAATAAGATGGTATTTTTCATTCGTTTCAAATACCGTCCGCACCTGCATAAACCTACTTCCACTAGATACATTTCTCTTGGTCAATTGTCTTTTAAGCTCACATCACTGATATCACCATTTATATGTAATACATATGTCAGCTTGCCAAGAAGTTAATTCCTTCGAAACACGAATGTACATAAGTCGCCAATTATAGAGAAAATACCCTCTGAAACGGAAGCCTTGAAATTAAAAAAACAAAATTCATTCACCCACATGAGAGCGTAATAATTGTTGAATGCAAATTCTCTCCCACGTGCCTTCATTAAATTAACTGCAAATTTCGTAATGAAATGCGTATTTACCGCCCGCACAACAATTTTATAAACATACATACCTACGAGCATATTATTTTCCCAGATCAAGTGTACGAGTTATAAATACAATAAGACCCAAAGCACAAACAAACTTACGAGCTTACGACTCAAGGCGATTCACTTGGCTGCATCCTCAAAGATAATCCCTAGGTTACGAGAGGAGAGATTGTCTCTTCTGTCCACCACCACCGCACCCTGTGAAATAGTTATATCCTCGACATCGCCTGACACTTAAGGATAAACCCAACTAAAGAACTGCAGTTGTTGTATTTGTTAGGTTCCAAAGTCTCTGGTGTTCAATAATAATAAGAGTTTTAATGTTTGCATCTGAAGCTGCGTATAAATATGCTAATGAAGGGTGGCAAAATATGCTTGTGCCAGAAGATTCAAAAGCTCGTGATTTTCTTGCATTATTTTGCTGTCGACAAAAGTTCAACAATAATGTCGTTTATGAAATTGAGTGGATGGTAAAAGAGAGAAGCTCGTGCAATTAGCGAAATCATTAATTAAGCGTTGGGATTATGTAGAACTTTTAATGAGCACGGATATGTGTAAAAAAGGACAGTCAGACAGCTACGTTACATGACTGAGTGAAAAGGTTAATTGGTAAACTAAAATCCCACTTCCTGGTATTTCAAATACGATAGTAGAGAAAACCTTTTTTCCGATTTTATGTTGACAAGACTTATTTCAGAGGGATCTCTGAGAGAAGTGGGAAGAGGGAAAAACTCCAAAGCAGAAGAAAATGCGTTAATTTGTAAGGAAGTCCGGATAGGTGTTTATAGGAGCTTCTTCAAAAGGAGATTCAAAACTTTATAGCGACACCATTTTCTAATTAATTTCCAATGAAATAAACGGGATTTCTGTGATGTACTTTTGCAAACTGTTTCAATGTTTTAATCCAGTTATAGTAGCTGACTTTTTCCTTTCCGCCATCAAAGAATAAATCGCCACAGCATCTGTCCTTTAAAACAATGACGTCAAACATTTCCGCTGATGGCCGAAACAGATTTAAAAATAGAATTATAACTATAATAAAGTGTTATGCAGACTGTGGGTTAGTTAAGTTGTAAAGATACACAAATAAATTGACTAAGTCGCATGACATTGCTCTTATGCTGAAGAGAGAATTTTAAAAACAAATAGAATACACGAGTGGATCGCACGTACTTGCTCTAATGTAAAAGTACTTTGGAATTAAAAAAAAAATATAAATAATTATATAAGCTAAGAATGTTCAAATGCATAAAATTGTCATCTGATTTCTATAAAAGTGTGAATTTATTTTTTTTTTTTTTTTTTTTTTTTTTTATAATTTACACGCGCTCAAGGGATTATGATTACCCTTTAAATGTTTGAACACAGCGCGGGCGTGAAGTTAAGGAAGAGAAAGAAGGATAGGAAAGATGTGTGGCACGATGTTCTGAGACTGAAGGTTGTTGTCTCAGCTATTTTATCTCCAGGGCTGGCGTCTGAACTAAAGCGGAGAATGCCGTGTCTTATTGCTATGTCGCTTATGATTCACATTATTTTATTCGTGTTCATCCTTGTTGGGTATACTAGTTTAACTCAATTACATGTTGTTAGTGTTATGCCTGAACAACATGTAATGAGTAAACCAGCAACCCATTGATGACAATTTTAGAAGGTTTTTAATGGAATTAAAACGACATAGACGACGGCAGGGATCGAACCTGTGATCATGAGGTTCACAGGCGAGCACACATCCATCGCACCACGGCCACCCAAAAAAAGTTTAATAATAGTTTTATTTTTAAATTAATTTTTCAAAATTTTGCAAGTATTTAATAGTATAAATTTTAGGAAATAATTTCAAAAAATAATCGGTTAGGTGCACGTTTTGAAGATATATGTACGTCATTTCAAAAAAAAAAAAGATTGTGACGATATCTTAAGTATATAGGGACAGTACTTGCTAGATTTGTCTCTTCTAAATTAAATAAAATGCACGACTGGATCGCACGAACTTGCTCTTATATAAAAGTACTTTGGAATTTAAGACACATTTTATAAATATAAAACATGGATTTAATGAGATAATAATGTTCAAATGCATAAAATTGCTGTCTGGTTTCCAGAAAAGTATGAATTTATGCAAATAAACTTTAAAAATCGTTTTATTATTAAATACATTTTTTATATAAGAAATTTCTTTCAAATTTTGTAAGAACAAAATATAGGATGGGAATTTTAAGTATTTAATAATAATAATAATAATAATATTGATTTAAGGAAATAATTTCAAAAAACAATTGTTCATAGGTTTTGAAGATATTGATTTTTCAAAAAAAAAAATATTTTTTTTTTTTTTTTCAAAAAACCCAACAAATATTTTTTCGAATATTTTTATAAACAGTATTATTTTAAACTTAAGGAGAATCCTGCTGAAAATTTTTGGTTAAAATCCTTAGAGCCGTTAATAAGAAAATCAAAAATCAAAAAAACGGTTCTATGACAGGTACCCTTAATAACATTTCCCCCCAAATTTTGATTTGACCAAAATGTAGTCCATGTCCATTATATCACACCTAATTTTTTTTATCAAAATCGTTAGAGTCGTTTTCGATATAAATAAGATTTTGCATTACTGGTGTATAGGGGGTACCCTTAGTTTTAGAGCTAAAAAAAAAAATTTCAATTTCTCCTCTAGGGAATCACCGAAGACCCTTAACTACCGAGTTTGAAGAAAATACCTCCAGTAGTTTAGGCTGTAGTTCGAGGTACAGACATACAGACAGACAGACGGAATTGCCGGACCCACTTTTTTCGTCTTCGCTATCATCGTAATGTCAACTTTGATCAAAATCTCGAGTTCGATTTTTTTTCCAAATGCAGAACTTGCCCTATAGTACCTATATCGCAAGTAAAAATAAAATACTATTTTTTTACTAAGTATTTGATTTGTATCTTATCCTACTCTCCACTGTAAAATCTAGCTCTTATTTCACCACCAGGCTAGAGTTCGCAACACAAAATCACGCTCCATGAAATGTAGTGCATATCCATAAAAGCACAACTAATTTTTACGTGCGGCTTATGGGTACTATAAGGCAAGTTAGGCATTCTTAAAAAAAATCGAACTCCAGATTTTGATCAAAGTTGACATTATACGATACGATAGCGAAGACGAAAATTTCGAAATTCTGTCTGTCTGTTTGACTACAACCTAAGCGGCTCAACCGATTTTCGTTTCACTTGGTAGATATCGTTTTTAAATTTTTCCCCCCACACTTTTTTTTTAAGACCAAAAATAAAATTGTTATTTTTGGTATCCCCTTTGCAACCATTTTTTTTGTTTTTGATTTTCTCAAAAACCGTTCAACCGATTTTGATCATTTTCTTAATAATAAATTACCCCAGGAGTTTGAATAGTATTGTGTATTCAAATTTTCAAAAAACAAAGTGTTTTGGATTTTTAAGAAAAATTTCATTTTTTTTTTTTCAAAACTTAATATTTCAAAAACTCCATGTTAAATTTTTTTAAAACTTGATAAACAAAAGTTTCTTAATATAATTTACAAGATGTGAGGAAAAAATATATTTTACCTAAAAATACATATAAATGTTAATAATTGTTTTCGAAAATCGTATTTTTCTTTCCATTAATTTTTACGATCTATTATTTCATAAAAAATTAAAACTCTCTATGAAAGTTTTCATAGAGAAACTTATAAAAAGTTTAAAAAACATTGTATTTCAAAATTAAAAAAAAATATAGTTTGAATTTTTGAAAAATCTATTTTTTTTTTGAAAATTCGGTGTCAAAAACTGCTCAATATTTATTTTTTTTTTGTAAATTTAATTTTGATTCGAAAAATAATAAAAACTTTAATTTGACGTACCAAAATTTTTTCTTATAAAAATGTTTTAAAAATTTTGTGTATACTAAAAGCTTATTTTTTTATGAAATCACTACAACGAATTTTAATTTTTCTTTTTGCATAAATTAATATTTGCTTGAAACACATGGCATCCTTAGCTCCATCTCTCCATAAAAGAGTTGTTTTAGTTATTTAAAAAATGAATTTTATGCTTATGAACAGTTTTTCTCTAATGACATTAATTTTTCAAATTCTTAGTCTTTTACATATACATAAGAGCGATCCAGTCGTGCAGTTTTTTTTTTTGACTAACACCTGATATTCCTGTAATTTTTATCAACTTAAAACTCTTCTGCACTATTTCACTGAACACAACTTATTCATAAACTTCAAAATATTCACCTAGCTGAAACCGAAATTTCTTGAACTATTTTTGAAAATCAAATACTGGTTTTGTGTGCGTTGTATTAATAATGAAAAAAAAAAGACCTCGCGATGGATGTGTGCTCGCCTGTGAACCTCGTGATCACAGGTTCGATCCCTGCCGTCGTCTATGTAGTTTTAATTCCATTAAAAACCTTCTAAAATTGTCATCAATGGGTTGCTGGTTTACTCATTACATGTTGTTCAGGCATAACACTAACAACATTTAATTGAGTTAAACTATAATAGTATACCCAACAAGGATGAACACGAATAAAATAATGTGAATCATAAGCGACATAGAAATAAGACACGGCATTCTCCGCTTTAGTTCAGCCGCCATCCCTGGAGATAAAATATCTGAGACAACAACCTTCAGTCTCAGAACATTGTGCCACACATCTTTCCTATCCTTCTTTCTCTTCCTTCACTTCACGCCCGCCCTGTGTTCAAACATTTAAAGGGTAATCATAATCCCTTGAGCGCGTGTAGATTATAAAAAAAAAAAAAAAAAAAAAAAAATCTGTCAGATTCATAGAATAAAATTCCTAAAACACAGTGCAAAAATATTTTATTTCCCAGACCGTGTCAATTCAATTTTTGTTTTATTGAACATACTATTTACAATTTGGCTTACAACTAATAAGATACTACATATGTATGAAAGTTTACATTTGTTGGCTCATAGGGGGCCTAGCTATATACAGTGATTTAAGTTTACATAATTATTTTTATATAAAATTTACATGACGAAAAAAAAAAAAAATTAAATTTAAAATGTCGGTTGTATTGTCCTCAGGGTGTTCATTCCTGGTTGTCAGTGGTGATTTTTGTGGGTTGTGGGCAGGGATGGCGTTTTAGCCGCGGTGGTAGGCTGACCCAATGTCAGCGTAGAACGAGACTACTTCCTCGTTGTCCATGATTACGTTGTCATCCAGAGTTTCCATCACACTGAGGTACCTCGGCTCGGGATGTCGTTGTTCTGTGGTCATCCTTCTCATAAGCTGATTCGGGTGGTCGGTGATGTTCCCCATTAGTTTCTTCGTTGAAAGAACTAGATATTTGTCCAGCGGGATTAAATTGGCTTCTGTGTAGAGATGCTCGTTCCTGTAGTGTTTCTGTCGTTGACGGTCGAAGTAGAGTCCAGTGCAGATCCCAGACCGTGTTAAAGGACTTAATTTGACTAACGGCATTTTTTGAAATATAGTACAACTTTCTTATAGATATTTAAAAAAATCTATACGTATTACAAAAAGAAAAATATTTCTAAAATCCGTTTAGAAATTATTCAAAAACAAATCAAGATGGCAGAAGCCTTAACTGTACTCTAACAGTGGCAAAAAAAAACATTAATTTTTCATATATACTGTACTATGACAAATGAAATGGTGAATCATCTTTTAACCGAGGTAAAGCCACGAGACATTTCAATAAATTAATATCCTTATATGCTTAAGTCAAGTAAAGTAACATCCATTACTTATTTTTATACTTAAGTGAACCTTTTCTTCGAATAAAAAAACCAAAGATAACGATAAAAAAAACGCCACAAGTGGCATTCTGAGATTGGATTAAATACATACGGTAGCATCTGTAGAGAAAGCTTCCATGTCCAAAACATGAGTCAAAACCTCCTTACCATAGACTAAAGGATGTCTTTGCCTTTGGAACCAGAGAACACATAAAGAAGAATTTCTTTCTTCATTTCTTTATTATTTGTGTTATGTTATGTCTAATAAGAAAAATCAACTTTTTTGCGAAAAGTAATTAGTGTACTTGGTCAAAACTTCTGGTGTTTCATTTGTGATATGATAAATCTAAGCCCTAATTATTTGCCGCAAGATTTACATGCAGAATATTCTGAAATACGTTACTTACACTACACTTAATATTTTTATGTAAGTATAATTTCACTCATCCTGAAACCATGGGGCTTATTTGTAGGTATACATATATGTACTTTTAGTTATATTTATTTTTATTTTTTCTAGGTATAATGTGTATATATAATGTGGCACGAAGAAGGCCCTTTTTGTATAATCTATTAACGAAACTTGAGTTTGGGTTTTCGAAACGGCCGGCATGACCATGATACACCCAAAGAAAAACCTGTGTAAAATTAACCTAAATCGGGGTATAAACTAAGTTACTCCTAGGGCAGTTTTGAACTTGGTAAGTTCTAAGATAACATACCTTAAATTGCTAAGGCAAAACAAATTTGTTAGGAACTGTCTAAAGTAAGTCAATTTATACAAGTTTATCTATGGAATTTTATTTTAGTTCTTTGGCTAAATGAAGCTTTCAGATAAGGTAAATCTAGCAGGAATAAGATAATTTTTACCTAGTTTCTCTTCCGATGAGAGGTGATAAAGAGGGAACAGAATATTTGTAAGCTTAATAAAGAAAGAAACAAAATACTTTTTAAGTTTGTGTGTATACATGATTTGCTATGCCAACAAAACTGATAGGCTGATAGTATTTATTTTGTAAGTCTATCAATTATTTTATTATAATGGCCATGCATTATATTTACTATTTTGCACATATCGGGACCGAAATATAAGTGCGATTGAAATTGTATCTACTAATTTTAACATTTTACGTTGAAAAAACACAAAGCGCCTTTAAAATAATGCATATTTTAATTATTTTATTTATAACTTTTATCGAAAAAAGGGTTACCATATATTTTTTCGTAAGCAAATAAAATCCAAATTAACTTTTAAATCTGTTTTGTTTTTATTTAGGTCATGGGTCATTTGCGTGTGAGACTTGATAGGAAACCGGAAAGGTCAAATTTAATACAATATATTCCAAATTACACACTGAGAAACTTATGCTGCTTTTACAATAGTAATAAAATCTCATCTTTTCTGTAATTTTCTACTATTACTCTTGTCACAAAAAAATTACTACTCGTGTAATACAACATAAGAAATACATTTTGTTTGTCAATTGTGAACGAAAAGGTAGTAAGTAGCAATAAAGTCTCCAAGATGTTATTTTATAGTAAAATACTTTTTATGCAATCACCACAATGCGAAACGAAAACTTGAACATACCACCTAATACATTTTAAGTCAGTCAAGTGCTACAGCCAAGTTATTTTTTCGAGATCATAATTTTTTAAGATATGGTAACCCTCAAATACTTCGCTTGTTTATATAAATATGGCTGCCGCTGACGAGACACTTACACTTCTAGTAAATCTTTATTCTTTCAATGGGATTATAGAAGCTTCTTTACGATTTACGTTTACTCACATGCGAGTGAGAAGAGAACGTTGACATAAAAAAAGTAGGTAATTTTACCTGTTCGTGAGGTAAATCTGCCTTAAATATAACTTGATTAACCCGCACATTTTCTAGATCTGTGGAACTTTACATTAGCCCTAAGGCAATTCTGCCCTTAGGTTAAGGTAATTTTTACATCAATAAATAAAGTTGGAGCCAAACTTACCTTAGCCCTAATGAAACACCTAAGCTCTAGGGCAAAGTTACACATCACCTAATTTTTTTTTGTTCTATCATTTAAAATTTTAAAGACCTTTTTTATTCTATCCAAAAGACTCAAATGGGTTAATGGAGCATTTGCTCAAATATTTGAATTAAACACAAACTTTATAGATTACAGTCAGATCAAGAGTGGAACATTTCTTGCATCGTTTAAGGAAACGTAAGCACTTAGCAGCGTATTTGACGACACGACGTCGAATATGTGGTCCTTCCGCACCAGGTGGTCTGTGATGCCAACACCGAAAACTGAAAGCTGTTTAGTTTCCGTAATGCCAGTGCTGCTAATGAATAGCGAAACGGGAGCAGTATTGAAGGAGGCATTCGGTAGGAGGAGGTATTCGAAAGGAGGCAGTATTGAAGCATTAAATTCTACCCGGTTTTCCGTTCCCCATTTTTGACAATGCCATCAAGACCAGAATTTAATGAGCATATCAAACGCTGTCGTTCTCAATTTAGGATGTGAATCTGGAAACGAATGCGAGAAGTTGAGAGTACTGATGTCAGCAAAACAACTTAAAAGATTAAAAGTTTCAGACAGAAGGTTATTGATGAATGTGAGAAAGAGTGTCGGAGAAAAAACTAAGCCCTGTTAATTATTGTTAATTATATGAATATCAGACATAAAACTGTCCAAAACAAATTGTATTGAGCGGTTCGAACGGTAGTTTATAAGCCAACGAAGAAGAGATCCATCTATATTTTCGATAAATGAACTTGATGTCAAACTCTATCAAATCAAATATCAAATATTTCTCTAAAACGATGATGAAGATTTGTTAGACTGTTTGGTGAGATAAACTATATCAGATTAGTGGAGCTATTGCTATTGCTATTTATCAGCGTTTTTATTAAATTGGAAAGAAAAGATATAAATGCAATGGGACGATAGTTAGAAAGGGAAGTAGTTTCATATTGGTTAAAGACAAGCTGGACAAATGCTATTTTCCATCTACTAGGAAAGTGACCAGTAGAGTATATTTTTATATCCGTTATTCCGGTATTCACATAAGTTCTTTGAAAGTATTGTCTGTAATGTCTTTATTTTAAATTTTTTATTGAACTACTGTTCATAAAAATTAAGCGAAACAGACAAAATTCAAGATGGGCACCATTATTTTTTTTTAATAAAAGATCAATTTTGTATGAAAAAACTGTAAATTATAAAATTTCAAAAATATCGAATCTTTAAGTTTTATAAATGTTGAGTTTTCAAAATAAAAATTAATTTTGTTCTAAAGATTTTTTTAGAGATTCAACATTAAAAAATTATCAAAATCAGATGTACCGTTTTGAGAAAATCAATAACAAAAAATTGTTTCTACGAGAGACACAATTAATAAGATTTTTTTTGAAAAATTTTTAACCATTATCTACGAGTAGCTTTAACTTAATTTTAAATCTGTGAAATACCTACTTACCTGTTTGAGATAAGAAAATATTTCCTAAAATTTCGAGAAAAAAAAATTGTGGCAGAAATCTTAATTTTTAATTACGATGTAGGTTCTATAGGGCAGTTTTACATTTGGGAAAACAAATTTAACCCGTGATTTTCGTCAAAGTTCGCATTTACTTTGACATCTGAATATTCGACTAAATCATTTAAGGCTCCAATTTTCTTGCTTGACATTTCTACATTTGCGTGTGTTAAATCACGATCTCGGCGGCTAATCAAGACCACCATTTCGTCAAGACGTTCATCGAATGGAATTTTCAACAACTCGATTGTAACACCCGCTGTGGGGCTTGTGCACCATATTGGTGAAACCCCATATCATTAATGTCTAGTCAATGCAAATGAAAGAAATATCGTGACAACATGTCATTGTAGCTTTCTCTTTTGACTGTAACGTGACGGTCATTTTTATCAACGCAAAAAACCAACCCATTGGCACCACCACCGCCATGAAAACTACCACCATTAGATGAAAAACGCAAAGCCGTTTAGACAAAAATGCACTCACGCTAATTATGAGCATTAATTCGTATAAATGCTATTGAAGTTTTTTTCATCTACTCGGAATTATATTAGGGCCAAAATTTTAAATATTTGTAAATGTCTTCGTGAACTTCATTATGACGTGCGTTCTAAATCAAGTGTGTTAAAGAAAAATAAAAGAGAAGTGGAGGGCTCGTAGAGAGTCTTTATCTACCTCTAAGCAGAAAAGGCGGTACCAACAATTTTCTGACGCACGGCTTAAATGAGAAAAACTTTTCATGACAAGGGGTACAAAGGAATTTTTTAATTCCTCTCAAAAGACAGAACACACTTAAAATCATTATATCTCTGTGAATGGAAATTGAACCAGACCCTTTGCACTGACAATAATGCCAAGGCGTATACGAAAACAATCTACTTACTTGCTTAAAAAATATTCAAAAAGTCTGCGAATCGCCTTGCTCCCGCAGTTTTGAGCATGATTATCATCGATACCATCAAGACTGAATACGGTGTCTTACTTTTGTTATAAATATTCCTAACAATTAAAATTTTACATAGAAAATTTTCCTATTCAACTTAACAAGCAGTTTTCAATCTAGTTTGTGCTTAATATTCAAATAGGATTGTACCTTATAATGTTCTTTTGCAAATTTTTCCTTCTATTGTTCATATTCATTCTTAGAAATTTCTTTTTGAGTTACTCTTTCAATTACTTATACATACTCGTATTATTTTATTGTTAAGTATAAATTCAACCTTGTGTATAAATATAGATGTTTAACACGAAGAATATTTTCTCATAAAGTTTTTAATATCCTAAAAGGATGCGCGTGGGTGCTTCTTGCAGTATTATAATAAAATGGTTACTCAATTTCATCACATCTTACATCTGGTTGCCGGAATCACACGTATAAATTATGTATTCACGAGAATTTTTCTTAAATAAAATATTCACTCAATGGACTTTTTTTTTCTAATTTACTTGGTAATGCGATTTGGAGAAACAAAAAGAACCGAATTGTACGCATAGTTCATACCTATTTCTTACATATTTGGACAAAACAAATTATACATATTTGAATGATGATAAAACGAAGAGGAAAAAAGATTTGGAAATAAATTTTAATAATTGATTAGTTGAAGCTCGAAAACTAATAAACGACTTGATACTCGTAATTTATTCAGTATAAATGGCTGTAATTGAGTACAGGCTGGCGCATAAGTAATGTTACTATTTTTTTTAATGAATAATTTTTTGTCTATGATTATATTTAACTTTCCATTTAACAAACATATCCTACTTAAAAAAAAAACGAAAAGAACGAATGCTCGATTTTCCTCATGAGGGGCATGGTTTTAGGATCTGTGTAAAAAAGTTCAATCCACGTCATGTCATCCACGTCCATGTCATCCACATTAAGCACAACTTATTCCTTGCTTTCGAAAAAAAAAAATAAACTGGGTCGTGCGAACTTGCTTTTACGCTAAAGAGAAACCTAGAATTTTAAAAATGAATGTTTTAAGAGAAAAAATGGTAATAACTATAAATTTCCCTTTTTAAATAACTTAAATAACACCTTCAGTATTTAGAGCTAAAAACAAAGAAAGTTTTTATGAACAGAATTTTTAAAACATTTTTAAGAACAAATTTTGACACGTAAATTTTAATTTTTATTACTATAAAAATAAAATTTAAGTTCTGAGATGCTTCCGTATATACAAAAAAGTGTGAGTGCCAGGACTCACGGTTAAGATGTGTAAACATCCACGTTCGTCCGAGTGCCGAATTTTTGTTATCGAACGTACCCAATAAACATACAATGCAATCGTACTAGTTTGTGACTTTAGATATATACCGATATAATCGATAAAGTACTTCGCTTTTGTATGGGCATTTACACACCAATACGCCGACGTATGAAGTACATGCCAAAATCAGCTGTGAAATGGTAGAGCTGTAAAATTATAAATGAAAAGTGAAAATGACCGAAAAATATTTGAATTTTAATGCTCCAGAATCCCTTTTTATGTTGATCAGAGCTTTATTGAATTGTTGCTTAAGGAGATTGAATTTTACTCTTGCTTTTTCAGGCGATTTGTAAATTTTAACAACTAAAACCGAATAATATCATAAAAAATTGTTTCGACGAACTAGTTCGGTCCTTTTTACATGCCATTTCGGCATACTACTTCGATTCCCAGAGTTCGCACTGCTATGTCGACACATATTCATTTCACACGACCCAAAAACCTTATCGACAATATGCTTCGATGAAGTAGTTCGTGGTGTGTGTTAGGGGTAATATTCAAATGAAAGACACTATTTTTCCACAATTTATCCCTTCCACTTATACTTAAATACAAAAATATCTCTACATAGCTGTACATAACGCTTTCCACCTAAACACATGTATTTTTGGACCATGTACTGTAAAAACGTTTTGAAATAATCAACTACGAGTATTTTGTTGTATTTACTTATTTCTAGTAAAATAATTATTTTGGAACGAGTCCAAACACATTTTTCTTGTTCATTTTCCATTATTACTTGTGTTTAGGATACTTTTAATGTAATAATCAAAAAATTATAAAGTGAATTTAAGATTAATGGGATCAAAACCACTAGTTAGCAACTAAAACCGAATAACAACATAAAAAATTGTGTCGACGAACTATTTCAATCCTCTTAAGGCCAGGCGCGCACATTTAATTTTTAGTTTCACAACTGTTTAGTTGCTAAAATGAAACATATGGGCTTATATGGGACACCGCGCACTTAGAGCAACTCGATTCGAGCAACTAAAAAGTTTGTATTTTGACACAAACTAAACGATTGTTTAAAATTAATTCGCTGCAGTTGAGCTGTTTTCTATAAGCCCAAGAGAGAAAAGTGTGAGCGTGAGTAAAGAGTTGCCAGTGCACGGTACTCTATCAACTGGTGATTAAACTATGTATTTGATTTCGATCACAGTTGCTAGTGCGCGGCTAGCCTTACACGCCATGTCGGCATACTACATGGATTCCCAAAGTTCGCACTGCCGTGTCGACACTTATTCATTTCAAACGACCTAAAAACCTTATCGACAATATGCTTCGATGAAGTAGTTCGTGGCATGTATTAGGAGTTAGTGGACTCCGCTACGTAACGTAAAGTTTGTTTGACTTATGTTTAACCAGGGATGTTGCTTGTGACAGCATTATATTTTTACACTTATATTCAAACAGAGATGTTATCTGATAAAAAATAGACTGTTTTTACACGAATCTGATTTTAATCTCTGTTTCTCTTTTGGCTTCCTTTCGAGTGCATCTGTGCTTTTAAACACAGCGATTTTTAATATAAGTTAACTTTGTTCATGCGAAAAGGAGTCATCTCTTCGCACTCCTTACTCTACACAGTTAAGCGAATTGCACTGAGCGAACGCCAAATATAAAAAAGAAAACCACAAAGAAGAATGAACGATAACTCCGCATTTTTCTCAGCAATTGTAAATGTATTAATGAAAAAGTCACACGTATAGATTGGACGTAGGCTTGAAGAAAAATCAAAATCTTTACAATCTAGCGTACTGCATAGAAATATTGTATATGCAAGGTTGATGATTGATCATGTATTTATTGGTTCATTTGCGTATAGTACGTCGAAGAGATGAGAACACAGCACAGCATAATAAGCACTGATTAAAATATTGAAACAGCAAACGAAAATTATATGATGAAATGGACAGACAAAATAAAACAAATTACTCGGATAAAATTACAAAAATCCCAAAGAAATTCGTAAAAACACAATTTTGCTAAAAAAAAAAAAAACACAAAGGGCAACGTTCTCTCGCCACTGAAATAATAGACTTGCACGTGCTTTTCATGCATTTGAACAATGTATATCTGGCTTAACGCCGCCAACAAATATACTAACAAATATACTTGTCATGCAGCGAAAAAGTCATAGGTTTCTGTACTTTATCTTACTCCCTCTGTCAGAGATTTAGAAACCGATTGACATCATTCCCATCTTGAAATGGAATTATAAGTGGCAAAAACTAATTTTTTTAATACATTGAAGTCGTAGTCATCATCCAGTTCATGGCTTGACAGATGGAGAACGATCTATATTTTGATATAGTGAATGCTAAAAGTATATTTTGATATAATAAAGAATATCTAATTCGATAATTAAAATAATTATATGGTATGACAGATAAGGGACAAATTAAATTTTGACGTATCGAGAATATTTCATAGCAGATGTCAACTGATTGCACTGAAGAACAATTTTTGATTTTTTGCGAGCATAAAATAAAATGTTATCGTCCTTCAATAACGTGAAGTGGATTTTTTAAGACATCAAATGAACCCCTTATGAAATTTTACACCAGTTGATTTGTCTTTCGTCTTTTTCACATATTTAGGTCTATTCGGCGAGAACTTTTATTTTTCTATTCTGTTATTCTGCTATGAATTTCCATACAAATGTTTGAACTGTCAACAAATCTTTTATAAATTTTAATTTTGGTATTCAGCACGCTAAAATCTGTTATAAAATCTGGTAAGAAAACTTTTATGAACTGTCAAACGTTCGAACATAGAAAAAATCTTTAACGAATAGCATTTTTGGTATTCAGCATGCTAAAATCTGTTATGAAATCTGTTAAAAAACATAAAAGAATAAAAGACAAACTTCTCTGACTTTTATCATAAAAGATTTCAATAAGTACACATGTGAATCAAGTAATAATGAATATTTATCTTTTATTTCGTCAATGAAATGTTCTTTAAAGGAGATAAATGAAAGAAAATATATCAAAACACATATCATATAAACATATAAGGAGAGTATGGTCATGGTATTCCCAGAAACATATGAGATAAAATCATGTTCCATTGTATGGATACCCATAGTGTGTAAGGCTAGGCGCGCACATTCAATTTTTAGTTGTACAACTGTTTGGTAGCTTATAGAAAACAGATGAACTACTTAGTTGAATGTCCGCGCAGGTGCATATAATTATATGTTACACCAAATGACCTTAGGCTAGGCGCGCACATTCAATTTTTAGTTTCGCAACTGCTTGGTTCGAGCAACTAAAAGTTTGTGTTTTGATACAAACTAAGCGATTGCCTAAAACGAGTTCGCTATTCTGTGAAACATATAATTATATGCACCTGCGCGGACATTCAACTAAATAGTTCATCTGTTTTCTATAAGCAACCAAACAGTTGTACAACTAAAAATTGAATGAGCGCGCAATCATTTAGTTTGTGTCAAAACACAAACTTTTTAGTTGCTCGAACCAAGCAGTTTCGAAACTAAAAATTGAATGTGCGCGCCTAGGCTAAGAGTTTACTTTTTTGTTCGTCATCCATTTCAATTATGTCAGATGAAATATTTTACATAATCACAGCTGATTATGATAACAGATTTAGTTCAGTTTTATAACAGATCTCGTTTTCGAAGTAGCATAAGGCCAGGCGCGCACATTCAATTTTTAGTTTCGCAACTGTTTAGTTGCTAAAATGAAACATATGGGCTTATATGGGACACCGCGTACTTAAAGCAACTCGATTCGAGCAACTAAAAAGTTTTGGTTCTGACACAAACTAAACGACTGCCTAAAATTAATTCGTAATAGTTGAGCTGTTTTCCATAAGCGCAAGAGAGAAAAGAGTGTGAGCGTGAGTAAAGAGTTGCCATTGCGCGGTTCTCTTTCAACTGGTGATTAAACTATTTGATTTCGATCACAGTTGCCAGTGCGCGGCTAGCCTAACAGACTTTAATAAAAGTTCGAACCTCTGAATACCAATCATAAAAGATCTTTTAAGGTGGAAATCTTTTATGATTCATAACTGAAAATCTATAGCAGAATAACAAATGTGGCAGAATAGGCCTAATTGGTCGAGAGGTGAAGAAATGTTGAGGGATTGAATTAAGTTCTAGCCAGCAATGGAAAGTAATAAAATCGAGATTTCAGTACTCAAAGTCTCCAATGTAAACACGATGTCGTAAGTGCGCAATGTTTACAATGTAAACATGGTGTTAAATGCAATCGTCGGTAAGGTAGCTTGCTACACGGAACATTTTTTTTTTTCGAATTTTGAAATTCTCACTATCCACATAACGGATCTTAATGAAATTTTGTATAGAGAAGCTACTAAAAAGTCTAAAACACATTGATTTTCAAAACTTTAAAATAAATGGTTTTTGAATTTTTGAAAAAAAAATCTATTTTTTCTTTTTTTGAAAATTCGATATCTCAGAAACGGCTTAATATTTTTTTGTAAATTTAATTTTTATTCAAACAATAATAAAAACTTTAAAAATCGTTTAAAAAGTTTGTATATACATAAAAGCTTTTGTTTTTAAGAAACCACTACAACGACTTATAATTTTTGTTCTTGCATAAATTCATATTTGCATAGCATTTTATTCTTATCTCTCACTTCTAAAAGAATTTAAAAAAATAATTTTATCCTTATGAACAGTTTTCTCTAATAACATTCGTTTTTAAAATTCCTAGTCTATTACATAGGAGCAAGTTCGTGCGACCCAGTCGTGCATTTTAGTTTTTTCACTTTCTGTCATTTTATTGAATAACCAATACTTATTCAATTTATATTGTTCAACCCTAAAATCAAGTTCGCACATTTTCCCTTTTCTGCAAGTCCTTATAAAATTACTTAAAACAAGGTTAGTTTTTTAATTAAAATAAAACCATTTATTTTTTTTTTTATTTTATAAAGAGGCTTAATAGAACTTTATCACAAACACAATTATAATTAAAGGGTAATACAGGACGTAATCAATGGCTTCCCAATAGCTTAGTTAAAATTAAGCAAATAAGTACCCAGCAGAATGATTTTTAAATTATTTACAACAAAAAATGACATTTTTAATTGAAAAGAAAAATATCTTTAAGAAATCAAATTGTGTAAAAGTATTTATTGGTGTTTGAAAAGTTTAGCAATTACAACAAAAAGAGCTGTAATAGGATACTTCTTAAAAAGATCTTTCACCCCTTTGTAAAAAATAGTGTATAAATAACGGTCATCGGCACCTTACAACCTACGCCCCAAAAAGGCAAAGAGCAATCCAATTTCAAAAGGATTTTAATTAAATTCGACCCTGAAATAAAATGTTTGATTTTTTTTTTAAATTGAAGAAAGAAACAAATTCGAGTTCGAAAAGGTTAAATAAAAAGAGTTGACCCTAATTTATAGCAAAGACGACCTTTTACGTACATCATACGCTTTATCATTTAATTTCCCATCAAATCACCTTTTTCTAATTAGGTATACACTTGGCGATACTAAATCTTGCCCATAGGCCTCAACGGCCTCGTCTTGACTAAGGGGTTGTATTACAAAAACTAACTTGATTGGTTTTTTTGGTAAAAAAAAATAGGATTTTTTTATTTGCATTCCCAGAATAAAAGGATTACCAAGTTATAGTAATTTTGGTTTGAATTTAAAGCCGGACACGAGACCTGCCCTAAGTACAGGATTATAGGATGACTGTTCGTTAATAGTATTTTTAATGGTGATTCTGATGTAGCACAGTTCATCATCATAATAATTAACATCAAAAGTGATCTTCGTGGACGTTCTCACAAGTTGCCCCGCTGCAGTTTTTCTACAACAAAGAACATTCCAGCCCTGAATTGCAACATCTACACATTTTAACTCAATTCATTTTGCATTTGTGTGAAACAGTCCTAAGCAACAATTCCCGAGCAGAGTCTGCGGTGGAGCTTATCGGTTCAAGTCCACAATGAATTTTTGTCAAGCCCTACTACATGGCCTTTGTAATTTGTTTCATTTTCAAGCCAAATCTCCACTGCTGCTGTACCTAAAACAAGTGATTCTAGCCTTAAGTGTAGATATTATCGTCAACCAAATCCCGATAGAATTGCTATTTGGCCGATATTTTCTTTTTGTCGTATTTATAGCTTTCGAAGGAATAAATTGGTGAGCAAAAAAAAATCTGGAGATTTTTGGTGGAAGGGTTTGTACTAGCTAATTAACGCATTTCAACTTGAAAAAAAAAGTAAATAATACGATAGTTATCTTATTTCCCCGGATTAAGTCGAACATATTAATCGTAGACAGAAAGGTGTTGTGCCCAATGTTGTAGAGCATTAAATTCTGAATAAGTTTTGTTACCTACTTTTGTAAAAAGTTGAGAATGAGCGAGTTATTTAACAAAACTAATTTACTTTTAATTCAAGATGCCCTCAACAAATGTGTAGCAATTCCCTGTCGATTTTCGCAAGACAACATTGACGAAAAGCAAACGATTTTTTCTGGGATTGTTTTATGCGGCCGATAGAAGAAAATTAGGAAAAATCTACTCTCTACTAACCCAGGTATGTCAAGTTCCTTATAAGAAATATTGATCGCTCCTAGGCCACTAACTCTTTCAAAGAATTGTTCAACTTGCCACTGTGTACTCTTTTTCTAAGTAGCCCTAAGACTATTAAAAGTACCGCTTAATACAAGTTGATTTGAATGGCTTGAAGTCTGATATTCATATTAAATGTTGGTGTGCCACAGGGCTTCGCTTTGTCTCCAACTCTCTTTTTCATAATCAGCAATGATCTTTAGTCTGAGACTTCAACCATTTAAATGTTTTATTGACGATGATGATGAGAGTACTCTTAGTTTTTGATATGCGTTTCCAGATTCACGTCCTTGTCCTTCAGATGTGGATATTGCACGGAAGCTTATGAAAATCTCATGGAATTTTGCTTCCGATAGCACTGCCAATTAGGGAACCATAAAACAAGTAGTATTTAATGCTTCAGAAACTAAATGCTGTCTCCTGCCGTTTAAGCAGAAACCACCGCCAATGTCACTATCTATTAGCGGCGCGGCGCGGCGCTTGCATTGAAGAAACCAAACAGATTTTTGTTCTGTGCGCATCACAGACCACTCGGTGTGTGGAATGACCTCATATTCGAAGTCTCCGAAAAAGCTGATAAGTGCTTGGGATTTCTTTGGACGTTGCAAGAATATTGTCGCCTCTTCTGATCTGGCTATGAATAAGCTTAAGAACAACAAGGCCGCAGGATCCTATGGCTTACCTGCAGAGCTCTTTAAATACGGAGGTGATGTTTTGTTAGGATGCATGCTTCAAATCATCACCCGTATGTGGGTGTAAGGGAGTGCGATGACTGGATCCTTATGCCCCGCCTACAAAAAAGGTGATCCTAAGTCTTGCAAGAACTATTGAGGCATAGACCTCTGCTAAATGTCGCATATGACGCATATCCAGCGTATACTATATGTGAACGTCTTAAACCGTTCTGTAATAATTTAGTCGGCAAGTACCAGTTTGGCTTCTGGCCCAGCATATCGACCATAGACCATATATTCACATTGAGACAAATCTTTGAAAAGACCAACGAACTTCAAGTAGGGACTCACTATCTATTTATCGACTTCAAAGCCGGATATAATAGCATTCATAGTCTAGAACACTATGTGACGGTGGTCAATTTAATTTCCAAGAAAAATATTAAGCTGTTCTTGAGATATCGAATTTTCCAAAAAAAAAAAAGAGTTTTTTTTCCAAAACTTGAAAAAAATTATTTTTTTAAGTTTTGAAATGCAATTTTTTTAAACTTTTTAGGAGCTTCTTTATAAAAAAATTTCATTAAAATCCGTTATGCCGATAATGAGAAATTTAAAATTCGAAAAAATCGTTCTATGGTAGGTACAGTCAGTAATACGAGTATATAGATTTCAATTCTTTTTTATTAATCATAGATCGTAAAAATTAATCAAAGGAAAAAAAATTTAGAAAATTCTCGTAACCGTTTTCGGGAAAAATACGATTTTCGAAAACCATTTTTTAACATTTGTATGGAAGGTACCGTTAGTTTTAGATAAAACAATTTTTTTTCTCAAATCTTTTAGATTATGTTAAGAAAATTTTATTTGTCAAGTTTGAAAAAAATCGAGCATGGGGTTTTCAAAATATTGAGTTTTCAAAAAAAAAATTGATTTTTTTTTAAATCCAAAAAATAAAAAATTGAAAATTTGAATATGTAATAATATTCAAACTTTCGAGGAGCTTTAGCATGAAAAAAATGATTTAAATCGGCTGTACCGTTTTCGAGAAAATCAAGAACAAAAAAATGGACAGAGGTGGGCTACCGAAAATAGCAATTTTTTTGTAAAATTTTTTTCAACCATTACCTAGATTTAACTAAAATTTGAAAATTCTGTGGGACAGTTTTTGAGAAAAAAAAATATTTATAAAATTTCGAAAAAAAATCGTATGGCAGGTACCTGTTGTATTGGCACCACCTGTATATAATTGTTATGTCACTAATGACATTATTATTATAACCATGTGATATATATTTGACATTACTTTATAATAAAAGTTCTTCTTATCTTATCCTTACAACATGGTGGCAGCGGAAAAGTAAAATTTAATCCAAAATTAAATAAAACATCACTAATTAAAAAAAGAGAAAATTGGTTGGAGATAAAAATAAACTAAAAATACATTTAAGGACAATTGATTTTAAAGGAAAAAATTAAAGGTAACTATCAGGAAAAGATTAATCAAAACCTTCAAAAAAATAACCTCATACAAAACGTGGAATAATTTCATAAAACTATGGACGACAAAGCTCAAAAAGGAATCATCCCGCTGACGGGACAACAAACATCAGGAACACCCAAAAAATCAAGCATGCAATTGGCTCTTACTGCTCCAGAGGAATTCTCATTTGTGCCATCAGAATGGGAAAAGTGGATACGACGATTTGAGCGCTATCGAATTGGGAATGGATTGCACGAGTCGGACGAAAAAACCCAGGTAAACATTTTAATTTATTGCATGGGGGAAAAAGCAGAGGAAATTTTCGCATCGTTCACACCATTACCTGACAAATATTCTGCATGTGTCAAAAAATTTGGTGAATATTTTATTCCGAAAAGAAATATCATTTATGAACGCGCTAAGTTCTTAAAACGAAAACAAATTGACGAAACTGCTGAGGAATTTATCACGGATCTACACGCACTCGCGAAACATTGCGACTGGGGAGCTTTGCAAGATGAAATGATTTTACTTACGTTAGTGGTGGGCATGAAAGATGAAAATTTAAGCGATAAACTCCAGCTAGATCCAGCTCTCACCTTGGAAAAAGCTGTGATTTTAATAAGGCAGGTAGAAGAGTTTTACCGCCAAAAAAACGATCTCCATCCCAAATCCGAATCATATGTTTGCAAAGTTCATCGCTCCGTGGATCAAAAACGAAAAACTACTTATAGACAGAAGAGAGAGTTCGACAAATCAAAACAAAGAGATGAACAACGAAAAGATAAGTGCATGCGATGTGGTTTTGAACGACACGAATACAACAAGTGTCCAGCAAAGACTACTATTTGCAAGAAATGTAAAAAAACCGGTCATTACGCTAGAGTTTGCAAATCGAAAGGGGTATGCGAAGTAAGGGAGGATAACGATTCGAGAAGAGATCAAGAAGAATATTTCGTGGGGTCAGTGACTGATAAATGGTCTGTAGATTTATGACTGAATACAAAGATGATAACATTCAAGGTCGATACAGGCGCTGATGTTACTTTAGTGCCTTTGTCAGCCGTCCAAGACATGGAGGAAATAAACATGGAAAAAACGGGAGCAAAACTTTATGGGATAGGGCAGCAAATAAATATTCTGGGAAAAGCTAAGGTCAGTTTAAAGTATGGTCAACGAGAAGTAGAAGAGGTTGTTTACAAAACCAAAGACACTAAAACACCATTATTAGGGAAAATGGGAATTGAAAAACTAGGTTTGATAAAAAAGTTATTTAGGGTTTTTTCAAGGGACTGGATAAATGAATTTAAAGATGTTTTTGAAGGCTTGGGAACATTCAAGGGAGAATACAAAATCGAATTAAAAGAAAATAGGGAGCCGTACGCCATATCTACGCCAAGAACAATACCTGTGCATTTAAGGAAACAAGTCCAGAAGGAAATATATAGAATGGAAAAAGAAGGGGTCATAGCTCCAGTTGAAAATGCAACAGAATGGTGTGCGCCAATGGTTATCGTACCAAAGAAGAGTGGTTTACGTATTTGCGTGGATTTAAGCGAGCTAAACAAGAAGGTTAAGAGACAGGTTCATCCGATTCCTGGTATAGATTACTCTTTATCACAATTAGCAGGGGCAAAGTTTTTTACAAAATTGGACGCAAACAGTGGGTTTTGGCAGATTCCCTTATCTAAGGAATCACAGGATCTTACCACTTTTTTAACACCATTTGGACGATATAAGTTTTTACGGCTGCCTTTTGGTATAACTTCGGCGCCAGAGTTCTTCCAAAAGAAAATGACACAACTCTTAGCTGGCATGCGGAATTGCATAGTACACATGGACGACATTCTGGTATGGGGGGAAACACTACAGGACCATGACCAGTGCTTAGAAGCAGTATTTAAAAAAATACAACAGGCGGGACTGACACTCAGTAAATCGAAATCAGAGTTTGGAAAACAAAAAGTTACGTACCTAGGGCATACTATTGTCGAGGGAGAGGCTCCCACTTGCCCAACGGAAGTCCAAAGGTTACTTGGAATGATAAATTTTATATGTAAATATATAAAAAACAAGTCAATGATACTTGAACCAATCACAAGCCTTTTATCTAAAAAAAATGTCTTTCTTTGGGGACAAGCGCAAGAAAAAGCATTCAAAACAATAAAGGAACTACTCATATCACCACCTAATCTTAAAATGTATAATCCTGAGAAGGAAACAATAGTATCGTGCGATGCTTCCAAGCTTGGATTAGGGGCTGCACTGATGCAGAGGTATGATGGTGATCTACATCCGGTTTCATTTATCTCAAGAACATTGACGGACGCGGAAAAGAACTATGCTAATATAGAAAGAGAGGCTTTGGCGATTGCTTGGGCTTGTGAAAAATTAAGAAACTATCTAATAGGGAGGCACTTTACGATACAAACCGACCATAAGCCATTACTTCAACTTCTGAAAACTAAAAATTTGGATGACCTTTCGCCCAGGTTACAGCGTATACGTATGAGGATGATGAGGTATGATTTCTCAATCACATATATTCCAGGGAAAATTCTTGTTGTTGCTGATCATCTATCCAGGACACCTATTAAAAACACATCAGATTCAAAGGAACTAGAAGAGGAAATAGACGCATATATTCACGAGATATCTTTGAAAAGTATCTATACAAAAGATCAAAACATCACAGATGTTATAAAAGTGCAGTCTGAAGATCCGGAATGTCAATTGCTGAAGAGTTTCCTCAAGAATCAGTGGCCAGATGGGAAAAAATTGACCTTAGAGATGAAGCCTTATTTCTCAGTGAAGGATGAGATTTCAGTTGTCGAGGATTTGCTCTTACGGAGAAATAGGATGATAATACCGAAGAGCCTAAGAAGTATGATGCTTGCCAAGTTACATGAAGGACATTTGGGGATAACCAAAACAAGAATGCGAGCTCAAATGACCATGTGGTGGCCAGGGATCTCAAGGGATATAGAGGAAAAAATTAAACGTTGTCCAGGTTGTATTCAGCATTCCAAAAATAGGCATGAACCACTGATAGCACTTGATTTTCCAGATCATCCATGGCAAAAGGTTGGAATGGATTTATTCAAATTCAAAGAGAAATGGTATGTGGTTGTAATAGACTGTTTTTCTCGTTATATTGAAGTTGAAATGTTAAAGCGGATGCGTATGGTAGACATCATACAATTTTGTAAGAAAACATTTAGTCGTCACGGTATTCCTCAATTTGTTTACACTGATAGTGGTACACAATTTAAAAACTTGAGCTCTTCAGATTTTCGGAAGTTTGCAAAAGAGTGGTCATTCAAAATTGTTACCAGTAGTCCCCAGTATCATCAGGCAAACGGTGCTGCAGAGGCTGCAGTAAAAATAACAAAAAATCTGTTGAAAAAAAATTCAGACATCGAGCTGGCGTTGTTGATTTACAGAAATACACCTATTTCAAATGGTTTCACTCCAGCAGAATTGAGTTTTGGGAGAAAACTTCGGGACAATCTGCCTAATGTTAATCTGCAGGCGAAACCAAATCTAAAAAGTCTAAAGAGTAGGGAAGCTGCATATAGGAGTAGGTACAAGGAAAACTATGATAAATCTCATGGCGTCAAAGAGCTTAGCGAATTAAAATCAGGAGATCTTGTATGGATAGTTGACCTGAGACGGCATGGGAAAATTATAAAAAAAACACAGTGCAGATCATATGAAATTGAAACTAACAAACGTATTATAAGAAGAAACCGATTTCACCTTATTAAAGCTTCATATTTAGATTCGTTACAGCCAAATTTTGATAACACTCATGAGATGTCAGATGCTGATCGAGGTGGAACTTCAAAACCAATCGAAGGTGATAATCTACAACCATCAAATCAGAAACGCTGTACTGTAAAAAGAACTCCAAGAAGACTCTCAGGGGAAGCCTTGATAACAAGATCGGGAAAACAAGTATACAGATACATATAATTAAAAAAAAAAAAATTAGATTTTGTAAACTGTTAAGAAAAATTTTGAAATAAAATTATGAATAATATATAATTACAAAAAAAAAAAAAAAAAAAGGGATTGTATAATTTAAAATCATTATAATATGAAGTATTTTGGATTAAATGTTAAATTCTTATTATATTAATTTTAAACATAATTGCTAAGTAAATATTAAAGTTTAATTAAATATTAATATCTACAAGGGGATGTTGTATTGGCACCACTTGTATATAATTGTTATGTCACTAATGACATTATTATTATAACCATGTGATATATATTTGACATTACTTTATAATAAAAGTTCTTCTTATCTTATCCTTACAACAGTACCGTTATTTTTGGTCTTAAAAAAAAAGAAAAAAAAACGCGTTTGAAGAAAATCGCTGTAGTCGAACAGACAAACAGACAGACAGAATTGCGAGACCCACTTTTTTGGTCTTTGATCAAAATCTCGAGTTCTATTTTTTTTACGAATGCATAACTTGCCTTTAAGTCGCAAGTAAAAACTAACACCAGTACACCAATTAGGCAAAATTTCACAATGGCAAAAACTCAGAGGTAGTTAAGGAGTGCATCTACCTTGGAGTTATTTACCCTATAGGAAACCGCTGCTATCGGTTTAGCAAAACATTCTGAAGACGAAGTGCGCGCTCTACAAAACATTTACACTACGAAGTCCTGCTTTACGGTTCCGAGTAAGCAGAAAGACAAAGATGATTCGAGTACTTGGCTCTTTTTATAGAAAAATTCTTCGACGGATATTTGATCCTGTATGCGAGAAGGGCGAACTCTATCAGCTGCACCAAGATGTGGATGTATCCCAGAAAGCCAAAACACGTCGACTACATTGCTTCGACCCCAATGAGCTAATGGACAAAAATGCTCCAGTCTTTCAATCCCAGCCCCCAGGTTCGCACGACAAGGACAACCAAGCTTCCGGTTTAAAGACCAACCCTTCGCGGATGCCAAAACGCTTAATCTAGGTGACTGGAAACAGCGTCCTTGGAATCGCAGAGGATGGACAACTGCCGTCTCTCACTCAGAGGCCCTTCATGGATTGCGAGCCGGTTATGTAAGTAAGCAAGTAAACTTATGCCGAAACCCTACAAACCCTATGTAGATCAATATCACTATTTGCTTGGTGACGTAACAAACTTGACCAACACTGGATCTGAAATGGTCCATATATTTAATATCTATCAGCAGAGAGTTCATTAGCTCCATAATAAGCGCTATCGAACACTCTCGGATACCGTCTAATATGCAAATTCTCAAACTGACTTGGACTTGCCAAATGATTTTTGTAGAAGCTGTATGAATGAGATAGAAGAAGAATCACATTGTAGTTGTCTTGCTTTCCAGGGAGATTTCAAATATTTTGATCCTATTGACTTCGTTAATATACAGGTTAAACAGTCACTTCAACTATCATGCGGGCAGCCACATCAGCCTAACCTAACATAACCATGTTTTAAGTTTTAGATAGCCTATTTACGACGTTTCACTATAATGTATAAGAAAAGTGGGCGTGGTGATGGGAAGATTCCACTAAAACAACTTCTTAAACCTTCACAACCCGCTTAATGAAATAAACTCAAAAATGTCATGCGAATCGTTATTTCCGTTTCCGAGGAATTTACAAGAATTTTACGCTTAAAGCTATGCCTTTAATCAAAGAATGTTATTCCAGAATGCTACTTCTCTGTAAAGATCAAACGAGACCCCGGAGACTCTGTATTAAATTCGGTCCCTCCTCGAATGTTTTTGATCTAGTATTATCTCAGTTTCCTCTTTGATTCCGATACTTTCTGGTATCATGGCCATGGCCCCCCGTTAAAAAAAAATATCTCAAGTAAAAAATCATAAGTCATAAATCAAATAAAGCTTAGTTGTCATACCTTACCATCTTGTAAAATATAGTAAATCAGCCTAACATCAAAGATATCAATTTTATCTGACAAAAAAAACTTTCAACAAGACCCTGGGTCAGGATGTTTTTCTGAGTAGGATTTCTGTATCCAATATGCCTTTGTGAAGATTTGGTAATGTAATTGCACCTTTAAATTTCCTTTTGAACAAAATTAGTTGGGCTTAATTTTTTATGTTTTCATTTTACTTACAAGGAAATATGTTTCTGTTGGGAGGATTAGTATTGCCATAAATGCGCAAACGCTGCAAAAAGGATAATTTTAATATTTGAATCTTATGCCATCAATCACTGTCAGATAATTTGTTTCTGTGGCCCCCCTAATGTACAATCATTTCCTGTCATCATTTTTTTGTCTTACATTTCTTTCTTTAATACTCGTACATCATGCTTCGAAATATATTTTGAACACGGTTACCACTTAGACCTTTCATTGACAATTCTAATAAAATCGGTTGAGATATTAAGTTGAACTATTCGATTATATAAAATAAGGATTGAATCGAATTTTTGTCCAAAACTCCCTGAAAAAATAATAAACGATGTTTTATCAAAATATGTACTCGTTAGTAGTCGATCACAATTTCGGAACTCGAGAACGGCTCGACCATTCGGCTATTTTTTTAACGTTTTTGTTAAAGCATAAGGAAGGTGCTTATCGAGAGAAAAAACGTAAAAATTACAAGGAAAATAATAAAAACAACACTCTTATTAGTACCTACGTCCGTCAACAAGTGTTTTTATTTGAGATTACTCTTAGTCAATGTTCGAGGTCCAACATCATTCCAACATTTACGAAATGTTAATGGTGAATTATGTGGCTCTTAAAGAGTAACAGGCTTCTCAACTGTTTGGCGTTTGCAACTGTTAGAAAATGATGCTCATTGGGATCAAACTTTAAATGATGCTGCAATTTCTTCAAAGGCTCAACAAATACGAACATTGTCTTCTATAATTATTATATATAAACATGATTTTCGTCAAACCCTATTGATTTATGGATCAAATACAAAGATGTTATGTGTGCGCAATAAAATCAACATTTACAATTCTCAGAACAATTTTACAATGAGGCGTTGGTATCAATTGAAGATATTGTGCTTTATGATGTCGAACAAAGTATTATCTCAATTAGACATGGCCGCGCCTAATATGCACGACGCTTTTGATCAAGAGTTGCAACGAGAAAAACTGTTCGATCTCGATGCTTAAAGGGAATCGGTTCGAATGTATGTTCTGCTGTTGAACCAACAACAAAAGTATGTCTTTGATACACTTATGAAAGTTGTAACTGACGGAACTGGATGGTTTTACTTTTTGGATGCTCCTGGTGGTACATGAAAGACATTTTTAATTTCATTGATTTTAGCAACAATTCGCTTACAGAATGGAATTGCACTCGCACTTCCTTCCTCTGGTATTGCAGCTACATTGTTGGAAGGCGGTCGAACAGCCCATTCAGCGCTAAAATTACCATTGAATATTCAAAGCGACGAAACTCCGACTTGCAACATTTCAAAGAACTCTGCAATGTCAAAGGTTCTGCAGCAATGCAAGTTGATAGTATGGGATGAATGCACGATGGCACATAAAAAGTCTTTGGAGGCATTAGATAGAACTCTGAAAGATCTGCGAAACAATCAAAACCAATTCGGTGGAGCGATGATTTTGTTAGAAGGAGATTTTCGTCAAACATTACCAGTTATTCCACGGTCTACACCAGCGAATGAACTGAATGCATGTTTGAAGTCCTCTCTTTTTTGAAAAAAAAAATAAGATACTAAATTAAAAAAAATAAAAATGATCGATCTGGAGAAATATTTTCAAAACAACTCATTGACATTGGTAATGGTAAAATCCCTGTAGATGTTATGATATGACAGACTGCATTACATTTCCTGTCAATTTTTGTCAGTTTGCAGAATCAAAAACTGAGCTTATAGAAAAGGTGTTCCCAACCGAACGGTCAAAATTACAGAGATCATTGTTGGTTGAGTGAACGAACTACATTAGTTGCCAAAACATGAATTTAAATGAAATAAATTTCAAAATCCAAAATGAAATTGACGGTAAATTAAGGACAAACAAATCAGTTGATTGCGTAACTAACCAAGATGATGTCATCAATTATCCACCAGAATTTTTGAACTGACTGGATTTGCCAGTATTAAAGCCACTTTACACGATAATAGAAGTCATATGACCTATCATCACATTTTCTGTATAATTTATCATATATGAGCTGTCATTTCGAGTCAAGTCATACCGTTTTAGTTTATCTATGCTTTACACGTCTATGACTTCCCCTTTGATTTTCAGAGTACCAAAATCCAAAATAAATATAAAATATAAACAGAAATAAATTTGTTTCGTTATTCCATGATGGAAAGCAAAAAGAAAGCAATGGCTATGGTTTTATCAACAATGATAGCTGTATTAATTATAAAAAAGGATATGTGTTAATGAGATCTGAAATATTTATAAAAACCGCATAAATAGTTAGGTACTTTTTCAGAATTTTACCATATTTTGTATTAAACTCTCAACACTCCATTCAATGTTTGCCAAGAAAATAACAAATCTCGTGTGACTTCTCAAATTGAATTAGCTACAGTCCTAATGTCAAAAAAGTCATATGCTTTTTCGTTTGAGAAGTGATATGAGTTTAATGAGTGCGTTCAACCGATTTGATATGTTTTTTTTCGACAGGTCATATGAGAAAGCATATGATTTTTAATATCGTGTAAAGTGGCTTTTACCTCCCCATAATCTTCAGTCAAAAGTAGGATCGGTAGTCATAATGTTACGAAATATTAACCAACCGCGACTTTGTAACCGCACAAGGCTAGCAGTGAAAAATTTTCTGAACAATGTGATCGAAGAAACCATTCTAAAGGGAGAATATAAGGGAGAGGATGTGTTGATACCCCACATCCCAATGGAACCAACTGACGTACCGTTTGAATTTAAACGACTGCAATTTTCAGTGCGGCTTGCTTTCGCTATGACCATAAATAAATCACAGGGTCAGTCGTTGAGTGTTTGCGGTGTCAATCTGGAAAACCCATGCTTCTCTCATGGACAGTTGTATGTTGCCTGCTCTCGCGTCGGAAAACCGACAGCTTTATTTATTTACGCGCCAGGTAATCAAATAAAGAATATCGTGTACGATAAGGCATGACAATGGAAATACCACATTATTACTACTACTACTAAAGTCTTGCAATGTACAAAATAGAAAACTTATATTTGTAAGCGCCATATTTGTATAGACTGTAAGCGCCATCTAAAGTACATAAAGTAAGTAAGTATATTTGTAAGTAATCGTTGTTTATTATGGAGACATAAATCTATAAACAAAGCGATCACTCTGAAATATTTTTTATAACTGCGAAGGGCCAGTAACTTTTGACAGAACAAAGTATGTCGGGGAGGAACTATTAACATAAAAGCTCAACTATAGTAAAGTGGATTTCGTTCCCATTAAGTGAGAACTTAGTTCCTAAGTGGCCTTAGTTCCTGGGGACTTATTTTCCTGCACCAATATCTTCACATGCACATGGTTTAAGATCACTTTATGTGTCGGAATTGTCAGATGCCGGACCATGATTATATAGATCATCAGAAGGGTAACATGATCCGGGTGGGTCAATATTCAATAATTCTCTGAAAATTAAAGCAAATGGCCTCGCCACCTCAAATCCATCATTTTGTTTCAAGAAGCATCTTCAAAAAGAACGTATCAAAATTTTCAGACAGATGTGTCGAATAGTTTTGTTGGGGCAACCATATTATATAGACGCCTACGAGCATTTTCTTTTTAGGAGAAAAAAACTTTCTGTACGATGGGTGCTGCTCACAATCGACAACAAATGTAATCATTTGACAACTTTAAAGGACCAAATTTTTGAGCCGTTTCGTTACCATGGCTGAAACATGAATTCACCACAACACACCAGAGACCACCAGAAATAACCTCGTGAATCGAAGCCGAAGAGGGCATGGTGGGTTTGTTTGAATACATATAACGCATATAATGCAAAGCTGCTGAATCGATTCCAAGACAATCTGAAGCAATAATGGCCGCCGGATTGCGAAGAAAAAGTTCTTTCCCACCAGCACAACGTACCGGTGCTGAAGTCGGCAGTCGCAATGGCAAAAGTATATGACTTAGGTTACGAACCATGCCATCCGCCATGAACCTGTTTATTGTGTCCAAACATGCAGAAATGGGTCAAATGAGGAGGTCATCGTGGAAACAACTATATTTTAAGTGGCTCAAGAAATCTTAATATTTTAAAGGCATTAACAAATTAGAGAAAAGTTGGATGAAGTGTATCGAGCTAAAAGGAGACATTTACGAATGGAACTCGACTTCGTTCATATGGCCACCGCGGGCACGTTTGCAGCGGTCGATTCGTTGGATCCAATTTTCGATGACTCGGCCACACATTTCGGCCGAAACGGCCGCTATTTCGCGTTCAATGTTGGCTCTGAGCTCTTCCAACGTGCGTCGTAGGGTTATTGGCATAAGCCAATGACCTAACGTAGCCCCAAAGCAAACAGTCTAGAGGCGTTAAATCGCACGAACGAGGCGGCCAATCGACTGGCCCATTTCCTGAGATAACACGCTCATCAAACTTACTCTTCAATAAATCGATTGTAAGGTGTGTTGTGTGGCTTGTGGCACCATCCTGTTAAAACCACATGTCGTCCAAGTCCATATCTTCCAATTAAGGCCAAAAATAATCGGTAATCATGGCGCGATTACGCTGGCCATTCACAGTAACGTGACGATCGTTATCGTCGACGAAAAAATATGGCCCAATAACGCCGCCCGGCATGCAAACCGCATTAAACAGTTATTTTTTGTGGATAAAGTGGTGATTCATGAAGCAAATGTGGATTTTCACCCGACCAATAACGCATATTTTGCTTATTGACGAACCCATTGAGCCAAAAATGAGCTTCGTCACTGAAGATGATTTTGCGATGAAATTCATCATCCAGACGCATCTTCTCCAGAGCTCAATCGGAGAACGTACATCGCTTAAAATGGTCCATCGGCTTCAATTCTTGAGTCAGCTTGATCTTGTATGGGTGTAAACCAAGATCGTTATGCAAAATACGCCATAATGTGGTCTGAGCGATGCCGTGGAATTTACTTATTTGGATCGTTTGCTACGGACGCCTGAACGACAGCGATATTTTCGACACTTCGAACAACCCGTTGTCTCACTGACACGGCAACATCCCACAGCGAATATGTAGACTTAAATTTTTGCACTAAACTTGTTATTGGCTGTCTACTAGGGCGAGATTTACGACCAAAAATTGGAGTTAACGCTCTTAAAGTTGCGGTCACCAATTTCGAATTTCGGTAGAACATTTTTATAATTTGCAGACGTTGCTCATTCGTGTACTTTACCATGATCATAATGTTGAGTTTACTGCATAAATTGACAATGACAGTTCGATGATTACTGAAAGGGTGCGTTCACAAATTAAATACAAAGTTGTCAAGTCCCTATTGAAAAACCCTTTACAAGCAATTCGTTTAGGTTTAAATATAGAAGAACGGAGACAGTAAGAGTTCCAGAGGTCGTTCTACGTTCGCCCATTTTTTTAGATCACTTATCAATGCACATAAAAATGGTCTTAACTGTTGGGATGATTTTCTTTAAACTTGAGAGCTAGGACTTTTTAATTATTCCCATTACACGTACATTTTTTTTTAACACAAACAAAAAAATGCACGACTGGGTCGCACGAACTTGCTCCTATCTAATAGACTGGGAATTTTAAAAACGAATGTTATTAGAGAAAACTGTTCATAAAGATAAAACTATTTTTTTTACATTCATTAAGTAGTAAGAGATAAAAACAGAATGCTATGAAAATATGAATTTATGCAAGAACAAAAATTATAAGTCGTTGTAGTGGTTTCTTAAAAAAATTGCTTTTATATACAAAATTTTTAAAAGATTTTTAAGAAAAAAATTTGGTACGCCAACTTTAAGTTTTTATTATTTTTTTTTTATTTCAATTAAAATAATAGTAAACAGACATGTGTCCAATTACTTACTACCATTATTAAGTACATAATATAATTAATATAACAATTGTAGAAAGAGAATATAAATAAAAAATTCTTGAATGTGAAATAAAACATTCTATTAAAATTAAAAATTTACACAATTAAATGTTTTTTTTTTTTTTGTTTTAATCGAGAATTAATAGAAAAAATTATTTTTACATATATACATATATTGTATATTTAGTTTTTTGTTTTTTTATTAATTGAGGCTTGCGAAGCTAACTTTTTGTTAAGTGTTGGGATTCTATTTGAAATGGTTTTATCGATAACTGAAACTCTAAATTTCAAAATGTTAAGTTCGTCCAAGTTGATATCATGAAAAATTTGATTATGATTTTTTGAATTCGGTACAACGGTGATTTTAACAATAATTGAACGAATGAAAATTAAATTTCCAAAAAAAAAATATTTACCCGTTTTTGAAATATCGAATTTTCAAAAAAAAAATGATTTTTTTTTTCAAAAATTCAAAAAATATTTTTTTTTTAAGTTTTGAAATGCAATGTTTTTTTTTTTAATTTTTAGAAGCATCTCTATAAAAAAATTTCATTTAAATCCGTTATGTCGATAATGAGTAATTCAAAATTAAAAAAAATGGTTCTATGGTAGGTACAAGTTGTAATATCTTAACTTCAATTTTTTTTTATTAAATTAAAGATCGTAAGAATTAATTGAAAGAAAAAAAATTGTATCAAAATTCTAGGCGCCGTTTTCGAGAGAAATACGACTTTTTTATCATTTGTATGGTGGGTACCTTTAGTTTTAGATAAAATAATTTTTTTTTCTCACATCTTGTAGATTATCTTCTTCTTCCTTTGTTTCGGCGCTGTTATGATCTCGATGTCGAGGGGATCATAACTCTCCCACGTATCTGCTTCACACTAGTGATCCGCCTGTGGGGTTCGCCGGGTTGACCTCAGAAATCGGCGGCAAGCCTCCCGGTTTTGTATTGTTCCATTTCTGAGGCCAACTGAATGCTGGTGTTTTTGCATTTGTTTGTACCAGGAGTGTTTAGGCCTACCTTTCTTTTTATTCCGAATTGGAACGTTGTATGATATTGCCTTTTTGACGGGGTTCTCAGGATCTCTCCTTTGAACATGGCAATACCAACTGAGTCGGTCGTGTTCAATTTTTTGGGAAATGGTATTCTTAACATGAAGGCTTCCTCAGATCTTCGTACTTCTAATTCGATCAAGCTTTGTAACTCCTGCTGTCATACGCAGCATCTTCATCTCAGCTGCCGTTAGCTTACTCTCATACTTTTTGTACATTGTCCAACATTGTGAACCGTACATCTTGTAGATTATATTGGGAAATTTTCATTTATCAAGTTTAAAAAAATCTAGAATGGGGTTTTCGAAATATTTAGTTTTGAAAAAAGAAAAATTGAACAGTTTTTTTAAATCGTAATGTTTTTTTTTTTTGAAAATTTGAATAAACAATTCTATTCAAAAAACGCAAAAAAAAAATATGATCAAAATTGGTTGTACAGTTTTTGACAAAATCAAAAACAAAAACAAAAAATTTCTTTGGGGGTACCCTCAATAACCATTTTTCGGAAATTTTGTTTGTCAACTAGAATAAATTTTTTTTGTATTTTTATTTTTTAAATCTGTCGAACAGTTTTTGAGAAAAAAAAATATTTATAAAATTTCAAATGATATCTACCAAGTTTAAAGAAAATCGGCTGAGCCGTTTAGGCTGTAGTCGAACCAACAGACAGACAGACAGAATTGCGAGAAAAGTCGTTGCTATCATCGTAATGTAAACTTTGATCAAAATCTCGAGTTCGATTTTTTACGAATGCATAACTTGCCATATTATTAGACGCACTATAGATTTTATACAAATCAAAAATAATTACTGTTTTGAAAATTTGATTAAAGCAAATTTGTTCTTTTTTTTTATAAAAATTGTTATCAATTATAAAACACCATATCTTGGACAAAGATAAAAATTTAAAAAAATCTAATATTTAGTTGAGTTTTCTTCCGCTGCTTCAATGCTTCAGTGCTGCGTTTGTGGACGATGATTTCAGAAATGAATGATTTTTGCCAAGACCATCATTTTGGTTGTGATCTAATCTTTAGAAACTTCCCTTTTCATCAAATCCCGCACATTTTCAGTAGGGTTTAAGTTAGTGCTGTTAAAAACCAACAAGGGGATATTAGCCTCCGGGAAATATGTTTTTGCAGACAGGGCTGTATGAGAGGCAGGTCCATCTTGCATAAAACCAAAAGGTTCACCATTCAGAAATCCGACCTGGGGAAGCAACCGATTCCTTATGACAGATGTTGCCTTGAAGAAAAAAAATATATGGGCATACCCTAGTGCAATCCATAAATTTCTGAAAAATACATAGTGCGTCTAATAATATGGCCAGGGACTGTAGTACCTGTTGGTGCCTATTTTATTTATAGGGACTTAAAAATTCTGTATTTTAACAAAAATGCGTTCTTCAACGTTTTTTTCCGATCTGTGAATGTCAAAACAACGTCAGACAAGGTTAAGGTTTTTGCTATTGGCAAATACTAATGAACGACGTTTTGAATTAATCAAAATTTATTACTGAAATCCGAAATCTTCCTACATTTTTCTGAGGTAAAAATCGGGCCCTTTATACGTGTTAAGTATGTCATAACGAAGCTTCGATCTGAACTTTCTGTTAAGATAGACTCCTTGGTCTTCCTCTGAGGAAATTCGTCATTTACGACTGGTTTTCTCCTGCTTACAATAGTTCTTATCATTTTTTAAAGTATCTCGTATCAATTCTTACCCTTTCGGATGCAAAATCTTCTGAGGAACGATAGATGTTGAGTCACGTCGAATGATACTGGCTAATCAAATTCTTTATTATTCTGGATTGTACTTTTCTAACTATATAGAATTCTTCGTATTTTTGGGCTTCATATTTACCTATCCTCGTCCTTGTCTCTCGCTGAATGACACTTCTTATCGAGAACACGTCTGGACAAATTCTATTAACTCTGTAAATGTATTGTAGCATTCATCATTGTTTTTCGCATAGATCTTTTGAAATTATTTTAAAATTTCGATTCGAAAAAGATGGATAGAACGAACAAAAAAGGACTAAACGATACACGTGAAAAAGCAATAAACGGAGAATGGGTACCAGTGATTGTCACTCCTAAGGTGAAAACGAGCTACAAAGAGCTGATGGGGCCACCTCTCCCTACGATTAGTAAAATTCTCTTTAGGAAAGGGAGAGCCTTTTCGACTTATTCAGCAAACCTGACCAAATAAACGGACATAAACACCAACCACTAACCTATCAAACTCATCTATCAGACGTTCCAAGGAGCCACATGTTCCTACGGGTCTGGATGATTTCTCAAGTGAGGTTGAGGGAAAGGATCATGCCCTTAAAAGACATCTACTTCTACTCAACCAGCTGATTTTGTGGCAACATACATTTCTTCAGTAACTTAGAAGTACCCCTCCGAAATTTGAGGCCATAGCTTGATGAAACTCATAAACACCCTAAGATGGTTTAAATGACATAGGATTATCATAGGTGTCAGCACATATGAGTCACAATCCCTAAAATAAAACAACGGATCTACATTGATCTTAGTGTGACGGTTAACCTAACCTAACCTAACCTAACCTAAGACTGGATCAATCATAGGTTCAGTACTCACTCTTATTTTAAATTTAAATAAAGCTAGAGAACATTTTAAAAACCATGAAATTTTTTTTTCAAATTTGTCAAACAACTTCTAAAACAGTGTGAGCTTTGGATTATAAATAAATGTTATTAAAACTGATTCAAGAAAAAAGTATTTTTTAAGTATTTAATAATATACATATCTACATTTCATGATCTAGAATATATTTTCACTAAATTCGTTTACTCTTTTTCGAGATATTAAATTTGATATATTTCTTTCAAAAATTTAAAATATTTTTTCGAATTTAACGATATTAAAAATGTTTATAGATATCGGTGCAGCATTCTATGAGAATTTTTTAAAATAAAAAAAAAGTAATGTCCAGTGGCAGGCATATCGTTAGTAACATTTTTTTCAAAATTTTGTTTTTAATAGTACGTAGAAGCTTTTATTAATTTTTTTTCAGATGGTTTTGGTAATTGGAATATTTGAAAAATTTATTTTCTAATAATTTTCATATTTTTCTCAAAAATAAAAAGACACAAGCATTAAGCAAAAGAAGAAGCATAAGCATTCGAATAAAAAATGTTAAAATTATCGAATGGTCAAAACCGAATTTTTATTTTAACGACATACAAATTTTCTTAAAAAAAAAACATTCACATATTTTTTTCCATTTAATTTTCAAGATTTTGAGTTAAAAAATATATTTTCAAATAACTGTTAAATGAAATAACTTAATTAAAAAAAAGTGTGAGTGGCAGGACTCACGGTTAAGATGTGTAAACATCAACGTTCGTCCGAGTGCCGCATTTTTGTTATCGAACGTACCCAATAAACATAAAATGCAATCGTACTAGTTTGTGACTTTAGATATATACCCCTCACACACGCCACATCGGTCAACCTAATCGACAAAGTACTTCGCTTTTGTATGGGCATTTATTTTACACAAAATAGTCTTATTCTAGGCGCGCACATTCAATTTTTAGTTTCGCAACTGCTTGGTTCGAGCAACGAAAAGTTTGTGTTTTGATACAAACTACTAAGCGATTGCCTAAAATGAGTTCGCTATTTTGTGTAACATATAATTATATGCACCTACGCGGACATTCAACTAAATAGTTCATCTGTTTTCTATAAGCAACCAAACAGTTGTGCAATTGAAAATTGAATGTGCGCGTAATCGTTTAGTTTGTGTCAAAACACAAACTTTTTAGATGCTCGAACCAAGCAGTTTCGAAACTAAAAATTGAATGTGCGCGCCTAGCCTAAGAGTTTACTTTTTTGTTCGTCATCCATTTAAATTATGTCAGATGAAATATTTTACATAATCACAGCTAATTATGATAACAGATTTAGTTCAGTTTTATAACAGATCTCGTTTTCGAAGTAGCATAAGGCCAGGCGCGCGCATTCAATTTTTAGTTTCGCAACTGTTTAGTTGCTAAAATGAAACATATGGGCTTATATGGGACACCGCGCACTTAAAGCAACTCGATTCGAGCAACTAAAAAGTTTGTGTTTTGACACAAACTAAACGATTGCCTAAAATTAAATCGTAATAGTTGAGCTGTTTTCCATAAGCGCAAGAGAGAAAAGAGTGTGAGCGTGAGTAAAGAGTTGCCAGTGCGCGGTTCTCTTTCAACTGGTGATTAAACTATTTGATTTCGATCACAGTTGCTAGTGCGCGGCTAGCCTAAGAGACTTTTATAAAAGTTCGAACCTCTGAAAACCAATCATAAAAGATCTTTTAAGGTGAAAATCTTTTATGATTCATAACAGAAAATCTATAGCAGAATAACAAATGTGGCAGAATAGGCCTAATTGGTCGAGAGGTGCAGAAATGTTGAGGGATTGAATTAAGTTCTAGCCAGCAATGGAACGTAATAAAATCGAGATTTCAGTACTCAAAGTCTCCAATGTAAACACGATGTCGTAAGTACGAAATATTAACAACGTAAACATGGTGTTAAATGCAATGTCGGTAAGGTAGATTGCTACACGGAACGTGTAACCGTAACGGGTTACACGGGACGTATAAGTTTTACACACGTTTTCGATTAACTCTACCGCCGGGAAAGATGTTTACACATCAAAAACAAAATACATCAATGGATTTCTGACTTTGAAAAAACTTAAGCACAATATTAACAAAGTGGTAACAATGGTTGCAGTCATTTGGTGATGGCTTCCTCAGGGAAATAATGCCAAAAAGCTGAAGCCAAGCCAGATATCCATGTGAGTGCGAAACAAAAATACAAAAAAAAAGGTTAGGTTACTGAAAATCTGTTGTTGTTTTTTTTTTCACTGACAGACATTGTAATCTGTTACAAACCTGGGAATTCATTTACCTACATTAATTTAGCAGAAACCGGAAATTTGGTTTCGTTGGAAACCTGCCAGTTAAATTTCTGACATTTTTTCGAGCTTCCTTCCCCGAGGTGATTTACATATACTCGTATGTATGTTCTTGTTGTACGTAATTTTGTGTAAGTTCCGATACAAATTTGTTCGCACAAAATTAAGGAAGATGCCTCAGGATGAATTCGAACAGATTTGAGAGAGACGTGAACGCAACAAGCAGGAACATAGTACTTTCGTGATTTCTGTTGAAATTATTTGATATGTGAAAACTGCTATGAAAGCATTTTCACAAAGCAGTGAATCATTTGGGTTTGAATTTTAAATGTGCATAATTAAGTAGGAAGGTACATAAAGGTACCCACATTTCTCATTAATAATTTTGGGTTTGGCACCTGAGGTAGGTTTCTAATGGTTATGATTGGACCAGTGGGGTTGATATAATTTCGCCCCGAAGACATGTTTGTTTCCTGTTGAATAAACACTTGTGCTTGTTAAATCAAATTGTCAAGCCTTTCACGTATAACAATGTTGAAAGGAAGTTCTTTTTGTTAATATGCGACACACGTTCAAGGGTCACTGTGTGTATTGAAAAATTATTTGGAATTGTGTTGAACGAATTGGGCAACAATAGCGTTTGGTATGTCTAAAGAGGGTGGTTTTCAAATGCGGGAAGAATATTTGAACGGTCTCCCATCCAAGTACTAACCACGCACAATGATGCTTGATTTCGATGATCGATGGGAAGCGATGCTTTCATCAAAGTCAAGGCGGTTGGCTAATTCGTATTTAAAAAATAAATAAATTAGAGGCCACGGCGGTTTATAGATAGCCTAGACCTAGTGACTTATATAACTCTCAACTATTTCTGTGTGCATGTTACCAGGAATGGAGGGGACAATTTTCTGCCGAGTCCGAACCGCTAATGAACAGCACTTCTCGTAATAAGGGATACTTTTGTAGGATTTGTGAATCCTACTGAAAAACTTGTTTGCAGCGGCTGAGAATCAAACACAAAACCGTCTGCATGACAGTCCAACGCACTAACCATTATGCCAAGGCGTACTACCTACTACTATTTGTTATTGAGCTCATTCCAATCCATTTCATTTATACAATTATTATTCTTTGTGGTAACTCCTATTTGGCGAAGATTATTCCAAAGTTCTCAGCAATGGATTTATTTAGCTTGAAGACATTAAAGGATTTGCGGTGCGTACCGTACTACCATTACAACTCGGTTACGTTTGAAACGATATGTATATAGAAATGCTCTTGTAACCGAAACCGTTTCTAGCGTTTGTAAGCTTGGTTGAATGAATGAATAATGAATGAATAAATTGGGGTATAAAAACACTGCGACCTAAAGATCTATTGTGTCCCCCATCTAGAACTGGATGAGGTTGGCTCATCGTTACAGTTCTTCCTCCAAATTCGTTCCTTTGAGGAATCGAAGTATTTGGAGTATTTTAAGGGATGATAATTCAATCTCTTTTATGTGGTGCTTGCCCAGATACCTATGCCTTTGATGCACGAGTGCATCACATTTCCCCAGTATGTGGTCAGGTGTCTCTTCGTGAGTGTTGCAGAATCTGCAAGTCGCGTTGTTCTCTAGGCCAAGGATGTTGAGGTGTCTTCTCAACCTACAGTGGCCAGTGAGGTTATTCCCACTTAAGCTAATGCAGGTTAGAAAACGCTCTCGGTTGTAGTCCCCGAGTAGGAGTTTTGCCTGTCTTAGCTTAGGGAGTTCTTTCCAGATTTTTGATCTTTTTGTCTCCTCTTCTGTTTTGATTATGTTTTTGATCACGTTTTGTGCTATTCCGCAGTAGAGCTCTGGCCCTGTAAGGGGTGTCGATGTACCTATTTTTGCCTCTTCGTTGCCCTGGACACCAACGTGGCCTGGTACCCAATTAAGTGTGACAGTGTTATTCTCGTCCAGTTTATTAAGCTTTATCACGCATTCCCAAACAAGTTTGGAAGTAATGGCGTAGGAGCTTAGTGCCTTTAGTGCAGCCTGATTGTCTGACATGATGGCAATGCTTTGGTTTTTATATTTCCTATCGAGGTTTCTTCCAGCACATATGCCTTTGGCATTTATTTCTGACTGGAATATGCTAGTGGACTGTCCCATCGGTAAGGACCTAAGGAGACTTTAGTTCTAGACCCAAAAACTCCAGCACCAGTCCCTTCCATCAGTGTACCATTTGATGGTATTTTCTTTAAAACTATAGTTTAGTGTTTCGCCTAGCCAGTCTTTTTTTGCAACTTAACTCCGTTTTGAAATGTTTTTCGAAGTTATATTTTTTGATCATACCATCTCTTGGGATGTTAAGAAGGTTTGTTACTGCGGACCGGATTATCGAGTCTTTTTCCCTGTTTCCAATAATTTTACCCGTCCCAGTACCCTCCTTGGCAAACCTCATTATGTCTCCCTTATAGCAGCATTTTCAATGTCCACGTGTAGTGTCGTCAAATTAAAGATGGTTTCCATCGCTGCTGTAGGACAAGTTCTCATTGCTCCTGTTATGCATATACATGCAAGCCTTTGCAATTTGTCTAGTGATTTCCTTGTTGTGTTTAGTTTGGTTCCATGCAATCGCCCCATAGGTAATGATGGGTCTTACCATCATGGTGTACATCCATCTTATGATGTTTCGTTTGCAGCCCCATGATTTACCTGCAAGTCTTTTGCATATCATAAGGGCCTTTGTGGCTTTCCCGACAGTTATTTCGACATGCTTGTTCCAGAGGAGTTTGCTATCTAGTGTAACTCCTAAATATTTGACCTCCCTCAGGGTGTCGATTACATCTCCCGCCAACCGAATGGGTTTCATGCGAGGTAGAAGTCTTTTACAGGTAAATGGTACTATCGCTGTTTTGGTAGGGTTGATGTTAAGTCCCACAGATATACACCATTTCCTAGTTATAGACAGCCACCTCTGGACTATATCACAAAGAGTTTCTTCGTACTTCCCCAGTGCCGTTATAACTATGTCATCAGCAAAGCCAATACGTCGAATCCCATGGGAGGTTAGACTTTCTAGTAATTCATCAACTACAAGACTCCACAGCAAGGGTGATAATACCCCTCCCTGCGGACAGCCTCATGTTGTGATGACTTTCTGGACGTTTAGTCCTGCGTATGCTTCCGCCGTTCTTGTACTAAGCATTTTACTTATCCATCTGACTATAGTGATAGGAACGCTCTTCCTTTCTAGAGCCGAATGAACTGCTTCGTGAGAGATTTTGTCGAAGGCCCCCTCAATATCAAGGAAGGCGCATAATTCCGTTTCTTTAGTATCTAAAGCTCTCTGTATTGTATTAGTTAGTTCGTACAGAACGGTTTATGTGGATCTACGCGCTCTGTAAGCATGCTGACGGTGATTAAGGGGCATGTTTACTAATACTTCCGATCTAATGAAGTTATCAATTACCTTTTCCAAAGTTTTCAGTAAGAAGGATGTTAAGCTTATTGGCCTGAATGACTTAGAATGTGTGGTATCTTTTTTCCCCACTTTGGGGATGAAAATTACCTTTGCTCTTTTCCATAGACTTGGTTTGTACCCAAGTGCAATACTACTTCGAAGCAGTCTAATAAGATAGGGCATCAGTTCCTTTTTACCTTTCTGCAAAAGTGCAGGAAAGATGCCATCTACGCCCGGTGATTTGAAAGGTTAAAAGGTACTTAACGCCCATCCAATCCTATTGCCTGAACAGATAGTCGAAGCTATCTTCCAGTCTTACCGATTAGGCCTTAGAGGTATCATATTTCCTACCATTGGTAACCTGCCTGGAAAATAAGTACTTAGCAGTAGGGTTGACCTTTACTCCTCGTTTTCAGTGAAGCTACCATCGGCGTAACGAAGTGCCAAAGAGGCTAATGTGTTATCTTTGGCTAGAGCCTTGTGTAATCTTGCTGCTGCAGGTTTCGACGAAATGCCCTCACAGAAATTCGCAAAACTATTCCTCTTAGCTCTCCTTATTTCCCCTTTATATTTGGTCAACTCTGCAGAGTAGTTATGCCACTCTCCAGTACTCTTTGCTTTATTGAAGAGCTTTCTTACCTTGGATCATAGTTTTGACAGATTATTGTTCCACCATGGAGTATCCTTCTGCCATTTAATGGGTTTAAGGGGACAACTGAGTTCATAAGCCTAATTTATAGCCCCGCTAAATTCATTAACTAAGTGTTCTAATTCAAGGTTTCTGTTTGTCGTTTCTTGTGGACTTCTACTACTTCTGATGGGATATGGATACCTTCAAATGACCGTCTGCAAAATGGGATTAAACGCACCTTATATTCTGATTCAGTGACTCCAAAAGCATAAGAATCAACTGGTTCGAGACCTCAAATTCCGATTTACTGTCGATACATCATCCATGAGATCCAAAAGAACTATTTGACCTTGGAATATCATCCAAAGGTCATCTCAAACAACAGGTCTAGATGAGTTTAGACGTAAAATATTCCGCTCTTTCAGAATCCGGGGTCAAAATTATCATATCGTTAGATTTTAGGGCTTTGACCTTCGTTTGATCTTGATTTTGACGTGATGAGGTCAAATGGACACCAGCATCGTGATCAGCGACTCGAAAAACATAAAGAGCAACTGTTTAAAGGACTAGAATTTCAATTCGCAGTCAATACATGGGCCAAAATCTAAAAAACGAGTCTTATTTTGGATTACCGCTACATGACCTATAGAGGTCGGTAAAAAAAAAGTCAATACATATTTGGACGTAAATTTTTACGCCCTTTCAGAATCTGGGGTCAAAAATATCATATCCTTAGATTTTATGGATTTGACCTTCTTTTGACCTTGACCTTTACATGTTAGGGTCAAAAGAAGCCCGGATTCGAATTCAGCGATGCCAAAAACGTTATATATATGTTTTCAGATTTTTCAACGAATATTTCCCAATTTGACCTACAAATGCCCTTAAACCTGACCTGATTGGGTCAAACGGACTCCGGATTTGAAATCAGCAACCCAAAAAACCTATAAGACACATGGTTTCATCCAAGAGTCAGAGGACTTTTTTGTTGTGGGGCTGTGTAATTAATTACATTCCAGCAAAAATCTTCTTCCAATAAAGCATTTTTAATGCGTTTTCCTAAATTTGATATTCTGCACGACAGTCGATTTTGAGATAAATTTGATTTCCAAAAACATTTTTGTAATATTTCTATTTATTTTTGGATAAAATAAAAATAAAATGCACGACTGGGTCGCACGAACTTACTCCTATGTAATAGACTAAGAATTTTAAAAAACGAATGTAATTGGAGAAAACTGTTTATAAGGATAAAATTAATTTTTTAAATTCTTTTAGTAATAAGAGATTTTTTAAATTCTCTTAGTAATAAGGCATGGTATTTAGCCAACTTTAAGTACGAGTATTTAACATATTACTGTACGAATGAAATTTAAATTTCCAACAAAAATATTGAGCCGTTTTTGGAATATCGAATTTTCCAAAAAAAAATTATTTTTGTTTTTTTTTTTCAAAAATTCAAAAAACATTTTTTTTTAAGTTTTGAAATTAAATGTTTCTTAAACTTTTTAGAAGCATCTCTACAAAAAATTTCATTAAAATCCGTTACGTCGATAATGAGTAATTTGAAATTTTAAAAAATGGTTATACCTATGGTACACTCAAAAAATTTCGTGTGTAAATACTACTAATTCATGCGTGCATTCTACGAATTTTATTCGTGGTTTTCAGCCACGAATAGTATTCGTAGAATGGACGTTTATTAGTACATTTTACGAATATTCGTAGAAAAACAAACGTATATTGTACGAATACCATTGGTACAATGTACGAATATTATTGTAATATTTACCAATGCCATTCGTATATTGTACGAATATCATTGTAATATTTACTAATGCCCTTGTATTTCATTCGTAAATTATACAGCTCCATTCGTATATTGTACGAATATTATTGTAGAACTTACTACCATTTATGTTCTCTGAAATTTCCTTAAATACCTATTGTAAGAAATAATAACAAAAGGTATTTATGTTGTAAGTTAAAAATAGTTTTTTAATTCATTTTATTGTCATATATATATGAATAAAGTTAAATAATAATTAATTCAATATAAATATAATTAACAATTAAATTAATATTTAAAAACTCCTCATTTTATGTACTTAGGGCCACTGAAAATAGATTTAACATTTAAAATTGAAAACTTCCGAAAAAAAATTGTACTTACATTGAGATTCTTTCAGGAAAAAAATTCAAACATATGTATGCTCTGCTACTTCTGGATGCTGTATTTTAAATATAAAATAAGCTTTAAAGCAAATGTATGTACTATGTCTAGGTACTTACCTCGTCTTTTCGAAAAAAGCAGATGTTAGTCTGATCCACCACTGCAGCACTTTATAAATAATATCACGTTTCAACGTGTTGACTAATGGAATACATTTAATTTTTAGAACTGAACACATATTATTTTTTTTACTCATGCACTTCATGAAAATACGAAGTTATTAGTACATTCTACGCATAATGCGTACGGTCTACCTACGAATGAATTCTGTCTACTAATATTAGTTTTACTTAGTAAATAGTACGAATTTATTAGTAAATACTACGAATGCAAAAGGTTAAAGTACGAAGTCATTCGTACGAGAAATTAACGAATGTTATTAGTTATATGTACACAATAATTCGTACAATGTACTCAAACAAATTGTTTACTTCTTGTTTACGAATGAAATTAGTATATTAAACGAATAGATTCGTAGATAGTACGACAGTTATTAGTAAAATTTTACGAATGCATTCGTAGATATACGACTGTACAAATACTTCGTACATCTTACGAATATTCGTACAATGCACGAATATTTTCTTTACGAATATCATTCGTAGCCATTTTACTAATAAATTTTTTGAGTGTAGGTACAAGATGTAATATCTTAATTTCAATTTTTGTTTTATTAAATTAAAGATCGTTAAAATTAATTAAAAGAAAACGAATTTTATCGAAATTCTAAGCGCCGTTTTCGAAACAAATACGATTTTTGAAAACCATTTTTTAACATTTGTAAGGTGGGTACCTTTATTTTTAGGTAAAATAAAACTTTTTTTCATAAATCTTGTAGATTATGTTGAGAAACTTTTATTTATAAAGTTTAAAAAAAATATAGCATAAGGTTTTCGAAATATTAATTTTTGAAAAAAAAATTTGAATTTTTTTTTTAAAATCCAAAAAAAAATTTTTTTTGAAAATTTTAATACACAATTCTATTTAAGTTTTTGAGGAGCTTAAGCAAAAAAATGATCAAAATCGGTGGTACTAACTACTAAACTAAATGCACTTTTTTTGTGTTTTTATTTTTAAAATCTGTCGAACAGTTTTTGAGAAAAAAATATTTTCGAAATTTCGAAAAAAAATTCGTATGGCAGGTACCGTTATTTTTGGTCTTAAAAAAAAACGTGTGGGGGAAAAAATTAAAAATGATATGTACCTACCAAGTTTGAGGAAAATCGGCCGAGTCGTTTAGGCTGTAGTCGAACAGACAGATAGACAGACAAACAGACAGACAGACAGACAGAATTGCGAGACCCACTTTTTTAGTCTTCGCTATCATCGTAATGTCAACTTTGATCAAAATCTCGAGTTCGATTTTTTTTTACGAATGCATAACTTGCCTTATAGTACCTATAAGTCGCAAGTAAAAATTCAGTCAAAGGCCTTGGATTTGAAAGCATCGCTTCCCATCGATCAGCGAAATCAAGCATCATTGTGCGTGGTTAGCACTTGGATGGAGGACCGTTCAATAACAACCATGTGCTGTTGACATGTGTTTCTTCCGTTGTTCTTTCTTTCTGTGTGTCTCTCTGTTGTATTGTCTAAAGCCGATGGCCTCAGTTGCCAGTGCTTTTCTGTGTCTCTACTTCGTAGATTTATCTACGATAATCTGGGACAATCACAATCCATAAGAGATCCACCAATGCATTCGGAGAAAGTCACTGTTTGGTATAGATTTTGGGATGGCGATGATACAACTTTGAGAAAGACGTTTGCCAGACGATCACCTTCAGCGGCGAGCGCTATCGGGCAATGATAACCAATTTGTTTTGGTCCAAATTGGATAATATAAACACCAACGATTTGTGATTTCAAAAGCATAATGCGGAGCTACGCGTGGCAAACAGTCCGTGCCAGAATAGACCTTTTGCACGAGCGATTTCCGAACACGGCCTTGAAAATCACAATCAGAGTAATGAGCAGGAAAATTGGACGTTTCAGATGCGCACCACCCAGCGAATTCGCGGTAGACATTTTAATGATATATTTCATACATATGGGCATTCCAAATAAATAACAAAATTTCAATGATATCTCACTCACAGATATTTTTTTTTTTTCAAATTAAAAGATATGAAACGCTTACTTGAAACCCTCTGTAAAATCGTAAGGAAAATTTAATAAATTTATATCCACAGGTCAGTGGCGTAGATAGGGGGGGGATCAGGGGGATATATCCCCCCCCATTGGGATCGATAATTGTTCAGCATAACCAGTCATGAACCAAATAAGTCAAAGAAACGCACTCTGAAATTTTTTTTTACGTCTCTCACCAATTGATAACACTTGTTTACAAATTTTCGGTTTGTAGCGAGTACCTCCAAAAAAAAGTATTTTCTAGACTAATTTTGACTCTCTGAACACGAAAATGGCACTCATTTATTTTTCCAAAGAAGCGTTTTCGAGATATAAGCAAAAAACCGTTTTTTTTTTTTTGCTCCTTTTCCATGTATGAGCCTAATTCTCAAAACCGGTCAAACTAATTAACATATTCTTTACGTTTTTGAACAGATATTTTGTTTGTCTTTCCAGCAGTATACGACTTGTGTAAATCGGCCCAACAATCATTAAGAAAAAGCCGTTGAAAGTTTCAAAAAACACAATTTTTTGCCATTTTTAGAAAATCGCTTGTTTTAAGTCATTCCGTAAGAATAGACAAAAAAATATTTAAAATACTTTTAAGTTCTCAGGTGGAAGATATTGTTTTTACAAAGCTAAAACGCACAAAATTAATTAAATCGAATAATAAATGTGGAAGTTATGAAACAGTACGTGAAGGCAGACCATTTCAGTTTTATTCTTTTTTTTAATAATTTATATTGAAAATATGACGCATATTGCACTTCTTCTTTTATGTGGCGTTGAATCTTCGCGGAGCTGCATTTATTTTGTGATTTATTTTTTAAATTAATATTATTTTACTTACTTGCCTTGCATAAATATAACCTGTAAAAATGCGTTTTGTAGAAAATTAAAATGGGAATGACACCCTTTTATTTTTTATTGAATGACATCAGTAAATTCAGAAGAAAAAAAAAAGTTTCGTTAGTTTCTCTTCTGGTGGTTAAAAATTAAAACAGATTTTTTGTATTGCAAAAGTATAACCGCTTTTTTATTTTGATCTGTTTTTTTTTTATTTTAAGTAAATTTTTTCGGCTAAATTAGTAAAGGACATTGCTGCCCCTATTTTCGACCAATCTAAAAATTGTTTTTGACATACTGTTGACAAAGTTATTCAATATGGAATCGTCTATACAGTTCCATTCTTCCACAATCGCCTCTCGCAGCTTAGCAACACTGTATAATTGCCTATTATGGGCATACATTTTGCGTGTAAAAATTCCCCAAAGATTTTCAATAGGGTTACAATCTGGAGAACGTGCCGGGAACACCATAAAATGTATGTTATTCGATTCGTACCATCCCAAACTTTGACGACTAACGTGAATTGGGCCATTATCATGCTGGAAGACATGCCTAACTCGACGAAATCGTCTTAAGTAGGGAACCAAATTGTCCTGAAGCACCTGGGTGCAAGCTGAACTGTTCATCTTTGCAGGGGTGAAGGCAACTGCAACCTTACCACGGTCGCTGAAGGCCCCCCAAACCTTACAACTGCCACCGCCAAAGTTCCTCTTGAAAAAAAAACTTTTTTCCTTTCTCAGATCGTGCCAATATCCGTTAAAAACACCTGACCCATCAAGATTAAACTTTTTTTCGCCACTGAAAATAATCTAAAAAAAAAACATTCATTAGATTATGCCATTTGGAATAACAAGAGTTTAGTGTAAATTAATGGAATGTTACTTATGGTTTTCCAATTCCATTTCATGTTTTGCCGGGCAAATTCTTACTTTTTTTTGTAGACTGTTGTCAAATTTGGAGCTGGCATCATTTTGCACCGAACAATCACTTTACTGCTTTTTAAGGCACAAAAAACCGTTGAAACCGAAATTCCTAAGCCCAATTCGTCACGAACGTCTTGCAAAGAATGCGCCGAATTGGATGCAGCGTTTATTAAACGCCTTTTATCTCGACGTGTCAGCTTCTGCAGATGCACGGGTCTTATTTTCGTCTCATGTCTCATAAGATTCTGGATCTTGTAAGAAATTTCGGACGACACGATCTGATATTTAAATTTTCCTACCAATAGCCCTTAAGCTAAGGCCAGTTAACCGAAAAGCTTGAATTTTGACTTTTTCCGTATCGCTTAAATGTTTACCACGCGGCATTGTTTCTTGTCATTTCGAAGCACACAACTGAATCAAGCTTCAGAGAGGTTTGCATTGTGCGGTTATATAAAAATCTGTTTTTTTTTTTTTTTTTTTTTATAATCTACCCGCGCTCAAGGGATTATGATTACCCTTTAAATGTTTCAACACAGCGCGGGCGTGAAGGTGAAGTTAAGAAGAGAAAGAAGAGAAAATAACGGAACTTTTTTTCTTCTCAATTTACTTGATTAGTGAAGCCATTCAATAAAAAAAATAGTGAAGTGTCATTCTCATTTTAATTTTCTACAAAACGCATTTTTACAGGTGCGGTTATACTTATGCAAGGCACTGTATATCAATATTTATTCTAGTTCATATTGAAATTAATGCGTATAGCATATTATCTTTAAAAAATATAATTTTTTTATGGCATACATAATGAATTCAATGAAGTCTTGTTATTTGTTTTTTTTTTAATTATTAAAACTTAAAAAAAAAATGAGCGAACTAGATCTATCCCCCCCCATAGCGAAAAGCTATCTACGCCACTGCCACAGGTATTTAATGCATCATAGTTAACTTATTGTTTGTGTTATCATTATGCCATTGCGTACTTAAACCACTTTAAAAATAATTTTTTGGTAATTTGTCGACTCAAAACTTCTTACTGATTTTCAAAAAAAAAACTAACTTTGTTTCACATTTAAATAAGAGACTCCGCAACGTTTTAGAAAAAAAACTAGGATCTCTCAAAAAAGATTACTCAATTTTCAAGATTTCAAGATTACCCAAAACGGCTTGAGACAGTCAAACGATTATACTAAAACTTTGAAAATGTATTCAGAAAATGTTGACAAAAGTATTTCCCCATCGAAACAAAAACAACCACTCCCCTGCTTATAGTTAGTAATTAACATTCGCATCAAAAACTTTTCACTCAATTAAAAGGCAATCAAAACTTCTCGTTGTTTCTTAAATTATTCAAGTGATAAAATGTGTTTTCAAATATTGAAATTTATTGTTCCGATTTGTATAAAATTATCTACTTTCACAATTTGAAACAATATTTCCTCTTCTTCGTAGACCAGATTTTAGAGAGTACGAAAAAAAAACCCAAACAAAAATAAATTGTTTGCATTATGTACTTTCACCGAGAGCAAAAGTTGATCCAAACTCATGTCGAACAAGTGTACCTTCATAATATTTCAAATTGTGTGATTACCTCCTGAGAATTGATTTTTGGAAAAGTTCCAGAAAACCAGCAGTTTATTCACACACAAGAAAACAATTTTCAACATTTTCTGTTGTGCGTGATTTTCAGTTACACACAAAATGTACATTTGTAACGATTGTAACCTTGACTTTGTTACATCACAAAAGTTTTTTTTCCTTCGGAACATAAAAGTGAGAATGAAAATTGACACTTTTTGGGAATACTCTGCATGTCTACCACCCACTAGGGCTTATACGAAAACCCATTATGTATGGAGAGCATCCAGCTTACGTATACAGAGTAAACAGAACTTTCAAAGTGCCACCCGCAGTGTGCATCACACACAACATGATGTTCTTTGCGAGTATTTTTGGCAAAAATTCAAAATCCATTAAGTTCGACATTTTTTTTTTTGTCTTACGCTGTTTACTGTGGGGCTGCAATATGGAAAGAATAAATAAAATAAAAATTAATAAAAACAAAATGCATCATTGTTGGAAGACGAGGTTGTGTGGAGATCAATATTGCACCTGCCCTTCTCATCTTACTTTTGTGTTCGACTCTTTAAAATTCAGTACTTTTTAAAAATAAAAATAATATCGTCATCAGTATATTTGATGATTTCTTGGAAAAAAGGGCTTAATAAATAAATTAATTAGAGGCCATGATGGTTTGTAGAGAACCTAAGCCTAGTGACTTAGAACTCTCAACCATTCCTGTGTGCGTGAAATGGAGGAAATCGATTCCGAAAGGCTAATGAGCAGCATTTCTCAAGACAAGAAATATTCTTGGAGGAATTGTCAATTCTTCGCAAGAGGTAGTACACCCTGAGTATCGAACCCAAGACTCTGTGCATGACAGAAAAAAGAGTTTGCGACACTTGGTATGGACAACTAAAACAATTGCTTGAAATTAACATTGACAATACTGAATTATTCGCATTTGAAAATGCGACTTTTGAGCTTGACACAAAAATAAGGTCCAAATAATGGATTTTCCAATAGGGTAGTTGCATTGCGCCCCTTAAACAATTTAACAGTCATACTCGTTCTTCAGGGAATGCCGCTCAGTTTATTCTTGAGCCCAACTTTGGACGTTTACTGTTTAATTCAGAGATTCTTGCCTTAGACGCACGACACGAATATTGTCAATATTTTAATCTAATTACGATATTCAGTCATTCAAAACCAATGTGGCCCGGTATCTCCTTTAAAATCCTCCAACTTTCCTACCGCTCGCATGGTAAGGGCAGACATGATTCGTTTAGGGCAAACAAAAATTAAATAAGGCAAGTTAAGTGTGAGATATCAACACCTTGTATTTTCTTTCAAAGGCCTATCCATATGACGTTGTGCGTGGAATATGGCATAGTTCAAAAGATCGCACGGTTTCGTCTAGTCTATAGTACGATGACTCTGGAACAAATATCAGAATGGATTTGTGCGATGGCTCACAACCCACGCCAAAAATTGACTTTCTTTGGAAACATTGGCACTTGACTGATTTACCAGTTTATCAAAAAATGTGCCTCCCCCATGATTATTTCTTTAGCAGATATATCAAGGTCCGTTTCCGACTTCTACGAACAGAACCCAGTCCGTAAACCGTTTATATTTGTTGCTCGATGCTGTAACTTTTTGAGGGGATTTGTAGAGTGTTGAAAGTAATAAAGTGAAAACTTACAACATATAAAGCAATATTGCGGTTATGAACTGTCAAAATATACACTTCGTAATTCGAAAATGTTTTTAAAAATTGCTACTTCAATTTTTGAGTTTTGACATTTCCTCCATTTTTCCTTAACACGGTAAAATATTGGTTGGTACCTTTTTAAGGTTTGATGACGACCTCATAAGTTTAACAAAAAAATTTAAATGTAGTTTTAAATATTAATATTGTGTGACAAATTGGTTTTTGTAGTGGAACAAAATTAGGGGCTTTACCCAAATTAACAATATTGTATGTATTACTATATAACCGTACGTAGCATCGGTCAGTTTGTGATTCTAGGCTCACACCGAACTTTGGCCTAAATGAATGTCAACAGGCTCAAATCGTGCGATCTTGGTGGCCAATTCACATCGTTTCCGCGTGAGATAATTATGTTTGGAAATCGGTTTTGTAAAATGTGCACTGTTTCACGAGCTGTGTGGCTTGTAGTTCCGTCCTGTTTAAGCTTCAGAACGTGTCGATGTCCATATAAGCGAAATCGGGATAAAAGAAATTAATTATCATCAACCGATAGTGCTCTGCGTTGACGGATGGACCGATGATGCCCCCATCCCAACATCTACGCCAAACAGTGACTTTCACTTTCACTTGTATTACAAATTGATGGATCTCGTGTAGATTGTTATCGTCCTCGATCAAACTAAACAACTTCACTTGTTGACGAACCCATATGATTTGTCCACAGTCAACTTCCAACTGTTCAAGATCCCAATTAGCGAACACCCGTAGTTGTCTATGAGTTTCTGGGACAGTTCTACGGGTGTATGCCCAAGTAGCGAGGCAAAAATCGCCAAGTTGGGGTCTGTGAAAAGCGGAGTTCTTGTGCTGCTTTGAATTCTTCTGCACACTCTCAACGACTGCGGCCATATGTTCGGAAGATCTTTGGTATTTCGATGACGTATAGGTATTGGCGGATTGAGCAGAAGTGGTTGAATCGAATTTATTCCCTACGTTGCGGATAGTTTTCTCGGAAGGAAGGATTTGATTTGGTTTGGCAAGATAGATTAAACAGATTTTGGAAAACCCTTTATATGTAAATACCAAGAGACATATATCTGCTTAGCGTCGCATGTGAGATATTATCTTAACGTACCTTGTAAGCATTTCAAGCCGTTCTGTAACACAAAAGTCAGTAATATCCTTAGGCTTCCAGCCCTCCAGATCGACCACAGACCAAATTTGTACATTGAAGCAAATCGTGAGTGAATTTTATGTTATGACACAGCATCTTCTTAGCGTATTCTAAGCTGCATATGAGCATATTAATCTCCCGGAGCTCTTAATATCAATAGCCGAAGTTGGTATTCGGTAAAACTGATTGCTCTTTCTGGATTGATATTAGAAGATACGCGATGCAATGTGCAACGAGAGAATAGGTTGTACGAACTATTCCAAACATGAACAGGGTTTCGGCCAACAAATATATGCATCATGTGATTTCTTCAATCTTATTCTAGAGCAGATGGTGCCCAGGACAGGTTTTAACGCTGATTTCATAGTTTTCAACAAATCTAGCCAACTTAAGGGAAATTGAAAATAAGGCCAAACTTGTTGGTCTGAAAGTAAACGGGGACAAGGCAAAGTACATTTTATTGACATCAGATACTCGTAAACCAACATCTGTCTACCGAATAGGAGAAATCACCACTATTGTTAGCAACAACGTCGAATTACTTAAGAAGATATTCTACTTCGGAGTTAAAATTAACCCAACAAACGATATCTTAGGTTATGTTATGATAGAAAGTTTGAACCATCCTGAACTGTAAATGAATTTCAGGATGTTCTTCAATGGCAGGGAAGAGATGTCGCCCAACTTGTAGAAAAAATATTTTCTAAGAGCTGCTTTTGTGGTTCTTACTAGGCTGGGGCATTTGCAATTAAAGTGAGATGGGCCCTCCTCCCCCTCTTCATCTTGATACCATCTACACAAGTTCGAAGACCTAATACCCATTCTACTCATATGAGATTCCATTGTATTGTAGTCTATTAGGAATCCAATAAGGATCGATAGTTAAGCCTTGCTTTTCTTGAGTACATATTTGTGTTTGTTTCCTCGAAATTTTCAACCATGGGTTCCTTGAAACCCGACAAGTGTCGATTGTTGACCATTTGACGTTCTTGAGAATTTAGCTTTTTTCTCGCTGCTCTGGCATTACTACCGAGGTATCGGCTTGGCTCAGATCAAGAGATGACCCATTTTTGGCCGGTTCATTTGCCATTTCGTTTCAGGATTTCCCTGAACAGATCTGACTGTGACAATGTTGTAACAATGTTAGTTTTGACTTAATAGTGATTGAGGAAATACCTTTAATTTTCACCTGGCTTTTATTGAAGATATCGATGTTTCTGATTACTAATTCATGTGAGGGAAGCTGTTTTGGAATACACTTCAAAAATTTTAGGGCTTAACTGATCTGTTAAAAAGTGGGTTATCTGAGCAGAAGTCTGACCCTGCCCTGTCGTATTTCTTAGAACCGGCCGTAAATACCGAAACATGATTAGCATTTATTACCCGGTTTTCATTCCTTGTTAGGGTATCTGTTTAAGTCACTCGGTTAAAATCTAAGTGCGGCTTCTGTTTGAGTGTCTATGTTTGTAAAATGCATTATAGTTCTATGGACGTAGTGTCCTATCTTCCAACTATTACGCTGTTTAAGTCTTAAGCATTCTTGGCCTCCAACTCTTTCGTAAACAGATCGAGCGTTAATATTGAACGACAAGTTTCTAGAGCTGCCATTAATGTAGTTTCTAATAGCACTATACTCTGTTTAATAAAAATTTTAAGTACAGGCCTTATGGGAGAGCTGTGGCGCCTGATGCAATTATTACTACACTACGTTGGGAAAAATGCCACTTAAAAAAGAGCAAGCCACTGACTTTCCTTAAAGAATTGTTGTTGTAATTCTTCGCCAAAACTTGTACACCACCACGCGACCGTTGAATCCCACTGCTGAAGGAAAAGGAATACTGTCAAGTGAATGCGATCGTGCATTTGTTATATACATCAGAACAGAGTTACCATTATCATTTTACAAGCAAGGAGCTTATTCAGTGGATTTTATTAAGGAGCTTTTGGGATTTGAAACTTTTGAGAACAAGTTTTTTGAAGTTGAGTACGTTGAGTGTTGGCGATTTATAATGCAAACCTGTGAGAGTTTTAAAAGGCGACACACTTATGCAAGCCAATTAAACCAGAGTGAGAGGCAAACGTCCCATCTTCCCTGTACTGACAATTTTTGTTGAACAGAGTATATTTGTGTCAATAAACGCAACGTCACCTTAGCGGAGGTCAAAGGGAGTTTGCCGAAACAAATTGGTTCAAATACTCATTATGCGTAAGACCAAACCACGGCATGGAATGTTGAACGATAACGAAAAAGGGAGAGGTTATACCAGACTCTTTCGAAAAAGAAGGAGAACATACTGGTACAAACGCGAACTCTATTAACCATAAGTGGATGTAGTCTAGAAGGTCAAAAAATGAGAGCTACATTTCCTGGGTTACATCCAGCCGGAAACCGAATTCCAGCCTCCAAGCCACAAGGAGAACAGATAGAACCTTCTGTTGAAAAACCATGACATCGCGACTTCAATTAGCGTGTTCGGGAATCGATATCCTAGTGGATGGGAAGACGTAATTTCCCAGGCAGTTATACGTCATGGACCTGCAGAGGGTTAAGTAAGTATAAGCATAGGTAAGGTACAGAACAGTTTTGCCTCGTCTAGAATGTGCATTGTGCAGCTGACGTACAACGATTTATTCAAAATTTCTCGAAAACAGCTTTAAAGATTTCGACTAAACTTTCGTACTAAAATTTTTAATATGTTCACAATAGTTCAAGTTCTTCCGAAAAATGTCTATAACTTAAAATTTAGTAAATATTAGTTCGAATAATCTTTCGAGTATATTTTTATTATAAATAAAATAATTAACGAAACAAATCATTGACAACTTTAGATTATATTAGATAATATTTAAAGATTCTTAAATTTATTCACTTACAATAATTGAATACAAATATTTTGGTCTTCGTTCAACATTAGAATCACATTTTAGTATGTATGCCCCACTGTATAAGAACATAATCTTCAAAGTGGTTTTATTTACTTTCGTTTGGAAAACTCTCAATGAACTTGGAAACATTTTAAATTTGTATTTTCAGATAGGCAAAAAGGTGAAAGTCAATATTTTGTAGGCAGATATGTGTGTTGCTTTTTTGAATAAACTGACTCAACTCGTGAGAAATTGAACTACCTTAAGTTAGAGTGAAGATCGACAAGGAATCTGTGGGAACAGATGGTTTTCAAAGTGTTGGAAGTAATTAATTATTTTTTTTTGTTCTTTGCTAAAAAGCGAACGAAAAAAATTAACGATTTGTTGAGATGCAAAAGAGATAAGCTAATGAGATTTTTTTGGATGATAAATTGAGAGGAAGAACAATGAATCGATCAACTTGTGTAGGCCAAGGCTGAAAAATTTGTTCAACTAATGATTTAACATTTTATAGGAAATTTTTCAGTTATCTAATATCATTATAGCAGAAAGTCGTGAGGTAATGAAACTAAAGGGTGTTGTTTTGAAGGTGAGTGCTTTGATTTGAAATAAGACACAGAAAATTGTTTTTAATATTCATGAAATTGATATTTTGTGAAAGATAATTTTGTGTATGACTTAGAGAAAACGTATTGCGACAGCGATGCATAGTTTTTCAAATTAATCGCTCTAGTGGACGATTATGAATACTACAAAACACGCAAGTAACGTTCGGTGAGTTTCTAGAACTGAGTCATTATTTTCAAAATAAAGTTAAACAATTTCGAACGGTTGCTCCATAATGCATAATAAATTGCAAGAACTTTGACAGAAAACAGTGCTGCTTATTGAAAGTTCTCTGCCTATAAAAGAAAACACCAAATTCCTGAAGGTAATGAAATTAGGTGTTGAATTTTTAATAGAACTTTTATTTTAGATTATTCTCAATTTAACTGATAAAATAATCTCTTAAGGTTTTTAATAAGTATGGACTGATTTCGTGAATCTCTAATCTTTCAAATTATGTTCCTTTTTGAATTTTAGAATATATTTTGTTTTTAGAAATGATAAGTGCAATAGGACTCTTCTTATATGCAGAATTGTTATTCCTATGGAGGACTGGGTTGCAAGAACTTCCTCTTTTTATAAGGTGACAAAGATATTTATAAATGTTCAGAAGAAATAATTTTTAATATATAAAATAAATTCATTAGTGGTTTGAGAAAACAAATAAACCATTTTGCTTCCTTAGCAAAATTTTACGTGGTGCGATGGATGTGTGCTCGCCTGTGAACCTCATGATCACAGGTTCGATCCCTGCCGTCGTCTATGTCGTTTTAATTCCATTAAAAACCTTCTAAAATTGTCATCAATGGGTTGCTGGTTTACTCATTACATGTTGTTCAGGCATAACACTAACAACATGTAATTGAGTCAAACTAGTATACCCAACAAGGATGAACACGAATAAAATAATGTGAATCATAAGCGACATTGAAATAAGACACGGCATTCTCCGCTTTAGTTCAGCCGCCATCCCTGGAGATAAAATAGCTGAGACAACAACCTTCAGTCTCAGAACATCGTGCCACACATCTTTCCTATCCTTCTTTCTCTTCCTTAACTTCACGCCCGCGCTGTGTTGAAACATTTAAAGGGTAATCATAATCCCTTGAGCGCGTGTAAATTATAAAAAAAAAAAAAAAAAAAAAAAAATAAGTTATTATATAGTACCTAAATATATTTCAAGGCATTTTTTTTTTTTTGAAAAAAAACTTGGTATGTAGATAGGAAGACTGAAAAAATGGCGTCTTAATTTGAATCTTTGACTGAGTTATAGTTTATAAAAATTTAGGGCAAGAGAAAAAATTTTATCAAAATTCTTAGGCTGCCGTTTTCGAGAAAAATACCATTTTTCAAAAACTAATTTTTAACATTTGTATAGAGGACACCGATATATTCTATCTAACTATTTGTAGATACTGGGTGGGCCATCTAGTGGTTTCTTTTTAATCATAGTTCATTTTGACACTGACAGCTGTTTCCCGCTCGAAATATTGACAGAAAGTGAGTATGATATCTCTGCGGAACGAAATGAGTCGTTTAACGCATGAACAACGTTGGGAAATACTGAAAACTTATTTCCAAAGTGATTGCTGTGCAGCCTGAACAGTTCGTTGTTTGAAAAGAAGTTTTGGCCGAAATTAAGCATACACCGCGTCTGCTGTACACAAGTTTGTGCAAAAAGTTCATCAAACTGGTATGCTATTGGACAGCCCTCATGGTCACCGTCGTCGTACGGTGCCGGGGCCCGGGAGTGTGAGACTCAATTCACGAACAGCAACTCGCCATCGATCTCAACAGCTCAACATTTCACGCACCAGCCTGAGGAGAATTCTGCACAAAGATCTCGGATTATTCACTTTCAAGGTTCAATTGAATCAGCAATGAAAGGAGTGGCAGACTGACAGAATGCGCTACTGCGTAGCCAGCCGAGACAGCCACTTGAACGACGTTGTGTTCCATAAGTAATGGGAATATTTGCTTTTACTAATAAAGCCATAATACCTTCATGGACAAAATTTGACTTTTGTTCATTTTATTGCATTTTTAAAAAGAAACTTGTATTTAGTATTGAAAAATTTTTACTCGTAGTTTTTTTCAATTTAAAAAATGGACTATGTGGATTTCAAAGTATTAAGCTTAAAAAAATTCAAAATTTTATTAAATACAAAAAAAAATAATTTGAATCTACAATAAATTAAAACTTTGAATAAATTTTATCAAAAAAAATTAATCAAAATTAAATGAACCATTTTTTAAAGAAAATTTAAAACAAAAAAACGGTTCTGTAGAAGATATCATTTTTTGTGATTTTCCTATTCATTAACTAACTTTTTCTTAATAAAGAGTTTTTCAATTGACGAAGGTAGATTTTGATCGCCTGAGGAGGTCATGTTGTTTTAGTGACATCTGTCAAATCTGTCGTTGAGTTACTGATGCCAAAGCCAAGTCACCATGGCAAGTAATACGTCCAAATGATAAAACTTTATTATCAAAATGAGTGTTCGTAAGTGCAAACTTTGCGTTCGTTGTGCCCATTTTATGTAAGACTTAGTGATCCTTTACGCTACAGAATCCAACTGACCCAAAAGCTCAAAGTTCATGACCATAGACAGCGCCGGTTTTTCACTGAGTTGGCTTCCTAGCGTTTGGAAGAAGACACAAATTTTGGGCGAAAAATCATCTTTGCGTATTTTTGGATGAATGGCTGTATTTATATTCAAAATTGACGTATATGGGACGACACCAAGTCACCAACACACACCAAGTGACAATAGATCCACAAAAAAAATACTGTTTGGTGTAGATTTTTTACCGGCGCGGCGCCGCATTGGTAAACACTTTTTCGAAAACGACATTGGTGAGTACAATACTTCCCATATAGTACTAGTGTATCGTAAGTAAATAAAATGCACTACTGGGTCGCACGAACTTGCTCCTATGTATGTAATAGGCTAGGAATTTTAAAAACGAATGTTATAAGAGAAAACTGTTCATAAGGATAAAATTATTTTTTTTTTAATTCTTTTAGTAGTGAGAGATAAGAACAGAGTACTATGCAAATATGAATTTATGCAAGAACAACAATTATAAGTCGTTGTAGTGGTTTCTTAAAAAAAAACTCTTTTTAAGCAAAATTCTTAAAAGATTTTTAAGAAAAAAATTTTGTGCGCCAACTTTAAGTTTTTATTATTGTACGAAAGAAAATTAAATTTCCAAAAAAAAATATTAAGCCGTTTTTGAAATATCGAGTTTTCAAAAATAAAAATATTTTTTTTTTTTTTAATTCAAAAAATATTTGCTTCTTAAGTTTCGAAATGCAATGCTTTTTAAACTTTTTAGAAGCATCTCTATAGGAAATTTCATTAAAATCCGTCATGTCGATAATGATTTATTCAAAATTTGAAAAAAAAATTTCTATGAGATACAAGCTATAATATCTTAATTTCAATTTTTTTTATTAAATTAAAGATCGTAAAAATTAATAGAAAGAAAAAAAAATTATCAAAATTCTAGGCGCCATTTTCGAGCAAAATACGATTTTTCAAAACCATTTCTTAACATTTGTATGGTGGGTACCTTTATTTTTAGGTAAAATAATTTTTATTTTCGCACATCTTGTAGATTATATCAAGAAACTTTTATTTATCAAGTTTAAAAAAATCTAGCGTGTGGGTTTTGGAATATTGAGTTTTGAAAAACAAATTTTGATTTTTTTTTTTTAAATCCAAAACAATTTTTTTTTTTGAAAATTTGTATCCACACTATTCTATTCAAGTTTATGGGGAGCCTTAGCAAAAAAAAATATCAAAATCGGTTATACCGTTTTCATGAAAATCAAAAACAAAAAAAATGGTTCAATGGTTCAATAACTAATTTTGGGGAAAATTTTGTCTACCATTACCTAGCTTTAATTAAATGAATTTTTTTGTGTTTTTATTTTTTGAATGAAAAAATATTTATAAAATTTCAAAAAAAATTCGTATGGCAGGTACCGTTATTTTTGGTCTTAAAAAAAAAAAAGAAAAAACGTGTGGGGGAAAAAATTAAAAATGATATCTACCAAGTTTAAAGAAAATCGGCCGAGCCGTTTAGGCTGTAGTCGAACCGACAGATAGACAGACAGACAGACAGAATTACGAGACCCACTTTTTTAGTCTTCGCCATCATCGTAATGTCAACTTTGATCAAAATCTCGAGTTCGATTTTTTTTCGAATGTATAACTTGCCTTAGTACCTATAAATCGCAAGTAAAAATTGAAATTAGTGGAATGACACTATTTGTAAGCGCTTCATTTTTTTAATAATGGGAGTTTCATCTTTGAAGACATATGGATATTTTTCACCAAACAAAACTTGTTATACGTTATTGAGACTTCATAGTTCTGGTATCTATGAACCAGTGTTGCGAAAGCTTAAGTCACTTTTTAGCTTAAGCTTGGCTTTAATTCACAAGCTAGTAGGTGACTTATGAATTAAGAAAAATGTAATTCAGCAGCTAGTTACTGACTTCTGACTTATGAATTAAAAAAATTTAATTCATAAGTCAGTTGGTAAGTTGTGAATTAAAAAAATTTAAATCATAAGCTTCTTAGTGACTTATGAATTAAAAAAAATTAATTCACTACTTATAAGTGACTTATGAATTAAAAAAAAATTAAGTCATGAGCAAGTAAGTGACTTAAGAATTAAAAAAAAATTTAATTCAAAAGTTACCTAGTGACTTATGAATTAAAAAAAATTTAATTCATAAGCTAATGGATTAAAAAATTATTATTTGGAAAATTTATAAGCTAGCATGATAATTTTATGACACAAAAGCTTGAAATAATTATGTAGCCAAAACAAGCTTAAAAATTTCCAATTTACCAACTAGCTTATGAATTAAATTTTTTTTAATTCATAAGTCACTTAGTAGCTTGTGAATTAATTTTGTGTAAGTCATTAACTTATGAATTTAATTTTTTTAGTTCACAAATCATCTACAGACTTAAGACTTATGATTTTTTTAATTCAAAAATTCGCAACCCTGCTATGAACACAGCCAACAACACACAAAGTTATCAATTACACCAACTTCTATGAACAAATTATTTGAAAACGTCAAAAAAACACATCCGCAGTAAGATTCTACTTCTACTTTTACTACGCATTTTTCTTTTTAAGCTCAGAGCAGAGATCTGAGCTGTCAAAAAAAGATCTGAGATTCTGGTTTAGCTCAGACCCATCAGAACGCACAGGAGCACGCTCTATGAACTCGCAATAAAATGATCGAACAGATGAAGTAAAAAGCTGAACGCGGCTAACTTCACTTTTTTGTTCGTGTGATATGACAGAAACAAACTGCGAACAAAAAAAAAGAAATAAATAAAAATAGAGATCGACTTCTTTAACAGTTCAGTGTTCCAGTCTCCAGTGTGTTTCATAAATAAATCGGAGGGCTCTGATCAAACTCGGCTCAGAGTGTACTCGACAGTTTTAAACTCTGGCCAGTGTTCTGCTCAAAGTTACAAAAGAAAAATGCCTATTGACAGTATTCTTACTGGGGATGCTGTATGCGGGCGGGATTGTACGGCGGGTTTGAGTAGTATGGCATGTCCAGGGCTTCACTGAGCTCCCTATTGTTTTTTCTAACAGTAGCTGATGTTCTTTGGGGCCTGCTTAGCTGATTTATCGGCGAGTCGGAATAGTACCTTACCTTTAGCTTGTCTTTCCACGTTCCTGTCGACCTCCTCGTGGTGCTCGTGGATAGGTTACGCAAGTAACTGAACCGACTAGATGGGAACAAAAACGGGACGGTATCCATTAAAAGTAGGAATCCGCTAAGGAGTGTGTTACAACTCACCTGAGGAGTACGCATATCTGGACGTGGTTTCTACTTCGATCAGGTCTGGAAAAACGTATATCTAATAAGACTGGTAGGTCTTGGGCCCTTTGTAGGAGGTGACCTATCTACAAGTGTGACCCTCGAGGTTGCGAAGCTTACCAAATGCTATATTCTGGTGCCACGGGAGATAGTTGCCCAAGGAAAGTGAGCAGTATGTCTTCGGACTCTCTTACTCTATCTCCGATAGAGAGGTGCAGTCGTCGCATACAAAGCGAGCGATCCATGAAGTTAGTGAACAATAGCGTATGTCTTCTGGCTCTCCTATACTGTCTTCGGATGGTGAGGTGCAGCTGTCGCGTGCGTGTTTGCTCTCTTCAGGCTATCTATGAGGTAGGCCCCCCTAGTGGGAGTATCGTGGTGGCTGTGGTTTATTCCATAGCGGAGACATATGGTTTCCAGGCGTGCCTGGATTCAAGAGGTGTAGATAGACCTCGACTCTAAGCAAGAGGTGTTCATGCCTACAACATGTTCAACTTTGCTACTAAGATGGCTTCGGCTATCTTGGGGTTAATGGCTAGGACTTAATCTGGCTCCTATGGTGGTAGGCCACCCGTGGGGTAAAGGCTTAATAGCTAGGGGTCCACGTTAAACTCAGACTCGTTCTGGGGATGCTGTATTTGTTATTTGTGTAAGATCTCACTTAAGCTTTTTTAATAATGTACCGAAAATTCTATTGTGCTCTTGATGCTATATTAAGTGTTTTCTTAATTGAATCTCGTAATATATGGCATCGACCAAAATATCAAGTTCATGTGACTCAGTCATGCACTTTATTTCTATTCAATTGAAGACAATTTGAACTTGGTTTTGTATATTAAGGCAACCCGTATATTTATAAAATGTTCATCCTATAACACACTAAACCACTGTCTTATTTATAAACATTAATTTTGTTTTGAAAAAGCCTCTTATGTTTATCCTCAACAATCATTCAAGTATCTATTCGAACAAACATGTGACAAAAAGACGCACGACGACGGACGTATGAAAGTGTCATTCGTTATGATTTATTTGTCTTGTATCTATTCGATTTGATTAAATGTTTACCCTCAACTATAACAATCATGGACTTCTTGTTTACTTTTTTCTTCTAAGTATTATACAAATATTTTGAATTTGTAAATTTTATTTGAACCTCTGTGAAATTATTTGCTAAAGCAGATCTTATTAATTTTTGAAGAAAAGTTAATTTCCGTCGTAATTTCAACTGTTTCTTTGACGTTCACGAAAATTAAAGATACCTCACTCTATTGCGTATAAAACGATTAACATAATAATTATTTCTACCTTGTATTTAACCTCGAAGTCTAACAATATGACACACGCATAAGCTAATGAGCAAAAAAAACACCTTTGACGGTAATGGCATTGAAAAACAATCAAAACTCTCTTAATCGGATTTTGTACAAATATATCTTTACGTGAATACAATTAATTGAAATTATGACGATTAAAGTACTATTGTATACAAAATTGTAATTTCTCTATTGTTCATTTCTTTTAACTTTGAAATCGAATTTCACACCGCTTATTAGTAATGTATGTACACAAGTGTTTTCGGGAAGAGACAAATATGTTAAATTTGTTCATAAAACATCATATATGTGAACTTTTAGGTATAGCATATAAACTTTGAAGACCATTACATCAGGTATGAAGTTTAATGAAAATCAGTCCATCGGTTTTCAAGACATGTTTAAAAAACAGGTTACACTGTGCCATTTTAGTCTAGAACTAGTTATGCTTGAAGTTCCTGATGTTCTGTAAAAGAGTACTTTACACCAGACGAAACTTGTTGGTCTTGAAGTATACGAGTACAAGACCCAGAAGATACATGCTATCAACAAACTAGGAACCATCTGGCTACCGACTCGGACAAAACGTCACTTAAGGAATTAATCTGCCTTGGAATAAATATAAACACCACGTCCAACACCTTAGGAGAGAGCTGAAGAAGATTTGCCCTAGAAAACCGTTGCTTCTTTCGTTTGACGAAAGAAATGACTTCAATACCGCCCATGCATAAGGCAAAGTGCATTCTCTTCAAAGCCCTTATAACTCCAGTGATGGGAGAAACAGCCCTTTCGTAGAAAACATTTTTCAACGGATATTTGGTCTTCTGTGCGAGGAGTGTGAATGAGCTGCACCCAATTGTGGATATACCAGAAAGTTACTAGTATCATTGAATATTTCGCATTGATCGAATTGAAAATACTGATCCGATGAAGGGAGTCGTCGAATTCCACCCCCTGGAATGAAAAACTGGACAGGAAGCCTTATCGGGAGCCGTGTAAGGTGAATAAGAACCAGTATTGGTTACCTCAGAGGTCCGAGGATCGAATCTCAGCCCATGACTTGCCTTAGAACCGTTTTCACAAAAAAAAACAAACGAAATTGTGGTATGGTAATTGTATTGACAAAGTTTTCCGTTGGGGAGTAAGTACCTTTTTTTAAATTCAATACTGCTTACTGTCGCTAAATCGAAACCTACTAGCCCTATGCTCCAATGCATTCAACCAATTCGTCCAAATTTTGAGAACGATTCTCGTATTTTTTTTTTTAATTTATAATTCACACGCGCTCAAAAGTTCATTAAAGGACCCTTATAATGTTAAACACAGCACCGACGATGGTTAAAATTGAGGGGGGGGGGGAGAAAGGAACTGTCGATGAACATTGGTCTGGAATGTTTGTAAATTGAAATGGCCAGGGCAAATTGTGCCGGGTATATTATTCCATAATCGTGTTGTGCGACTAAAAAACGAATCTCTATATTTGACGGTACGACCAAAATTAGGCTCGAGTGTGAACTGATGAGCATTCCTAGCGAAACGGTTATCTCGGGTTATCGGGTGATCGGCTAGATGATATGATGATAGCCAGACAGTCGGCCTGAAAATCCAACGCATTAACCATTACGTCAATGGTTACTTCAGTAATGATACGTAAATTTTCAAGTCTTTTCGTATTTCATAGCTTTCCTATAAACTGTGCGCAAAAGAAACAGCTGCATTTCTTCAGTTACAATTCAATATTCGAAGGTACTGTCAAGCGCAGATATACCCAAGTTACTTAGCCTCGTTAGTTCCATTTACAGGATAAAATGTTTCATAAACCATTGCCCTACATGTTAGAGGGGTTTGACTATATACACATCGATGATGCTGAGTTATCGTTAATACATGCCAAGAACCCAAGTGAGTACAACTTTGGGCTGCCACTGCAACTTTATGTGTAAAAAGGAAAATTTTCTTATTTTTTTCTCTTGCAGGATGTGGGAAAAGGTTTCCTTCCCCCTCCATTTCTATTCTTCTTAGTTTGTTTTATTTTCCCTTGTAAAAAACCTCCTATGAGTTTTTTTTTATTCATTCCTAAGATGTTAAAGTCATCAGGAATACCGTAAAATAAGCATATTTCCGTCAGTACATAATTTTCTTCTTTTTGTTTGCTTTTGTAGACTGTTCGCAGTGACTTATAAGATGTTGTATAGACTTTATGATGTTTATGAAAATGCTTCTTGTTTAGTTAAGTAAAGGAAACACCTTCGTACTTTGCTGAAACGGAAGACACAGATGATGTTTTAATTTAATGAAAACGAATAAAAATGGGGAAGTTCAAAATGAAATTTCCAGAGAGACACACTTACATAGAATAATATGTATGTACATTATACATACTCGTAGGTACTATATGCTATATGCTTTTGTGAAAAAAAAATCGAACTCGAGATTTTGATCAGACTTGACATAACGATGATAGCATTTAGATAGAATTTTTTAAATTTTCCCCAGACACGAAGTTTTTTTTTTAATACCAAAAATAACGGCCATGGATTTTTTTTTTAAATTTTGTTTTTCTCAAAAACTTCCACAGATTTTAAAAAAATCCAACAAATTTCATTTAGCAAAAGCAAGCAAATTGATGAAAAAAAAAATAAAAAAAAAATAGTTATTACCTCTCAGGGAAGCATTTTTTGTTTTTGTTTTTTCTTAAAAACGGTAAAGGTGAATTTGAAAAAATGTTGAGACTGCTCAAAATATGAATGATACTGTTTTTCGTAATTAAAAAAAAAAAACTTTCTTTTCGTAAAACTCAATATTTCGAAAACCCAATGCTTGATTTTCTTGCATCTTGACAGTTAACAGTTTTTCAATAATATATAATATATTCAAACCAAAATTATTCTATCAGATAATAACGGTACTTAAAAAAAAATTTAATTTAAAAAAAAATCAATTTTTTTTTGGAAAATTCAATATCTCAAAAACGGCTTAATAGTTTTGTTTATAAATTGAATTTTTTTTTCCAAAAATAATAAAAACTTAAAAATTGGCATGTTAAAATTTTTTCTTAAAAATGTTTTGAAAATTTTGTATATTAAATTTATTTTTTTAAGAAACCACTACAAAGAATTATAATTTTGTTCTTGCATAAACTAATTTTTGCTTAAAACACATGGCATCCTGTGCTTAGCTGCAACTACTAAAGAAGTTGTTTTAGTCATTTAAAAAATGAATTTAATGCTTATGAACAGTTTTTCTATAATAATGTTCATTTTTGAAATTTCTAGTCTATTACATAGGAGCACGTTCAAGCGACCAAGTCGTGCATTTTATTTCGTTAGGTTTCAGTGAAAGACAGCAGTTTATAGGTACATTTATGTACCTATACTTATTTAAAAAAAAAAACTCCAACGATTTATCATTTTTGTGCTTCGATCAATTTCATAATTGATTCCAATTCTTTTATACTTCAAAAAATTGTCTCTTAAAACATCCATTTAAATGTAGGAGCAACTTCGTGCGACCCAGTCGTACATTTTATTTAAAATCTTTGGCAGTGGTGTAAAGTTAAATAGAATACTAAGCCAGGAACACACAAGCCATTCAAACTTTTTTGGAAACACGGCACCGGCAGTTACGGGTAGATCTTCACTTGAGGAACAAAGTAAATAAATTTAAAAACACAGCTGTTTACATCTGTTTGAAGTTTATATTTTTTTTTTATTTATTTTTTTTTTTTTTTTTTTTCAAAAATTCAAAAAATATTTTTTTTAAGTTTAGGAATGCAAGGTTTTTCAAACTTTTTAGAAGCTTCTCTTTAAAAAAAATTTTATTTAAGTCCGTTATGCGGATAATGGGAAATTTATACATATGTAGATCGTAAAAACTAACCATAAGAAAAAATAATTTTAATAATTTGAATACACTTTACTATCCAAACTGTTGTCATACAGAAAGTGATCAAAATTGGTTGAATCGTTTCTGAGAAAATAAAAAAAATGGTTCCAAAGGGGTTACCATTAATAACCATTTTTTGTAATTTTTTTTTAATCTGTAGAACAGTTTTTGAGAAAAAAATATTTATAAAATTTCGAATAAAGTTTGTATGGCAGGTACCGTTCTTTTTTGGTCTTAAAAAAAAGACATATAGGGGGAATATTTAAAAATATTATCTACCAAGCTTAAAGAAAATCGGCCGCTACGTTTAGGCTGTAGTTGAACAGACAGACAGACCAACAGAATTGCGATGCCCACTTTTTACTTGCGATATACATACATATGTACATTATGTAGGTACTATAGCACTATAGGACAAGTTCTGCATTTGGAAAAAAATATAACTCGAGATTTTGATCAAAGTTGACATTACGATGATAGTGAAGACAAATAAAGTGGGTCCGACAATTCCGTCTGTATGTACCTCGATCTAGGTCCTAAGCCACTGGACCTTTTTTCTTCAAATTCGGTACTTAAGGGTCTTCGGTGATTCCCTAGAGGGGAAATTTAAATTTTTTTTTAGCTCTAAAACTAACGGTACCCCCCATACACATCTCGAAAACGGCTCTAACGATTTTAATAAAAAAAAAAATTAGGTGTGATATTATTGACATGGACTACATTTTGGTAAAAAAAAATTTGGGGGGAAACGTTATTAATGGTACTTGTCATAGAACGGTTTTTTTGATTTTCGAATTTCTCATCAACGGCTCTAACGATTTTAACTAAAATTTTTAAGCAAGAGCTCCTTTAGATTTTAAAAAATATAATCTAAAAATTTGTTCCAAAAAATAGTTTTTGGATTTTTAAAAAAATAATACAATTTTTTTTTTTAAATTCAATATCTTGAAAACGGATACGTGATTAAATTTTTAAATTACGTTTTAAAATGTATCTATTTTATTAAATGCTAACAATTTGTATATCAATTTTTTTTATAACATTTTTAAGGAAAATTTAGTACACAAAAAACATGTTTCAGTGTGTCTGTATGTCTGTACCTCTCCCTACAGCCTAAACCACTAGACCTATGTTTTTCAATCCCGGTAGTTAAGGGTCTTCGGTGATTCCCTAGAGGGGAAATTGAAAGTTTTTTTTAGCTCCAACATTAAAGTTACGACCCGTACACACGTATCGCAAAATCTTATTTATCTCGAAAACAGCTCTAACGATTTTGATAAAAAAAATTGAGTTAGATATTATGGATATGAACTACGTTTTAGTAAAAAAGAAATTTTGGGGAAAAATGTTATTAATGGTACCTGTCATAGAACCGTTTTTTTTGATTTTCGACTTTCTCATGAACGGCTCTAACGATTTTAACCAAACATTTTCACCAGGAGCGCTCTTAAGCTTAAAATAATATTGTATATACAGTCGACTCCGCTTAACTGCAACCCCAAAATGCAAAAAAATCGTTGCAATTAAGCGGATTTTTCACTTAAGCGAACTTCGGATAAATGCAACTCTTTTTCATTTAAGCGGAGTTGTTTTCAAATTATATTTACTTTTATGCATATTTCGTCGGCTTAGCATCCAGCCTTGTTCAATGTCCATTTTTCAAAATGTTGGGAAATCGATTTTTAAAGTTCAAATTGAAAGTTTTTGTGTATGTAAGAAAATATTTGATTGGTATTATTTTTTTTCTGAAAGCCTTGACAATTTTGTTTATAAATCAAGCTACATAAATTGTTTTTATTTTATTTTGAATTCGTTATAAATTAAAATCAACGAGGAAGTCATTTGTATGTATGGATATTTTACAAGATAGAAATTATGCATTTTTTTTAAAATACTAACAATTGTTCAATATAATACAAAAAAAGATGAAAAGCAGTTTATTGAACAAAAATGAATTAAAAAATCGTTAAAAAAGTGTCTTATTGAACAAAACAGTTCTCTGTAAATTGAAAACTAAAAGAGATAGAACAAAATGGTTTGCGCCAAATGAAAGAGCGTCCCAAAATTACGAGGACTGCATACATAACTCGATTTCGTAAAAAATGGCCTTTTGAACAAGATAGCATCCAGCCGGCGATTTGCATTTAATTCAAATTTCAGGTAAAAATACGACTGTGACGATTGGAATGACTGATGGAAGGGTGATAATGTAACTTCATATTGTAACTTCAAATGTAAAATTTTATGTGTGTTCGTTTGAAAATTTTTGGACACGTTCTAAGTTGCACTTAAGCGGAGTTATTTATATACAAACTGTTTATTTGGGGTAAAAAATTGTTTCAAATAAAAGGAGTGTTCACTTAAACGGAGTTCCAGTTAAGCGAACCTATTTATTTGGAAAAGAGTACAAAATAAATCGGTGATAGATGTATTGTTTCAGATATCCGATATTTTCAGTTAAGCGGAGTGCAGATAAGCGGAGTCGACTGTAAAATTATTCGAAAAAAATATTTTCTTTTGTTTTTTGAGAAAAAAAAATCCAATTTATGTTTTTGAAAAATCAATATCTTGAAAACGTGTGAACGATTATTTCTTGAAATTCTTTCCTAAAATCTATGTTACTACTTAACTTAAGATTGGCATCCCAAATTTTTTTCTAGAAAAAAATTAAAGAAATTGGTTATATAAAAATTACTTTAATAAAACGATTTTTAAACTTTATTTGCGTAAATTCATACTTTTCCGTAAATAAGACGGCAATTCAATGCATTTGAACATTTTTATTTCATTAAATCCATTGTTTTATATTTATAAAATGTACTTATTTTAAATTCCAAAGTACTTTTACATAAGAGCAAGTTCGTGCGATCCAGTCGTACATTTTATTTAGTCTTCGCTACCATCGTTATGTCAACTTTTATCAAAATATCGATTTCGATTTTTTTCAGAATGCATAACTTGCCTTATAGTACCTTTAAGTCGCTCGCAAGCTAAAAAAATAATTTCGGGTTTTGGTTTGAAAAGTCTATGTTTCAAAACTCAAGCTCAAACTTCTAAGCGAGTTTTTAAAAAAATAATTTTATGCTTATGAAGATGTGTCTCAAATATCGTTATTTTTAAAAATGTAAGCCTCTTAAAAATAAGAGTGCGATTTACATTGAAAAGAAATTTATGAAATTTTCGAATTTAAATGTAGTATCCGTATAGATTATTCCTTGGATATTTTTCTACCTGAATATAAATCTCAGTCAAAATCAGTTTGTTTGTTTTTAAAATTAGATAGAAAGACGAAAATTTAAAAAATGACGGATTTGTTTTGCATGGCATACAAATAACCAAATGAGCTCAAACTAATATTTTTTTTTATTTCAAAATTAAAGACACACACGACTATTTTATTAATATGGAGCTATATGTAGATGTTCTTATAAAAGTATGGACTATTTTTTTACAGTTATTACGGATAATTATTTTCTGTTCGAGATTCCTCCTTTATGTTTTTATTCTTGTCACATGTAACTGATGCGATAGTGATGGCATTTTTTCCTTGTAATGACTTTGCTCATCCCAGATATTGTCTATTTTCCATTACTACTAAGCAAAAAAAAACAACTTACAATCAATAATATACTCGTATGGTACCTAACCTACATAATGTACATCCCCTTGATACACCTCTGATTGCTATACTTACCGGAACAGAATAGAACAATTTTCTCGAGTATGGTCTACCGTTGCGTTTTTATTACAACAGGCTTACAGCATCCCATCATACCACAGAAAATGGTTGTTAATTCAAAATGCACATAACGAATACCTATATATGGTAAAAAAAAGAGATAGAAAAAGGCTCTCTTTTTCTTGATAAAATCGATTAAACAGAAGCTCATAAAGTTGTGTGGATTTAAACAAAATTGCAAACGAAACTGGGATATAGCTTGGTTCTTATAGAAATTTGGTAGCCATGATGCTTTTTAGTAGTGAACAGTATGCATGTAACGAGTAATATTCGCAGTCGATAACGAGCTGTTTAAAGGAAAAAAATACAGTTAAAGGATTAAAAAGCAATTTTATTTTAGAATGCCTGTTTCCGAAATGTACTAGCAGATTTCAGCATGGTTAACATACGGATGTTATTTTTTTTCTTGTTAATGAATTGAAATTTCGGTTTTCCCATAAATTCGAACTGGCCGATTAAAACTTTCAAATACAGTTTTACTCAAATTGGGAAACCAAGGCCCGAAGACTGGGACGTACGGGGACTTGAAAAAAACATCTATTCTACACACGCTTAGTTTACAACAAAAATGAATTACCAATTCTTCAGGAACTTTCAATATTCAATCTCATAACTACGTAATCTTTGACTCAAGGAATATAATAGTTGAACTCCATACATATTACATAAGCCGTGTTTTATTGGTTAGTGAATACGCTACATCGCAAAATTTAACATGGAAAACAACAACAAACGATTACTGAATAAAAATAAGCTAGTAATTGAAAAGAATATTTTAGTGAAGATGAAGTTTCGGATGTTGAAATGTAGGAGGTGTTTAGGTGGTGTAAAAAAAAATATATGTTGGCATGCTTGAGGGTGTGTTCGTTGGTATTTATTTTGTTATACTTTGCCTTTACTAGTCCAAAGTGTGATCGCTCCGCAGTTTACGGAACAAATATTTTTTCAAATGCAAAATTCATACCATAATTCCGGCTTTACACTACCATTAATTTTGTCACAAAATATTGAATCAATTTACACGAAGGCAAATAGTTTCGATTGGTATGTTTTATCAGTTTCAGCACACTTGCATTTGTTCAGAAATGTCGTGTTATTGTGGCATTACGCTGAATTTATGTGACAACTGACAAAATTTGCACAAAAATTTAGTTTTACTACCAAGAATTTTTAATGATCACGATTCGTTTTTTGTTCACATAAACAAGAAATTAAAAATAATTGGCAAGATGAAAGAAACGTCAAACGAAATCCTGATTCTGTTCAGTGCGAGCGCTTCAATGAGATTTCGTAATCTTGTTGCTGAAATCCAAAATTTTAATATGGTGTGAATGTGAAAAGCCTATAGCGATACCTTAATGCACACATGTGCTATGTCCATTTTTGCTGTTTTTGGCAAACTCAAAGTAAAGTTTTGATACGTGCATCAGGGTTACCCCTGGGATTTTTCAAAAAGTCGCAGAAAAAAGTCGCTTTTACAAAAAAAAAGTCGCAAATTCGAATTCTTTGAAAAAGTCGCATTTTTGAACAAAAAGTCGCAATTTTTCTTGTAGCTTCCCGTTGGATGAAGAGCTAGCACCTCCGACTGCATCAGGATTTTCTCCTTTTTTTTGTATGAGAAATCTATTGGATTCGGGAGTGCAGGTTTAAGAAATTCAAAAGTATATTAATCACCAATCATTACCTTCGCATTTTTCGTTTCCCAAGCTGAAGCTCCAATTTCTAAGAAAAAGTTCTACTAATATTAATCTCAAGAAAAAAACACAAATAGTAACTCCTTGCTTTTTCGTCGCTTCGCTCAGCACAACTCACCCGCCCGACGCCGACACAAATACCGTTTTTGATGTCAAAAAACAAAACAACATTTACATTAAATAAAAATGTCAATGGAGTAGAGACAAAGCACAAAGGTAAGGAGATATTCCAGGAAATGTCAGTGTCAGTCGTCAGTGCCAAACACGTGAGAGAAAAAAAAACGATCTGACAGCGCCCCCGTGGTGGGAATGGGAAAACAAAAACTTATTTCGAAAACGAGAATGCGAACAGAAAACAAAGCAAAGACAATCATACTCACACTTTCTCAAAAAAGTTTGATGGTAAATGTTTAAGCAAAGAAAAAGTCGCAATTTTAAACAATTTTAAAAAGGTCGTCGCATAGTCGCACAGCAAAAAAAAGGTCGCAAAAATGCGACTAAAGTCGCATAAGGGTAACGCTGACGTGCATAACTCTACTAAGGGAGCTCAATTAGCATTGATATTTAAATATGTTATGGCCTGATACCTTTTTAAAATTATAATGAGCAAAAATATATAATTCTTCAACAGTTTTCCATTTTATTCATGTTCAAATAAAACATGTAAGGCCATAGCACTTTTGTGCTTAATATCATGTATTTAAATAGGACATAGAACACAATTTTTTTCTTAAACGGTTAGTTTATAACTTAGTTTATTATGCTGAAGACATTATTTTTTTTACCAAAACGTGTTATAACAAAAACTATGTATATTATTATTTTTAAATAAATAAAATAATTTAATTTAATTTAATAATTTTCATTTGCAAGGTTTTCCTTTTCATCATACCATACTGCGATGTCTGGAACACCGCTACATGATGGGAAACTGCCACGAACTCATTAGGTATAACCCTTTGCTCGAAAAGGCAGTGCAAATCCAATTTTTTAGCAATCGACGTTATTTTGGTTTTTATATTTACTTTTAAGAGTAATTTTATCCAAATTATTATTAGAAGGGTTAATTTCTAAAAATTGAAATTCTTCATCAACATTGTTAGGTTTCCTTCGACGATGCAACAAGTATTTCACCTCTTTTGATCTGGCTGTATAAAGCCTATATTCGTCAAAAGCTTGGGTATTATTTCCATTTTTGGGCAGGTGCACCAATAACCCACAATCCAAGAAAAGCTTGAAAGTTAAAGGTGATAGAAGTATAACAGAAAAATTTGAATCGCTCGAGCACCGCCGCGCCGCCCGCCGCCACAATGTTTCCTGTCTCACTATTTTACCGTTGCTTTTATTAACAGTGTGCTAGTGAAAAAGCGTCTTTTGCTTCCTCCCCTTAAAAAAATTAACCGTAATACTCGCGCTTCAAGGAATGCCCATCAGATTGTACTTGGGCCCAACTTCAGACGTACTGTTAAATTCAGTGATTATTTCTTAAGCCGCACTAAACGAATGTGGAACGCTGTACCCGGCCTAATATTTCCTTCCCATTGGGATATTCAGACATTCAAGACCAATGTGCATCGGTATTATCCTTTTAAATCCTCTTCAACTTTCCTAAACGCATATACTGTGCTGAAATATATCAAAGGTAGTCAAAATCCCCTTACTACATGCACAATTTATTTTTTCTCCAGTTGCTGACTTGTTCTTATTCGTCACTTTAATGTTATTTAAAGATTAAGCATTAATAAATTCATCATCAATTCAATAGATGACTAACAGTGTATGGAAATGTTCTTTTCCTGCTCATTTCGATTAAAAATTTGTACAACTGTTTTGACTTCCGAGCTCTTTCTATTACATGAATATGAATGCTGTCCGCTTCGAGATAACTATGTCCACTTTGAATGAATTTTAAATCAAGAATTTGCAGATTACCTGCGCTCTTCACAGCATAAAACATTGTAGCGAGGGCATTTTGATTTCGGTTCTGTCCGCCACAAGTATCAGCATACAAAATAGGTGCTCATTATACAATTTAAAATTAAATTTTAAGATATGAATTCGTTTACGAAAGAAGTTTAGAGCTCAACAAAAAGATTCGTTCGATTACTGTAATAAATAAAAGTTACATCGCCTTTTCCGATTCCAAAATAAAAGTGCTATGTCCGGACGCGTATTGCCAAACTGTATATCAGCACAGATCTCCTTAGTCTGTGCTCAGCCATTTTCTGCTCACCGAATTTGAAAGTATTGTAGAGCAAACTGTATGCTACCACAGAGCGCTCTGTGGTCACATGCAGTTTGCTTGTAAAATATTAATAAAATGCACGACTGGATCGCACGAACTTGCTCTTATGTAAAAGTACTTTGGAATTTAAGATACATTTTATAAATATAAAACATGGATTTAATGAGATAATAATGTTCAACTGCATAAAATTGCCTTCTGGTTTCCGGAAAAGTATGAATTTATGCAAATAAACCTTAAAAAATCGTTTTATTATTAAATAAATTTTTTATATAAGAAATTTCTCTAAAATTTTTCAAGAAAAAAATGTGGGATGCGGATTTTAAGTATTTAATAATATTGGTTTTAGGAAATAATTTCAAAAAATAATCGTTCATAGGTTTTGAAGATATTGATTTAAATTTTTTTTTTTTTTTTTAAAACCCAATAAATATTTTTTCGAATATTTTTATATACAATATTATTTTAAACTTAAGGGGACTCCTGCTAAAAATTTTGGGATAAAATCCTTAGAGCCGTTAATGAGAAAGTCGAAAATTAAAAAAACGGGTCTATGGCAGGTACCCCTAATAACATTTTGCCCCAAAATTTTTTTTGACCAAAATGTAGTCCATGTCCATAATATCACACTTAATTTTTTTTATCAAAATCGTTAGAGCCGTTTTCGAGATAAATAAGATTTTGCATTACGGGTGTATGGGGGGTACCCTTAGTTTTGGAGCTAAAAAAAAATTTCAATTTTTCCTCTAGGGAATCACCGAAGACTCTTAACTACCGGGATTGAAAGAAATAGGTCCAGTGGTTTAGGCTGTAGTGAGAGGTACAGACATACAGACACACTGAAACATGTTTTTTGTGTACCTACTAAATTTTACTTAAAATTTTTATAAAAAAAAACTTGATATGCAAATTATTAGTATTTAATAAAATACATTTTAAAACGTAATTTAAAAATTTAATCGTGTATGGGTTTTCAAGATATTGAATTTTCAAAAAAAAATTGTATTATTTTTTTAAAAATCCAAAACCTATTTTTTCGAAAAAATTTTTAGTTTATATTTTTGCAAATGCAAAGCAGCTCCCGCATAAAAATTTTGGTTAAAATCGTTAGAGTCGTTGGTGAGAAATTCGAAAATCAAAAAAACCGTTCTATGACAGGTACCCCTAATAACATTTCCCCCCCAATTTTTTTTTAACCAAAATATAGTCCATGTCCATAATATCACACTTAATTTTTTTTATCAAAATCGTTAGAGCCGTTTTCGATATAAATAAGATTTTGCATTACGGGTGTATGGGGGGTACCCTTAGTTTTGGAGCTAAAAAAAAATTTCAATTTTTCCTCTAGGGAATCACCGAAGACTCTTAACTATACCGAGTTTAAAGAAAATACCTCCGGTAGTTTAGGCTGTAGTTCGAGGTACAGACATACAGACATACAGACATACAGACAGACAGACGGAATTGTCGGACCCACTTTTTTCGTCTTCGCTATCATCGTAATGTCAACTTTGATCAAAATCTCGAGTTCGATTTTTTTTCCAAATGCAGAACTTGCCCTATAGTACCTATATCGCAAGTAAAAAAGCTGAAGCAAACTACAGTACGAACTCGGTTAACGCAACCCTCGATTCACGCAACTCCTTGATTTTCGCAACACTAAAATCGTAGCACGTCTTGACTCTTTAAGTGCTACTTTTTAAAAATGTTACTTCGACTAGTGCAACTTTCTGTGTTTATGCATCTGTTCATTAAAATCAATACATCAAACCAACAAAACGATTTGTTTAGTTTCAATAATGTTTTTTATACCATTTTCGTTATCTCTAAAAAAAATTAGCCATTACAACTATAATTTTTTATTTAAAAAAATATAACCCAGTAAGTGCAACAACCTCGGTTATTGCAACTGCCTTAATTTCTATTAGTTGCGTAAATCGAGTTTGTACTGTATATACTATTTCAGATCGAGCAAAGTACCTGTGATTACAGAGCCATCCTTCACGTTGGTGTGGTTATTGTGTGTGGTGTACGCTGTGCGGTGCCGTGACATAAGGCCAAGTGACAAAAGGCCAAATTTGTTTGTGACTTAAGGCCAAACATAAAATGTTTTGTCTTGAGCAACAGTACTCTGGGTGGCCCGCTTCGCGGGTTTTCAGGATTTTAACTCCCTTTTCGGGGCTCACACCCGCTCACGCAACTCCGTTGCTCCGCTTAGAGTATGTTCAGTCGTCAGGCAGGCGCCTGTAGCAACAGTTTTGTATTTTACATTAATTGAAGTAAACAACTAACAGTTATGTACTGCTGCTCAGGAAAACTGTTGCTACAGGCGCCTGCCTGGCGACTGAACATACCCTAAGCGGAGCAACGGAGTTGCGTGAGCGGGTGTGAGCCCCGAAAAGGGAGTTAAAATCCTGAAAACCCGCGAAGGGGCACCCAAGGTACTGTTGTTCAAGACAAAACATTTTATGTTTGGCCTTAAGTCACAAACAAATTTGGCCTTAAGTCACAAACAAATTTGGCCTTTTGTCACTTGGCCTTATGTCACGGCACCGCACACCGCACACCACACACAATAACCACACCAACGTGAACGATGGCTCTGTAATCACAGGTACTTTGCTCTTAGTTTCCTGAGCAAAATGTATACCAACACAGAAAAATCTGCTTTTGATCTGACACAGTATATAGTATGCTCTTAATTTGAATGAGCATTCTGTAGTCTATTATAGAGCGTCGGAGCTCTGTACTGATATACAGTTTGGCAATACGCTGTCCGGACGTAGCACGCATAATACGAAACATATAATGGACATAGCACAAAATGTTGGACAAAGAACAATTGTGCTTTTCCAAATAATTCAATAAGGGACATAAAACATTCGTCTTTTTTGCAAATTTAAGCAGATTTAGAGTTTATTTGGGCATAGAACTTGAGTGCATATGAAAGTACTGCCTCTCACCTTTCCATTGGTACCAATATCTCAAAACAGCAAAAAATGGACATAGCACATGTGTGCATTTAAGTATCGATAAGATAACGATTTTACAAAATTTTAATTGAATACAGCATCATACTTTCTCTAAACTCATCGTTTTTTACTTGCGAAATAGGTACTATAGGGCAAGTTCTGCATTTGGAAAAAAAATCGAACTCGAGATTTTGATCAAAGTTGACATTACGATGATAGCGAAGACGAATAAAGTGGGTCCGGCGATTCCGTCTGTCTGTCTGTCTGTCTGTCTGTCTGTCTGTCTGTCTGTCTGTCTGTATGTCTGTACCTCGATCTAGAGCCTAAGCCACTGGACCTATTTTCTTCAAACTCGGTAGTTATGGGTCTTCGGTGATTCCCTAGAGGGGAAATTGAAATTTTTTTTTTAGCTCTAAAACTAACGGTACCCCCCATACACCCGTAATGCAAAATCTTATTTATCTCGAAAACGGCTCTAACGATTTTGATAAAAAAAATTAGGTGTGATATTATGGACATGGACTATGTTTTGGTAAAAAAAAAATTTGGGGCAAAATGTTATTAACGGTACCTGTCATAGAACCGTTTTTTTTGATTTTCGACTTTTTCATTAACGGCTCTAACGATTTTAACCAAAAATTTTCAGCAGGAGTCCCCCTAAGTTTAAAATAATATTGTATATAAAAATATTCGAAAAATTATTTGTTGGGTTTTTTTGAAAAATTTTTTTTTTTTGAAAAATCAATATCTTCAAAACCTATGAACGATTATTTTTTGAAATTATTTCCAAAAGTCAATATTATAAAATACTTAAAATTCGCATCCCACATTTTATTCTGGAAAAATTTTAAAGAAATTTTCTTATATAAAAAATTTATTTATTTAATAATAAAACGATTTTTTAAAGTTTGTTTGCATAAATTCATACTTTTCTAGAAATCAGACGGCAATTTAATTTTAAATTCATGTTTTATAATTATAAAATGTATCTTAAATTCCAAAGTACTTTTACATAAGAGCAAGTTCGTGCGATTCAGTCGTGCATTTTATTAGTTTACTTCATCGAATACCTATTTTATTTTTTTTTTTGTATCATGCTAACTTCATATGATTCCTTGGCATTTACAAACTTCCTGGTTACTTAGTTTTTTGCACGAACTGTCATTGTTTTAGGTGTGCTCAGAAGCAATTTATTAAAACAAATTGTCTTAGGGCCAATTTATTCACACTCAATTAAAAACAGTATTTTGTCAAGTTAGCTAAATAAGCTTTAAGGTATTAGCGCAATTAAGTATTCTCCATTTAAATTTTCTATTTATTCACTCCTCTTTAGTTAAATACTTGTTTTTAATAAGACATTTAAATTTAAATGTTTGTTATAAAAAATCCCAGGGATTTTTACGTTTTTGTAAATAGACAACCGCCAACAGTTTGAATATTTATAATAATTTCAAATTGATATATGATTAAAATGTCGACAATACCCGAAAGGACTTCAAATTTTACAGAATTGGAAGAAAATATTCTCCTTGAATCCATCTTACGACGGCGATGGTCTAAAGTAATAGAAAATAAAAAAACCGACACATGTACCCTGAAAGAAAAGCAGCGCGTTTGGGAGGTAATTGTATTTAGAACTTCTCGCTAGCTTTAGTCATTTCCAACTAGTTTCAGGCATCCGAATGAATCTCGATCGATTTTAATCGATTGTTCTGTTACTTTTGGCAATAAAATGCAAACGGAGGAGATGCTTACACCAGCAAAATTAGCTATAGAGATTTGCATTGATCCAAGTGCAAAAAAACGTAATGTATAGCAGTTGTGCGATTGCAGAAGTATACCGTGCACAAAACAAATTTTACTGAAATGCTTAATTTAACATTTTTAACATTGTCCACCTTTGAAGAGAGTACTCCACATATGGTCGAAAAATTTCAAGGACCTTAACCACTGTTTGGTTGGTAAGAAGAAACCTTTGGAAGAAATCCATCCCATTTTCCCGTGTTAATTCTATCAGTTATTCTATACTGCCATATCGTTCGGGTGTAAGCAAATTTTCGTCGTTCTCATCACTTATATCCAACAAATATTCTAGATTATTATCCATTTTGCAATTGTTTTAATTAAACACCGATGACAATTTATTTTTGCACAAAATAAACAAAACCTGATTGTCAGAGCTAATTGAGAATGAATAAATAGAAACACTTCAGTTAAATCCTATTAGCGCTCAAAATCGCTCTTAAATGGTGTATTTTGTCGTTTTAGTAAAACACGTATTTAGATTAAATGTATAATTAGTTAATGAAGGAAACGTCAATTTAAATCGTTAAATGTGGGTGAATAAATTATATTTTTTTAAATCGATGAATTTCCCATTCTTAATGATAGAATTAAATTTAATTGAGGTTCAATAAATTGGCCCTTAGTACGATATAGTTAGAGAATTTTAAAAGTTAAGAATAAGGTAGAAAACTACTTTAAAGGTAAGAAATATATAAAAAGTATTATACTATTACCTGAATATAATATTAAAATAAAAAAAAAATAAGAAATAGAATACAATAGGGATTCGAGAACATTTTGAGTAGATTGTAGAAAAAGGATATATTTTCCCACTTTTGTAAGAGTTACGAGTAATGCAAAATTTAATACTGAGAAAAACTTTAAATGAACTCGATCTGCATTTTTATAAATATTTCAACTCGATCTGTATTTTCATGAATATTTCAACTCCAGCTTAAAAACGAGATACAAATCTTTCGAACACATCCGTTTAAATTAATTCAACAAGTAGGAAGGTTTTGACACATAATACACTGATACCAGCTTTGGGAGATTATTAAGAGTGAATAAAGCGTTATTTTGGTGCATGTAAAACACGCCTATATTTATGTTTGTTCTTTGAAATTATTATCTGACGAACTGGCACTTCATTTCAAAAGCTTCAAGACTTTGTAGACGAATGTGACTGCAAGCGGTTGACTTTGACTGAGTTTCAAAGATAAATATAAGATATTTCAGAAATCTTTACAATTTTTGTTGACGAAATTACGTTTAGTTTTTAACTTCAATATTAGCGAACTTCTTTCTTTTAGGTGGAAAACTTTGAACGATGACGGAGAACGAGTTTTATCAGTTCGTTTTGCTTTGACTCATCAGGCTTAAAGGGTTTTGTAAATAATTTCAAAATCAGAAATATGGAATGCAAAAAGGGATTTACATACATATGTACATACAGTATAGTACAAAAGAGCAGTCTGTACGAAATTTTTTACACTCAATGAATTTACGAATAAAGCTGCAAGTCCCAAGTCATATGAATTGTTAATACTCCTGTGTTCAGGCTTGATAGTTATTTTATTTATAACCACTCACTTTTCGGACTGTTTTATCTAAAGAACTTCTATGGAAATAACAAAAAAATTATGGATGTTAATGCCCGTGACACGTGGTTTGACAGTCAGTCATATTCTGGCAAATAAACATTTTTAATCTTTCAAATAAGCATATTTTTAATTTGTAATGGATCTTTTCAGCTTAATCACATCAAATAAAAATATATTCCCCCTTAAACCGTCGATATTTTTTCTCCAAATATTCAAAATCTTGACGATTTGGTCGCTGCCAAGAACTTTCCGTTTTTTTAAATTCGCTGCCATTTTGAAATCACAAATTTTAAAATACTAAAAAATATAAAAAAAACATCAATATGACAATAAGTTTTAGTAAAACAATTATTCACTTTAGAAAAAATGGAGCTGTTTTCACTAAGGGGAAGACTATAGATAGTACGCCGAAAACCCTAGTATAGATACTACGCTCATACAATTTTGCTCGCCTGGTATTACCGTAGTATAGGCTGACAGACATGTGGTTCATTCGTATACTATGGTGTCTATACTAGATGTGTGTCACGGGCATAAGGGAGGCATTCTTGCACATTTGAGTCCTTACACTCCAAGTCCGCAAATTGAACGAAAAACAGAAGCGCGAAACTCAACGTATGCACGAACAGGCCTAACTCTTCACCCATGGTTGTCTACAATCGATACCTTCCCGTAAGAATGTACTAAGCGACATTTATAAAATTGTTCAGGAAACGAAAACAACGAAGAAAGTTCTAGTTGAATCATAGTGTGCTAAGAGACAATTTTGGTTAAACTAAGTGACATCTAACAAAATTTTTTGTTGCTCACTACAATGAGATCTTTATTAATGTCGCTTAGCATAATTTTTTTGGCGGATAATGCAAATTTCAGGGGGCAACATTATTTTAATGAGAAAATATGGCAGTTGATAAATTTTTTTATTTGTACTCTAGTTTCCTTTTCATGCATAATAGGTGCCCGAAACCCAGGCCAAAACGTGGCCCTTAACATATAGTATATTTCCTCATCAAAAAGTCATTTTCGAAAAAAGTGTCGCTTAGAACATTCTTACGGGAAGGTATCGAAATGAACGCAACCCATTGTCCCAGTATTTTTAAATACCGGTTATTTGGTTCCTTCAATGTAGAAGCCATTTTTATTTTTTTTCCTGAGATCATTCCCATTTTTGAGTATAATTTTGTTTTTGTAATTTTCATATTTTATCAGGGCTTTTCACAAAATCGTTTGAGTGTGAAAACAAATTTATTATTTGAAAATATTTTGACATTTTAAAAATAATTAATTTTTTTCATAAATTGCGAATCGGATAGTGTGTGAAGATGTGAAAAGACTTATCACTTCACAGTTTCACAGATAGAGAATTGACCCCCTGTAGCCTGTAGTTCTAGTTTTGTTTGACTTTGATCGGTTTAATAAGAGACCATGTGAACCTGACCAGTTCGAAATTCCTGTAGATCTTCCACATCGTCGACATACATAGAAATGAAACAGTATTTAATGAAGGTAGGAAGTTCGTTTATTTATAAGGAGAACAGAAGGGGACCTAAATTGATCATTGGGGAACACCTTTTTCCGTCATTAAAAATCAAAGAGGATGTTGTTAACTTCAACAGCTTGCAATCTTCCAGTAAGGTAAGAATCGATAAATTTAACAGTCCAAGGTGAAAAGTTAAATTGGCGAGAAAGTTCGCCGCACAGAACAGAATGATCCACAGAGTCGAATACTTTGGAGAAGTCTAGTTAGATAAGAAACGAAACTTGGTATCAATCCATTGACTGTAGCAAATCTTCGGCAGAATAGCTAATGGCCTAAATTCGGTTTTCTTAGAATTTTTGGAAATAGGTATAATTTTAGCTAATTTCCACTGTATTGACCAAATACAATTATTATAAAATTAAAAATATTATTCGCAGAATTAATTTAAAAAACGTGGGATGTATATCATCCACAAAATAGCGTGTGACTTTATAGATAGTAAGTTCTCCACTTTATCTGCACTGTCCAGCAATTGAAAACTAAGCTTTGCCTCTTTCATGAATAAAAAATCGAATTTGGCCAGTAAACAACGATTGGTTACGACAATTAAAGGTAGATGAGAATGATTATAAGATTTTAATATTTTCATTGAGAAACTCTATTTTTTCATTAGAAGACTGCAGATAGTAAATATCGGTCGAGTTTATGCTCCTTGTTTGTTCTTCTAATGCAGAAGCGTTAATGTTTCTGAGATCTCGATACTGATAGGTACTAGAAATTGTTGTAGAAAAACTGAACCCAAATACTAAGTAAATTAGATCATGCTTTGAGAAACCTGGAGCGCAGAAGAACTACACTTCCTATATCAATTACCCCAAACATATCGAGCAGTGTTGAACTATTTCCCGAAAAATGAGTTTTGTAAAATACTCGTATTATTAACTGCTCACAGGCCTGGCAAAAATCCTCATTCAAACCCTCCAAGTGGGTGCCAGGTGGGCAATGATCACCACAGTAGTCCTGTGCGTTTTTGGCAGAATGGTGATTAGCTAAGGTTGAGTTGGGTCGCCGAATTGTTGTAACTCCTCAATAGTGCAACGTCCGGAAACCCAATTCAATCATAGTTTAGAGGTTCCTAATTTCAGTGGTGGTGTGAGCGTACTTTGTACGAAAACCGTGCCGAAGAATGAAAGGCTGGGGGATAAACCAGCCACTAACGAGCTCTTTCGGATGCTGTGGCAAGGTCCGTCATATTTTTGCCTTGCCCCGGTAAGCGGCTCTGCCGGGGCTGACCGTCTTTCCGCACTACTCGTGGGAAAAAAAAAATGAAGAAAAAAGAAACAAACAGAAAAATAATGAGAAAAATAAATCGAGCCAGGGCTGACAACGCGGTCACATCTCCTGAAAAGGCTGTCGAGTCAACTCAGAGGTGCGAACGGGTTGTCAACCCTGTGGTTGCTACTAGTGGCGGGAATCCTTTTCCCTCTACTAGCCGCAACCTCTACAAAAAGGAACTACCCGTCAGTGGTACAGCTGTGACGCTCGGCTGTCCCAAGGGCGGTGATTCCAGATCACACCCCATCCCCGCTCCTGCTAGGACGTCGCAAGCGACCCCAAGAAGGGACACTCCATCCGGAGAGGCAAAATCTACGACATGTGGAAATGACTCGAAGGATGAGGGCGCACCCCGATTGGCATCGATAGCGATTAAATCTGGAGGTGGATCCACAACTGTGTCACACGGACATAGTTCTGGGTTGACCAGAAAGAGGTCCATGAAGGCACAGGCCAGTCGAGATCAGCGTAATGCTGCACGGATTCTGGCCGCAGTCGGTGTCATACCGGCGGAGGAGAGAACCCCGGAGCAAACGCGAAAACTCGAGTGGGCTAGTGGCTTCCTCAGCAGTAATAACAAATCGACCTGCAGCGACTCAACGTCAAAGCGCAATAGGTCTCTGGAGGGCGACAAGCCCGAAGCGAAAAGGCAGAAAGTGCATTCCAGCAGCACAACAGCCTTCAATAAAGATCTTTCTTTTAGAGACGCGCTCAAAGGCAAGATCATAGTCGCGGTCATTGACAGGAGTCATGTGGATGGTAACATCTCTCATGATCAATGGGCAGACGTCAAGGCTCACCTTGGTTTCAGATTTCTATCTGTCATCGAGGAAAATCCGGGGCCTCTCCCAGACACAGTCGATGCAGGATGGTACCAAAATCGTATCAAACTCATCGCCTGTGGTGATCAGAGATCTTTCGATCTGTACAGGGTTGCTGTCAATGGCTTGCCAGAAGTCTGGCCGGGTGCCAAGCTCGAAGTTGTTACAAGGGAGAATATTCCTTGCCGACCAAGAGCACGTATAATGGTCCCGGCTCTACACAACTGCCCAGATATGATTATGAAATTAATCAAAACAAGCAATCCAAACCTGCCTACTCACGACTGGAAAGTCCCAAAGGTTGAGAAGGAGACAGTGGGTCGCTATAGATCAGCTCTCTTGGTGATCAATAGGGAATCACTAGCTCCACTGGCCGCGACCGAAGGCGTGATTAGGTATGGTTTTGATGAAATCATAGTACGTATCTACAAAAAAGATGAAGATTCGCTAAACGCGCCCCCCACAGAAGCCCCTTCAGCGGAAGGAAACGCTTCACAACCCCAAATAATGGAGGTCGATGCAACACCACACGAGGAACCACCGACCTCCAAAGCCCCGAACAAGCCATCCGACGTGGATGCTAATTCTATAGTCGACAGCAATTCCGACATGGATACTGAAGACTCCACCTTAGGCATCACTCTGAGCGAGGAAACCCTACTTCATTCCTCCTCAGACGATGAAAACGCCGATAAAACCGTGGTGGAGGTTGATCTGGCTAAAAGTAGCAATGCTGCGATTAGTTCAGATTAATCTCCATCACGCCATCATGGCCACGAACAACCTGGTACTCCGACTGCATAAGAACAAAGAAGACGTTGTCTTGATACAGGAGCCGTGGGTCTCAAAATCCATCATCAGAGGCCTCAGGACTCCTGGTTATAATCTGTTGTATGCATCGGAGAAAGGTGAACCAAGGTCATGCATATTAGTAAAAAAAGACTTACATGTATTTTTACTCCCCAATTACAGCGACAAGGACACTACCACCGCTGTTATAACAACGGATAAAGCCACCTACTGGCTCATATCCTCCTACCTTGGCCACGACAGCCCAGTTCCAGGAGACACCTTAAGGAAGGCAATTGCGGACGCGCAATCGAAGAAAGTGGGTCTCCTAATTGGAATGGACGCTAACGCCCATCACACGGTATGGGGTAGCTCTGACATAAATGAGAGAGGTGAGTCCTTATTTGATTACATACTAAGCACTAATCTACTCATTAATAATATTGGTAATGAACCTACATTTGTAACCAAGAACAGGAAAGAGGTACTTGATATTACACTTACCTCTGACTCGATCCATAACCTGATTTCAAACTGGCATGTCTCAAAAGAGAATTCCTACTCTGATCACCGATACATTCAGTTTGATCTCAGTGATGTGGCAAATATATCTACGGGATTTCGCAATCACCGTAACACTAACTGGGAACGATATAGGGAGGTACTAGCACAACTGCTTGACCACAACCTTCTTAAAAGCTCCTCCACCAAAGATGAACTAGACCTCGCGGTAAATCATCTCACCGAAGCCCTTAACGAATCAATGAGGACTTCATGCCCTGTTACCATTGTAAAGGGTAAAAAGAAACCTCATTGGTGGCACAAAGATCTAGAACCATTCAGGAAGAGCTGTCGCAAACTCTTCAATAGATCTAAATACACTAGATCCCCCTCTGATTGGGACTTATATAAACAAGCTCTAAGGCAATATAAAAAAGAATTAAGGAAGAGCAAGAGGTCTTCTTGGAGAAACTTCTGTGGAAAAATAGACAATACTTCAGAAGCCTCAAGACTCAGGAAAATTCTCTCAAAAAGTCCAACTATACCCAGTGCTTTAACGACAGATGCGGGCACATGGACTACCACAGATGAAGAATCTCTTAATCTGTTATTAGACACCCACTTTCCAGGTAGCTCTAATATACTTTACAACTCAACATCAGAGTCTCAAACCGCTACAAGCGACACAGTTGATCTAATAACGCGGGAAAAACTGCAATGGGCTGTAGACAGCTTTGATCCATATAAATCTCCAGGACCAGACGGAATCATTCCGGCCGAACTACAAAAATGCTCTGACATGATCATTCCACCATTGGAAATCATTCTGACGAGCTGCGTAAGGTTGAGATATATTCCTAAAGCCTGGAGAATGGCAAAAGTAGTCTTCATTCCTAAAGCAGGGAGACCCTCTCACGTTAGCCCTAAAGATCTACGACCAATCAGCCTATCATCCTTCCTTCTTAAAACCTTGGAAAGATTGATTGAAATTCACATCAGACATAACTTAAAACCATGTCTCATTTCCACAGCTCAACATGCGTACTCTAAGGGAAAATCAGTAGAAACAGCACTTCATTCGCTGGTACGTGGTATTGAATATTCCCTCAAATACAAAGAATACAATCTAGTAGCTTTCCTAGATATCGAAGGAGCTTTCAACAACGTCAGCTACCAGGCGATCACAACAGCAATGAACAAGCTGGAATTAGAGAAACCACTCATTGATCTTATAAGTCTCATGCTCAAAAGCAGGACAATAACTTCCAGCATGAGAAGTTTTACTACCACCAGATCGGTGAATCGAGGTACCCCCCAAGGTGGGGTCCTTTCGCCTCTCTTATGGAACATGGTGGTAAACGAACTGCTAACATCAATGGAAGCAGAGGGTTTCAAGGTGATTGCCTATGCTGACGATGTTGCAATATCTGTATCTGGGAAACATCCCCAAGTTCTCTCAGAACTCCTACAAAATGCCTTAAACAGGCTAACAAAGTGGGCTAAGCAGTGTGGCTTGGACGTCAATCCACATAAAACAGAATTAGTACTCTTTACGAGAAGGTACAAAATTCCTCAGATTAACCCACCCAAGATTAAAGGAATACCATTAAGCTTTTCCGACCAAGCCAAATATTTAGGCCTCATTTTAGACAAAAAACTAAATTGGAAGGCAAATATTGATGAAAGAGTAAAAAAGGCTACCGTAGCGCTTTTCACTTGTAAAAAGGCAATAGGATCGAAATGGGGCTTCTCCCCAAAAATAACCCATTGGCTATACACCTCGGTTATTAGACCGATACTCATTTATGGAGTTGTCGTATGGTGGACCGCACTGGACAAGATGGTAAATCTAAATAAACTCATCAAAGTCCAGCGGTCAGCAGGTATGTGCATCACAGGAGCACTTCGCTCGACACCAACTGCAGCCCTGGAAGTGCTTTTAAACCTAACACCTCTTGACATCTTCTCCAAAATGGTGGCAGCCAACTCATGCGTGAGACTTAGAGCCACCTCTCAATGGATCAGTAACAATACTGGTCATACAACCATCTTAGACAACTTCAGATCTATCCCAGATCGCTTAGACTATACCACCCCAAAAATGGTATTCGATAACAACTTCCTGGTTTCCATCCCTTCAAGATCGTCTTGGGAAGAAGAGAGACCCCTGGAAGACAATGCTGTACACTTCTATACAGACGGTTCTAAGACCGATTACGGCGTTGGAAGTGGCATCTATTCAAAACAACTGAATCTCAGTCTTTCATATAGACTTCCCAATCAATGTAGTGTATTCCAGGCAGAAGTAATGGCGATTAAAGAGGCACTATCCTGGCTCAAAGAAAACGTTATATCTTGCAAGGATATACGGATCTTCTCGGACAGCCAAGCCGCCCTCAAATCTCTCGCGTCTGTCTCCACTAACTCTCATTTGGTCCACGATTGTCGATCATCTCTGAATGAGATGACAGAACAGTTTAATATTCACCTTATTTGGGTGCCGGGCCACAGAGACATTCCGGGAAATTGCAAGGCCGATGAGCTCGCCAAAAACGGAACACTTCTGCCTACTGTTAGACAAAAACATAACATAGGAACACCACTTGCTACATGCAAACATCTTCTCAAACAATATGCTCTAGAATCAACAAATGCTAGATGGTCACAGGGTACCACCTGCCTGGCAACTAAACAAATATGGCCAAGCATAGACCTAAAACGGTCAAAGGGCTTGATCTCCCTGAGCAGACAAAATATAAGCTCTACAATAGGAGTTATAACAGGACACTGCCTCATAGGTAGACATGCCTTGAGGCTAGGAGTCTACACAAATGACTTCTGTAGAAGCTGCATGGACGAGGAGGAAGAGGAAACAGTCCAACACCTTCTATGTACATGTCCAGCACTCTCCAATAGAAGGAATAATTATCTCGGTAATCCCTTCTTCGATAATACCAGTGAACTGGCAACAATCGACACAAAATGTCTCTCTAACTTTATTAAAAGCACGAAATGGTTTGTTTAAATTCATTACTCTCCCATGAGTAACTTCTTTAGTGGTATCACAACGGATCCTTGAGGTCTAAGTGAGTCAACAACAACTAGACAGCCACTCCAACCTAACCTAACCTAACTGCTCACAGATCAAAAATACTCACGCTATTAGCAAGATTATCTTCAAGAAGAAGATTGCTGTTGAAGTCCCCACACATAATTACATTCGAGCAGGTAAGTGACACTTCTTCTAAGGGATCTAAGAATGGACTAAAACTAACAGAGTTATTAGGTCTGTAAGCTACAAATATGAGAATTTTGTTCATTCACATATTCAATGTCACTTCCTGGTTGGGAAACACAATGCAGTCTATACTTAAGATTGTCGTTGAGAAAAATTGCTACCGCCCCACTGTGACCACCAACTCTATCAGCTCGAGACACTTTGTAACCCCGAAGTAAGCACATCCGATCATCATTGATGCATTTTGAAAGCCAAGTTTCAGAAACGCAAATAATTTCTAAGCCTGAATCCTTTTTTTTACTTTCGATAAAGGTAGTGTTAGAGCAAATTCTGCATTTACGACAAATAGAACTTGAGATATCATCAACCTTGAAATTGCGCTGATAGAGAGTACGAAAAAGTAGTATTAATTCATCAGGATCAGGCTTTATTTGGGTCGTCCCCAAAAGGACAAAGCTATCTAGCAAACGATTTTGAAGATGCTCGCATAAATAAAGTGGAAAATATTTCAAGCTTTAAAAATAATCCTCCAAAACATTTTGTAGCCCAGTTTTCCCTTTACGACTAAAAACCCTAAATTTAGAAGAAAATGCTTGAATTTGCAACCCTGCTTAAATTCTAGAACTCAGTGTGTAGATATACTATTTAAGAACAAAATGTCTTAAGCTAATGATTGTCTACTCTGGTGTTCCTCAACGAAGCCAGGTTGGCCCTCCATTATTTTTACTTCATTGAACAAGGAAACAGCTCACGATAGCCGTTCATTTCTGTCAGTATGTTCTGCTATGGGCTTGTTCAAAAAGGAAACTTCTTATTCTCAACATTCGAATTATCAACATAGATACAGATTTTATAGATCAACGAAAGCAGAAATTAACTTTTTACATGATAGCAAAGTATATCACTCATAAATATCAAGTCTTGGAGTTTTCTTCAGGATTCTAGAAATTTATTCCCGAGCCAATGACACCTAGCTTTTCAACCAGAATTAAAATTCTAACGCATTTTACGGAACACATAATTGGATATGAATGAACCTTATAGCAAGGACCTGGTTTCTTATATGCGTATGTACATTCTTGAATTCTAGATATAATACTTGCGCATAAAAGGAGTTTCTAATAATAATGTTTTTCCATAAATGTAGGTTTCGTCGATAGGGGCCTAGGTTTCATATTATTCGTGAAATACGAGTATGAAAACATACATATTTATACTACTTGAAAAACATCTTATTACAAAATTGACTTAATTTAACCTTTTGACCCTTGAGTTTTTGATTTAATGTGTAACTACGTACACAGAGGTAGATGGCTACAAACATAATTCTAAAGATAACTTTAAACTTTAATTTTGATTTCTAAGAATTTTGGTCTGATCTTATGAACGGATGAATACAAATCAAGAAGTTCGAGAATTCATTAAATATTCATTTATACAAGTTAAAACATACATTTCATTACTTTGGTTTTGTAAATATCTCTATGTTCGCATTGGACTCTCTCAACCGACTTATTTTGACTTAAACTCGTGAATTCGGTTACCTATATCCAAAACTATCTAGATTGATTTAAGTTCTTATTGTTGTTGTTTCATGTGAAAACACAGCTGGCGAAGGTTGATGTAACAACAACCCAAAGTATCTGAAAATGTTTGGATAACCAGATAGCCAGATATAGGGGTATAGCCATTCGACTCATTTTAACATTCACCAGTAGTCGGTAAAATTAAACGTAAATTGTGTTCCTTAAAGAATAAATTAAAATTGGTATAATTGGAATATATAACTTAACTAAATCAATGTGCTTCCTCTTTCAAAAAAAAAAAAATGTTATTCTGTGGCATTTATTTGTCAAAAAAAATGACAGAAAAAATGGATGACACGAAAGCAAGCTACAAAAAAAAAAACAAATATTGAAAAAAAATAAAATATGTGAGATCAGATACCAGATAAGTGAATACCGCCTATGTTTAAAGAAATGAGATGACAAAATAAATATTTAAACCAAAACGAACTCCCTAAACGTTTTCAGGACTTCCAATGAATGAATAATTCATTTATGAAACAAAATCAATAATCCACTTATGAAATTTAGTCTCTCATGCATTAAAGGTATGATTTTGCCAAGAGCTTTTTAATTCTGTCTTCGCAAAAATAAAAAAAATTAAATGCACGACTGGATTCCATACGGACTTGCTCTTATGTACAAGGATTTTGGAATTTACAAATTTTATAATATTTTTCTAATGGATATATTTTTTTGTTTAAATGGCTAAAACAACTGCCAAAATAGTTTAAGTTCAAACTCTAAAATGCGGTTTGACTTTTTGGAAAAAATAACAATTTATGCAATCATCAAAATTTAATAAATTCCTTAGATATTAATGTCCTTGAAAAATATTTTTTTTTTTTTTTATTTTTCTAAAAAATAACAATTAATAAATAAGGATAAGATATCGCAAAAATAATCGTTCTGACGATCTGAAGGTATTGAATTTTCAAAAAAACATTTGGATCCTTTTTTTCAAAAATCCAAAAAAAAATCGTGTATAGGAATTGATAGAGTTGTTAATGAGATAGTCAAAAATAAACATAAAAACGATTAGTAACATTTTTTATTTCAATATTCCTTGACTTAAATGTAGACCATGCCTACAATCCCAAGTAACATCTTTGGAGCTATTAGTAGTTTAAATATTCCTTAATAGCTCTTAAAAAAGAGTTACTCTCCCTCTATTTTAATATTAGTTGCAGCTACTGATAACTTTAAAAATGTGTGTCTCTTATATTGGCTTTTCACAACAGTTTAAGGCTCTCATATGTATCTTTAAGAGCGTTGTGCTCTATAAATATGCTCCTTAACAATGTTAACAACAATTGTTAACGAACAAATTCAAATTTGTCTATTTAAGCTTTAAAGTAGCTTCTAGGCAGACAAAATTGTTGATTAAGTGACTCTTTATATGGTGATAAAGAAACTTTAAAGAAAGATTTAGTTTTGTCTAGGAAACTGGCCAAAATTTGAGATATTTTGAAAAACCAATTAATATTAATATAATAAATAAATTGACTCAAAATTCAGAAATCACTTCCCTCAATGCACAAAAAGCTACTAAAACATTCACCCATATTCCACAAGTCGTATTTTGTCTCGTACTCGTAGTCGTACTCGAACTCGTTTCGTATCAAAATCGTTATTCTTCAAGTCGTATACGTTGCGTACGAGAAGCTTAAAAAAAACAACGTATATTGTCGCCCGCAGGTAATTGTCAAAATCAATAAATCGGAATTGAAAAAGTCATTTGTTGTTTTTTAAATTAAATTATTTTATTTATAATAAAATTCTGATCAGCTCCATTGATTTGAAGTAGCTCTTCTTCTATTTTATTTGTTTTTTGTTTGTACGAGTGGTGTTACAGGCTTGTGAATCCTCGTTATATTCTTTAACAATGTCAGTTTCATCTTCAGCATTTATCGTATCGACTACAGGAGGAGGCTGAAAAACTCCAATGTTTGATCCTTGGGGATTAACAATTTAAATTTAAAATGTTATAATGCACTCCTCAAATTTGCTCTGGCATATGATTGTAATTTCACCACCCCTGTGCTTTAAATTGCTGCTTATTGTGATGCAGTTTATGTTTTAACTAAATACTTTTGATCATTGCAGACCTAAAGAGGCATGTATTACAATTTGTTAAATATATCTTACTTTAAGACAAGCTGGACCATTTTGGATGGGTGGCCCAAGACTATTTAGTTTTATTGAAAGGTCCGCCCAAAACTGTTAAATATTTGCTTTGAGTTTTCCACTCTTCCTATGGCCCCTTGCTACCTCACAATTTTCTTCCAATGCACAAACCAATGCACAGTGAATCGAATAGTACATGCTAGGTGGACAAAATTCATTCTCGAGTGAAGCTTTGGAAACAGGATAATTTTGTTAACAAATGGACACACATTAATATTTTTATCAGCTTTTAGCCGTCATTATTTTCGTTTATCAGTTATTCGTAGCCAAAGTTAAATAATTAGAAAAAAAATCATTGATTTTTACTCAGTTGTGTTTTATCTCTTTCAGTGATGGTTTGTATATTTTTTTGTAAATCTTGTCATTTTTTGGTTTATAATGAAAAGTGTCGCTCAAGGTATGTTTAGTATGTTTAATAGGTTTAAAAACTTAATGTATCAAAATTTGTTCTGGTTTGATATTTAAAGTTTGAAGGCTGGCTTAATGGTGACGATTTCATATTATTCGAAGATAACCAGGATGAATACATTATTGAAAAAACTTGAATCTTATTACAAACTTTTTCTTGTGGCCTATCAACTTAGAAAAATTTCAACAACTTTGATTTTCTACACTAATGGCCAATTTCACGAAGGACTTTTAAATATTTAACAGGCTTCTAAGCCTTAAAATGAGATGTTTTGGTTTCACCAAGCGCTTTTAAATTAAACAAGCTTTTAAACACCCTTATAAACTAAATGCTTATTTTTGGTTCATTAAATTTTAAAAGTGCCATTGAAATGTCATCAGATGTAGATCACAACAATTGGATATAGGTAGCAGCTGAAATTATTGTTTTGCAACATGTTAGTTTTTAATTTTTGAAAATAAAAAGTGGATAGGTTTTTAAATTATTAAAATATGTTTTTTATTTCGAATAAAATATTGAAAATTCTTCGTCCAATGCTAAAGTGCCACACATAAGTTATACGCCGAGCAACTGTATTCCGGGTTCACAGGAATAGGAAAAGAAATCCATTCTCCGACTGACTTCGAAATAGGTTACGACTTTCCAAAGCATTTGTGAATCTTGAATCTGTTTGTTGAATTTGTTTAGTCGACATTTGGAACCGAAACAAATGCATCAGTGCAAAAAAAAATAAATTAAGTGCTTATTACGATTTTATCCCACAGGATCTTTCCAAATATTTTTGTTTACATTTTTGTTTGTATTTCTTGGCATTTGTTTCAACACATAACGCTTTCTCATTTGTTCTCATACATTGCGCTTGTTAGAAAGAAAGAACCAAATTCTTTTTTCCAGGTATGTGAAGAGAACTCAATTTTAACAAAATTTTCCCTAAAATTTCCCTTTTACAGATTGGTGAAACTAAAAATATTTAAGAGTCTGATAAAATTTAAAAGGATTTTTGATAAAAGTGCTTTTAGTGTTTGTTTATGAAATTGGCCATAAGTCAGATAAATTCTTAGTCTGTATCTCAAGATTTCTGATTTATTATCAATGTTGCTCATTATTCTGTCCCTTTACCAGTTTACGCGAACTCCCGAAAAAATAAACAATTTGCCTCATTATCTTCTAAAGTTGTAAACTTGCTGCCTGAAAACTCTAATGCGATCGTTCAACGTGGAAAAATAACGAGGACCAATTCTAATGATTCTGAGGAATACATTTGCAATGAAACTTAAATATTTATGTTCAACGTCAGCGATTAAGTTCTACTTTTTCCTCTATGTAAACTGCCACATAAGAGCTTATGTTGAACTGAAGCTAGTTAAGTTTCTTTCCAGCAAATGGCCCTAAGATACTGAAGACTCTGGCAGAGCAATTGAAAATTTATAAAATTTAAAATATATTCATTTAGATAAATTCTAGTAAATATAATACCTAATAATAATAAATAATAATAAAAGTTATAAAATTAACCTACACCTTATATTTGTTAGCTTTTTTTTAAAAAGAACGTACTTAATACAAAAATAAACATGTATTCCTACAAAACATCTTTATTTTAATCATTTAAAAGACAAAAATAATTTTGTCCACCTAGTATGTTCTATTCGATTCACTGTGCAATGCTTCAAATTGAAGTGAACCAGGACCTATAGTGACTTACAATTCTCAACCATTTCTGTGTGCGTGTTACCAGTGTTACCAGGAACGGAGGGGTCCTACAATTTTCTGCCGATTCCAAACGGCTAATGTGCAGCAATTTCCAAGACAAGATATATGCTCTTAGAGGATTTGTCAACTCCTTGCAAGATATAATAACGGCAGTACACTCCTGAAAAACTTTTTGCTGCGGCTGAGAATCGAACTCCAGACCTTCCGAATGACAGTTTAACGCCTAAGCATTGTACCAAGAGGTGCCAATGTACTTGTCCATTTTTATGAAAAAAAAAACAAGTCTCGTTTAGAAAATTGAGCACGAGTAATAAAGTACACAAATACGACTTCAAGTAAATCGAATACGAGATTCAGAATAACGATAAAATATGAATAGTCGTATGCGATGTTTTGCGTTTCCCAATATTAGTACAAGTGAAGTCGAATATACGACTTCTGGAATACCAACATACGACTATAGTCGAATACGAGTCATAAATACGAGTTTCAGAATATGGGTGATTAAAACATGTATTTATTATGTATTCACATATACTAATACAAAACGTAAATGCATAGCTGGGCATTAACTCGTTAATCGTTAATTAACGAAGTTAAAATTTTTATTAACGGATTAACTTTTAAGTTAACTTTTAAAAATGTTAACGGACACGTTAAATCCGTTAATCCACGTTAATTCCGTTAATCGTTAATCCAATTCCTACTATTTACCGCGCGGCGCGAAAAACAGGTTCAGACAAGTATGAGACAAGTACCGTGCGGCGCGTGCCGCGGGTGAAACAAAAACAGCTAGGTACGTATTATATTTTGACAGCGCGTGCGAGTGAGAAAACTGCGAAGAGATTCGTTTCGTTTGATCATTTCATTATGCCGGTCGTCCACTATGTGCGCGATAAGTTCAACCAACTTCGTTCAACTTTTTATTCAACTCTTTCGTTGGATAAATGAATTTAGACCAACTTTCCCATATGTTGATTAACCCCGCACAACTAGTTGATGAACTCTTAAAACTTATTCCAGTGTTGAATAGCTCCGTACACCTAGTTCACCAACTTACTCAAATGTTGAATAACCTCGTACACTAGTTGATAAACTTGTTCGATTTTGACAGAAAAAAAAGTTTTTCGAGTTGATCAACTGCGTTTTCGATATTGTTGCTCAACCAGTTGATGAACGAGTTGATACCTTCGTACACTTAACCAAGAATCACTCGTTGGGGAACACGTTGAACGCACCACTATAAACAAAAAACTCAAACGTCAAACCTAAAATAATTTTGACTTCAGTTCGGTTCATACATTTATTGTTGACGCACGCTTTCGCTTTAAAATATTCTTAAATTTTTTCCGTATGAGTATGATTTCCTCTAAGAAAAAAAAAGTGGTTGCCGCATTAATAATATTAGAAAATGAACGACAAAGGAAGAAAAAAAACAGCCAAGACGATTCTGGGTAGATGATTTTTTCTTAAGTCGCGAAGAAAATTGTTTTTTCAATGAAATATATGAGAAATTAAAATCGAAAAACCAAAATAAACTACAGTTTCCAAGTTGCAACAACTGCAAGTCCATGGCAACGCAATAGTTCAACCACGTAGACATAGACACATTTCACTGCAGCCAACGCAACGCAACACAATATTACGTCAAGAAATCCCAAAATAAAATTAAAAAGTTGATCAACGCGTTGAACAAATAATGTGCAACACATTATCTTGAAAATGTTGCTCAACTTGTCGATCGAACATTTTCAAGGAGCAACACGAGCTCGTACACTACCCGTACACTTGTTGCGCAATTCGTTGAGCAACGGCCAACAACTAGATCCAACCAGTTGGTTGAACAGAATTGAAGGCACCGTACATTAGAGTTGAATGCGTTGAATTCGAAATTTGTGCGTTGATCGCCTAGTCGACGACATGTTAACGGATTAACGATTAACGTTAACTTGCGTTAATTCTTCCAAAATTTAACGCTTTAACGTTTAACGAAGCTAACTTTTTTAGTAGCGGATTAACGATTAACGAAGTTAACTATTTGATTAACGGTGCCCAGCTATGTGTAAATGTTACTGAAAAAGAGCCAAACGAACTGCCAAGGGTACTCTTAATAAGTTTAAATTTAAGAAAGAATCACCCGTATTCTGAAACTCGTATTCGACTCTAGTCGTATGTTGCCATGTTGGTATTCCAGAAGTCGTTCATTCAACTTCACTTGTAACGGGTGATTTTTTTGAGGTTAGGATTTTCATGCATTAGTATTTGACAGATCACGCGGGATTTCAGACATGGTGTCAAAGAGAAAGATGCTCAGTATGCTTTGACATTTCATCGTGAATAGACTTACTAACGAGCAACGCTTGCAAATCATTGAATTTTATTACCAAAATCAGTGTTCGGTTCGAAATGTGTTTCGCGCTTTACGTCCGATTTATGGTCTACATAATCGACCAAGTGAGCAAACAATTAATGCGATTGTGACCAAGTTTCGCACTCAGTTTACTTTATTGGACATTAAACCAACCACACGAATGCGTACAGTGCGTACAGAAGAGAATATTGCGTCTGTTTCTGAGTGTTGCTGAAGACCGTGAAATGTCGATTCGTCGCCGTTCGCAGCAATTGGGTTTGTGTTATTCGACCACATGGAAGATTTTACGCAAAGATCTTGGTGTAAAACCGTATAAAATACAGCTCGTGCAAGAACTGAAGCCGAACGATCTGCCACAACGTCGAATTTTCAGTGAATGGGCCCTAGAAAAGTTGGCAGAAAATCCGCTTTTTTATCGACAAATTTTGTTCAGCGATGAGGCTCATTTCTGGTTGAATGGCTACGTAAATAAGCAAAATTGCCGCATTTGGAGTGAAGAGCAACCAGAAGCCGTTCAAGAACTGCCCATGCATCCCGAAAAATGCACTGTTTGGTGTGGTTTGTACGCTGGTGGAATCATTGGACCGTATTTTTTCAAAGATGCTGTTGGACGCAACGTTACGGTGAATGGCGATCGCTATCGTTCAATGCTAACAAACTTTTTGTTGCCAAAAATGGAAGAACTGAACTTGGTTGACATGTGGTTTCAACAAGATGGCGCTACATGCCACACAGCTCGCGATTCTATGGGCATTTTGAGGGAAAACTTCGGAGAACAATTCATCTCAAGGAATGGACCGGTAAGTTGGCCACCAAGATCATGCGATTTGACGCCTTTAGACTATTTTTTGTGGGGCTACGTCAAGTCTAAAGTCTACACAAATAAGCCAGCAACTATTCCAGCTTTGGAAGACAACATTTCCGAAGAAATTCGGGCTATTCCGGCCGAAAAAAATGTCATGGACCAATCTAACGTTTCAAATAAAGAATTGATGAGATTTTGCAAATTTTATGCGTTTTTTTTTTAAAAAAAGTTTTCAAGCTCTTAAAAAATCACCCTTTACTAATATCGGGAAACGCAAAACATCGCATACGACTATTCATATTTTATCGTTATTCCGAATCTCGTATTCGATTTACTTGAAGTCGTATTTGTGTACTTTATTACTCGTGTTAAAGGTCTGGAGTTCGATTCTCAGCCGCAGCAAAAAGTTTTTCACGAGTGTACTGCCTCTTGCAAGGAATTGACAAATTCTCTAAGAGTATATCTCTTATCTTGGAAAGTGCTGCACATTAGCCGTTCGGAATCGGCAGAAAATTGTAGGACCCCTCCGTTCCTGGTAACACGCACACAGGAATGGTTGAGAATTGTAAGTCGCTATAGGTCCTGGTTCACTTCGAGTTGTTGCAGCACCAAATTTTTTAAAGTACATTTTTGATTGGTTTATTTATTTGGACTCAACGTTATTAACGCGTTCATATTTAGTAAAATAATAAATCGTTCTCAATTTGAGGCATTGGTTTGTGCATTGGAAGAAAATTTGGAGGTAGCAAGGGGCCATAGGAAGAGTGGAAAACTCAAGGCAAATATTTAACAGTTTTGGGCGGACCTTTCGGTAAAACTAAATAGCCTTAGGCCACCCATCCCAAATGGTCCAGCTTGTCTTAAAGTAAGAAATATTTAACAAATTGTAATATATATCTTTTTAGGTCTGCAATGATCAAAAGTATTTAGTTAAAACAGAAACTGCATCACAATAAGCATCAATTTAAAGGCACAGGGGTGGTGAAATTACAACCATATGCTAGAGCAAATTTGAGGAGTGCATTGCTAACATTTTAAATTTAAACTGTTATTCCCCAAGGATCAAACATTGGAGTTTTTCAGTCTCCTCCTGTAGTCGGGACGATTTATGCTGAAGATGAAACTGACATAGTCCAAGAATATAACAAGCCAGTAACACCACTCGTACAAACAAAAAACAAAAAGAAAAAACTAATTAAATAGAAGAAGTTCGAGTTCGACTACGAGTACGAGACAAAATACGACTTGTGGAATATGGGTGAATAATAATAGCAAAGTACTCTATAGCTTTAAAGATTAGTTTTAAATAAGTAAGGCTTTGGCTCAAGAAACGCCTTGAGGGTTATTATTAAAGCTTTTAGCTTGTGGAACAATCGCATAAGTGCGGTTAAGGAGTTGAAAAGTGCTCTCAAACTCAAGAAATTTGCCTTAAGTTAGCTCTAAGAGCACTGCATATTTTTAATTATTTAGATATTGAAGTCAGCTTTATAAGCGCCTCTAAAACTTTAAACAAGTTCAAATTGTTTTTTGGGTAGTGCACATAATTTTTACTTGCGATATACATGCATAGATACTATAGAGCAAGTTCTGCATTTGGAAAAAAAAAACTAACTCGAGATTTTGATCGAAGTTGACATTACGATGATGGCGAAGACGAATAAAGTGGGTCCGGCAACTCCATCTGTCTGTATGTACCTCGATCTACAGCCTAAGCCACTGGAGCTATTTTTTTGAAACTCGGTACTTAAGGGTCTTCGGTGATTCCCTAGAGTGGAAATTGAAATTTTTATTTTTAGCCCCAAAACTAACGGTACCTCCCATACACCTGCAATCAAAAAACTTATTTATCTCGAAAACGGCTCTAACGATTTTGAAAAAAAAAAATTTTGGGTCGCACGAACTTGCTCCTATGTAATAGACTAGGAATTTTAAAAATGAATGTTAATAGTGGAAACTGTTCATACGGATAAAATAAATTTTTAAAATTTTTTTAGTAGTAAGAAATAAAAACGGAATGCTATGCAAATTATGCTACAACAAAATTTAAGTATTATAAGTCGTTGTAGTAGTTTTTTTTTTTTTTTTTGAGAATAAGCTTTTGTATACAAAATTCTTAAAACATTTTTAAGAAAAAAATTTGGTACATACGCCAACCCTAAGTTTTTATTATTGTACGAATAAAAATTAAATTTCCAAAAAAAATAGTAAGCCGTTTTTGAGATATCGAATTTTCAAAAAAAATAGACTTTTTTCCGAAAATTCAAAATATATTTTTTTTTTTAAGTTTTGAAATGCGATGTTTTTTAAACTTTTTAGAAGCATCTCTAGAAAAAAATTCATTAAGATCCGTTATTTAGATAGTGAGAAATTCAAAATTAGACAAAATGGTTCTATGGTAGATATAGGTACAAGCTGTAAGATCTTAATTTCATTTTTTTTTACTAAATTAAAGATCATAAAAATTAATTGAAAGACAAAAATTTTTATCAAAATTCTAGGCTCCATTTTCGAGAAAAATACGATTTTTGAAAACTATTTTCTAATATTTTGGGTACCTTTATTTTTAAGTAAAATACAATTTTTTCCCACATCTTGTATTTTATATTGCGAAACTTTTACTGACCAAGTTTTAAAAAATATCAAAAATATCTAGCCTGGGGTTTTCGAAATATTGAGTTTTGAAAAAAAAATAAAAAAAATAGTATGAGTGCCAGGACTCACGGTTAAGATGTGTAAACATCAACGTTCGTCCGAGTGCCGAACTTTTGTTATCGAACGTACCCAATAAACATACAATGCAATCGTACTAGTTTGTGACTTTAGATATACCTCTCACACACCCACATCTGTCAACCTAATCGACAAAGTACTTCGCATTTGTATGGGCATTTATGTTACACAAAATAGCCTTATTCTAGGCGCGCACATTCAATTTTTAGTTTTGCAGCTGCTTGGTTCGAGCAACTAAAAGTTTGTGTTTTGATACAAACTACTAAGCGATTGCCTAAAATGAGTTCGCTATTTTGTGTAACATATAATTATATGCACCTGCGCGGACATTCAACTAAATAGTTCATCTGTTTTCTATAAGCAACCAAATAGTTGTGCAATTAAAAATTGAATGTGCGCGCAATCGTTTAATTTGTGTCAAAACACAAACTTTTTAGAAAAATTGAATGTGCGCGCCTAGCCTAAGAGTTTACTTTTTTGTTCGTCATCCATTTAAATTATGTCAGATGAAATATTTTACATAAAATGCAATCGTCGGTAAGGTAACCGTAACGGGTTACACGGGACGCATAAGTTTTACACACGTTTTCTATTCACTCTACCGCCGGGAAAGATGTTTACACATCAAAAATTTTCAAAAATTGTGTTGTTTGCTGATGATGCCTTATTATTTATATCTGGTAGTAATATTGATGAGTGTATTGATAAAATTAATATGGATTTACAAAATTTGCAAGAATGGTTTGACAGTAACATGTTAAAATTGAATGTAAATAAAACTAAAGCAATGATTTTAAATGGTTGTACCAATAGAAACATTAATATTAACAATCAGAATATTGAAACAGTAAACGAAATAAAATATTTGGGTGTTGTAATTGACGAAAATTTAAACCTTGATGCTCATGTAAATTATATTTGTAAAAAGATATCTAAAAAAATTTACTTTTTGAGTAGAATTAGAAATAAAATGTCAACAAAGACATCAATATGTATATAATACTATGATAAAACCCCACTTTGAATATTGTTCAACTGTTTTGTTTATGTGTAATAATCAGATGATGAACAGATTGCAAAAACTTCAGAATAGAGCTATGAGAATTCTCTTAAAATGTAATGTATTAACTCCAATAAGAGAAATGTTACTAAAGTTATCATGGATGAGTGTGAACCAAAGAATAATGTATAACGCTATACTATTTGTGTTTAAAATTAAGTTTAATATATTGCCAAATTATTTAAATGATTATAAGTTTATGTAAGAGAAGCACAACCTTTTGCGTTGCGTAACATTGGTGATTTTCGCTTGCCAATGTATAGAAACTCGAAAACAAAAAATATGGTTCTTCATAGAGGATTAGATATTTATAATAATTTACCGAATGAATTGAAAATTGAAAATAATTTAAGAAAATTCAAAAAACTTTTAATTGGTTATGTCAAGAATAGATTTATTTAATATATGTAGATAAAGAATGTATGTAATGAATTTTTTAAATGGCAAATTATTGCCAAATAAACGTAAATAAAAAAAAAATAATAAAAAAAAATAAACTTTTCTTAAAAATCAAAAAAAAAATAATATTTGAAAATTTGAATACACAAATCTGTTCAAATTGCGGACCTTATTCGGAATTCACCCCCACCAAAATAAACTTTTTTTTTAACGAATCGATAAAAAAGTGTTTGCTGTTGATAAAAAAACATCAAATTAGTTTTTTTGCTTAACAGTACTGTGGGTGGCCCGCTTCGCGGGTTTTCATGATTTTAACTCCCTTTTCGGGGGCCGCACCCTGCTTTTTTTCTCCGTCCAACGACCGTTTTTTTTATCGTATAATTATAAAATTTTCATTTTTTATACTTCACTTTTTTACCATAAAGAAGTGTTTTTTCTCCATAATTTGATGTTTCTTATCAACAGCGCACTTTTTTTATCGATTCATTAAAAAAAAGTGCATTTTGGTGGGGGGGGGGGGGAATTCCGAATAATGACCCAAATTGCTGGAGAGTTTAAGCATTCAAAAAATTATCGAAATCGGTGGTACCGTTTTTGAAAAAATCAGAAACAAAAAAAAATGGTTCCATGGGGGGAACCAGAAATAACAATTTTTCCAAATTTTGTTTTCAAGCATTATCTAGCTTTAACAAAATGAAATTTTTTTGAATCTTTATTTTTTAAACCGTTGAACAGTTTGTGAGAAAAAAAAATCGTATGGCAGGTACCGTTATTTTTGGTTAAAAAAAAAAGAAGAAAAATACGTGTGGGCGGAAAATATTAAAAGTGATATCTACCAAGCTTGAAGAAAATCGGCCGAGCCGTTTAGGCTGTAGTCGAACAGACAGACAGACAGAATTGCGAGACCCACTTTTTTAGTCTTTGCTATCATCGTAATGTCAACTTTCATCAAAATTTTGAGTTCGATTTTTTTTTCCGAATGTATAACTAACTTGCCTTATAGCTTACCTATAAGTCGCAAGTAAAAATTATGTTAATAGAAAATATGAGTTAATATTTTTCGAGGACCTACCTACCTATAAGATAAATAATACCTATATTCTTCTCGTTTAGAATCCAAGTTCAAACACATTTTCAAATACCTATTAGGTATTTATCTATCACAACGTCCCGAGCGGAAACTTTTAATAACTTATGCTTGGAATATTAATTAAGTTTTCATACTGACAGGGAATTAAAACTTTGAAATTTTTGTTTCTAATTTAACGCAACGTTAGCCAAGAGCAATTTATTTGACTTTTGAAAAATGGTTAGTTAGTTTTAAAATACCAGTAGGTATAAATATATTAGGTCAAATCATGCTTGAGCTCAAATGATCCCTTAAACCAAATTAGAAATTATCAGTTCTAGAGTCCCTTCTTTGCTTTGATAAATTCTCCTTTCAACCTTGAATAGGTAATTGTCTGATTGTCTATTTTAGGTCTTAATAGCGTCCTTCCCGTTAAGTGCCTACCTAACTCATCATGATCTATTTTCTCAGATAATCTGCTGCCAAACGTGCCTTATATTCATAACACAGGTTAAGTCCCATAATTTATGCTCATCTGAACTCGAAACGTGCCCCCAAAGTCCAAACTAATAAATGACACAAATCTTGATGGATATCTATTATAAGTCTTCGACAATCTATGTACGTGCATAAGAAAGTTAGCTCACAACTTTAGGTAGGAGCAAATCCCAATCAAAGTTTTCTAAATACACACACACATACTTACCTACCAATGCAAAAGACACAAATTATCCAAAAAGTGAAAACAATAAAATCACTTACCTACCACTACTTCGTCGTCGGTCGTATGATGAGTTGCTAGGTATGTATATCCTTTTAGAAATTTCTTTCCTCTGTCAATCAAGTAATCCCTTTCAGCAAGCTGCTAATATATCGCCTGAGTGATTTCCACCTCTATTTATAAAAAACAACCATACATTGCACTTAATCACAAAAATAAAATGGTCTAGATTGGAGCTGACAAAATCACACTCTCCGCACTCTTCAGCTCTTCCCTTTTCTATTAGCAAAAAGGACAACAATTTTGCCACATTAATTATTCACGACCAATTATTTTTTTTTTTTTGCACGACAACAAAAGACGGGCGGTGGGGAATTCAATCACATTCAATAATCTTGGTTTGCAATAAAAAAAATGGTTGTCTTATTTTTATTTCCTTGAAATCTATTAAAACACTTGAATTGAAAAAATATATCGAACTTTAATAGCCGTTAAATTCGTGGCACGTTTTTAATTCCACGATGCGCGACGAGTTATAAATCGAAGGCTGAAGTCAATCTAGAGGACCTCTGAATGATAAGAACCTTGCCCAGGTAGGTAGGATCAAGATTCGGGACCAGCACAGACGCACTAAAATAACTTGAACTCGCACAGACGAGACTACGCGACGTGTTAGCTCAACGTTTAGAATGCGATTAAACAAAACCCAGAAAGCGCCAAATCGAAAGCTTTCTTCCAGCTAAACACCAGATGCAAATTTATTACATACTAACTTTAACCCCAGGTATAACTTTAATTTCTTTTTCAAGCACAAAAATACCCCCGTTGGTATCTGGTTGCAAGGTAATCGGCTGCAGAACACTTCCGAACAACACTGAACGCAACAAACTCTAGGCAAAAACTGATTTAGGTCCAACTTGTAGCTCGCTTCAGGACCACCGACACAGATCCGTATAGACATGCAGGCAGCGGCAGCATCATTGTTATTCTCAAAATAAAAAAAAAACACGATTTAAGAAATGGAGACTTTTCTCAGGCGACGAAGCATGAGGGTGGCAGATCGGTGTGTGGTGTGAATTTGAATTTGCTCCAGCTGCCTGTTGGACATATTATGAGAAATTTCTCTCGTTTGTGTCAACAAAAAGCTCTGCTTGCTGCTCGAACAGGTGCCCACCAGGGATGGAAAATTAAATTTTTCAATTGTACTAAAATCTGGAATAAAATTGTATTGAAATGATGTCAATTGCAGCGTAAACGAATTTTGTATAAAAAAAAACAAAATCACTAATTCAACTAGAGTGTTTATTTATTTATTTATTTCAATACGTTAATGCTAACGTTAAACTTACAATATTTCTTGAAATCTAAAATTTATCTAAAAACAAAGTTTGATCGATTTTGAGCATAGAAATTATTTTTAAAGAGTTTGGATTTGAGATTTACATTTGTAGATTCAATAAGAAAAGAGAATTTATTAAAAATATTTATTTACTGGTTAAGAGTACTATAAGCGCCATAGTTTAATCTGCTAAAAATAGTACAAATTGGTAAATTTCTTCTTAAACTAGAACGACTTATATTGAAATTCAATCGACAAAGAACCGATGAAGATGAAATAGATCCATTCATTACTCCAGTTATGAAACAGAACTGCAAATATTCTCTGTGAACAGAAAGAGATGGAAGGCTTACCAACTGAAGTCTATGAGCGTATGGGGGTAATATAACTCTATCTGACCAATGGAAAAAACGCAGGGCAAATCTTAAAAATCTTCTTTGAATATTTTCTATTCTATTTATGTGTACAGAGTAGTATGTTGCCCATACTACACACCCATACTCAAGAATTGGCCTAATAAAAGAAACATAAAAAATTTTTATAACATATGGATCACGGAACTCACGGGAAAATCTTTTAACAAAACCAAGTATTTTGTTTGCTTTCTTTACAATATAGTTATAATGATCGGTGAATGATAATTTTGAGTCTAATAAGATTCCGAGATCGGAGAAACTATACACTCTACTCTACTCTCCTTACGTTTGCGTGTAAAAAATAGTCTTACACTTGTCAATATTTAAAAACAAACAGTTATTATTGCACCATTCATAAAATCTCCGAAGATCGTCTTGTAGTTGTTCACAATCCGCAATGGAGTTAATTGTTCGAAAAATTTTCAAGTCGTCAGCATAGATTAAAGCCATAGAATGTTTTAATATAGAGGGAAGATCGTTTATAAATAAAACAAATAGCAAAGGGCCAAGATGACTCCCTTGAGGTACACCATAATTAACTTTAAATTCACACGAACGGTTATTTCTGAATATTACACTATAAAATCTATCTTTAAGGTATGAAGATATCCACAAAACAAAACAATGGTTAAATCCAATATTCCTTAATTTATCTAATAGTATTTTGTGACTTAATTTGTCAGAGTGATGGACAAAATAATAGAAACAAAGCTTTACATAATGATCAACCATTAATAACTATCTACAATATTTAAAAGTTCTCCAAAGTATTTTATTTAAAAAAAAATCAAAACAGAAATGATCAGTTTGTCTTCTTGTAAAAAATTTAAATAAATAAAAATATTTATTTCTCTACCCTTTTATTAAAGTTAAAATCATCGAATACCTAGGGGAAGATGGCATAAAATGGCCCACCAAGGTAAAATGGCCCCCTTGCTAGAAATTGTAGTATCGAACAGAATTAGAAGATTTTGGTAACACAATTCTTTAGTTTATCTGGCATCACTGACATAAACGAAATATTAGCAGCTTCAAGCTATTGTTTGAAATTTTACAAGTCAAACTGTCTCTAGCCATCTACAAAAGTAGAACCAATAAAATGTTGTAAAAAGTTTGTTTACAAAAAAAAAAATATAAAAAACATTCAATTTTGGAGAAAACAGTAAATGAATGCAAGTACTATGTTGTATTTCTCAATTAATTTACTGAAATTAGTTGGCCTATAACCATTTCAGTGTGTTCGGAATTAAAACTTAAATAAAAGAACAAAATGGCATACTAAGCACTCGCCTTAAATGGCACATTGTGGCATCTTATACTTACCCTTATATTTTTATTTTCTTTATAGTATAAATGGTTGGAAAATATAAACAATTTACAGAGTGGCAGTCCTGGACTGATAATGCATTAACAAAAGCCCTAAATGCCGTCCAAAAAAAAAGTACTTGCAATAATTGAGTATTATTATAATTTCTACTTTTCCTTATTTTGTTTTAAGTGAAGTGGTTTTAAATGAATTTTTGTTTAATTTTTTTTTATTGATTATTGTTTATGTTTATTTTACTTTGAACTATGATTTGTTTAAAACAAAGTTTGAATTAAATTGAAAATGGGTTTTGGTTTACTAACTAGGCAAGTAAAGTTTACCAGTATGCCATTTTACCCGGACAATTTTGATCATTGGAATTTGAAGAGTTTTTGGAAATTAAATACTTTAAATGTTTTTTGAAACTTTTTAAACTCGTAAAGCACAAAAATGTAAGCGTTATTAATTAAGCTTTGAAAAGAATATAACATTTAAGTTTAAATGTCACATTTTTGTGAGATATGACACATTTTCCTTAGGAGGGGCCATTTTAGGCCACCTTCCCCTAGTTTATTTTTTTTAGTATAGTGCTAGCTTCATATGACTCTTTGACATTTACCAACATCAAAAAAAGGTTCGTGTACTTACTTTTTTACACGAAATGTCATTGTTTTAGGTGTGTTCAGAAGCAATTTATCAAGAAAATTCTTTTAGTACGATACTATGTAGTTAGAAAATGTTTTAAAATTAAGAATGAGTTCGTAAACTACTATAAGGTTAGTAAATTGTTAAGTAGTAGATATCATACTAAAACCTTAATAATAAGCTGTTTCAAATTTTACGCCACTATCTTCATTTTAAAAGCATATACATAACTATTGTATTGTATTGATTTGTATTGTATTGTAAAGACGAAACTATCAGCCGTATTTATAAGATTTTCTTAAACTGCATCTTAGAGGTTATTTAGTTAAGCATACTTAAATATTTAATTCGGCTTTAAATGACGAAACTTCAATTCGTATCTATAATCGATTTTTCATTGGTACTTAACTAAACAATGGTTGTGTCACGTAACGTAAAAGAATGTGAAAATCTAGTACAGAAAAAAAAAATGCTGCTTCATTTTATACAACACAGCTGTTTTGTGACACCTTCGTTCAGTAAATAATTGGATGACACATTTTTTTATTTGTGAAATCAAAAAAAAAATGGCTATCTAACACACACCCACACCCGCCGCCACAAATAAAAGAAAAAGATCTGAAAATTGGGATGCCTCCCACAAGGAAACTTTTTTATTTTAGAATTTGCAATATTAATACACTACAAAACAGAATTATTTTATGCACAGATTCTCTTCCAACAACGAGGAAGAAAGTGTCGATACAATCAATTCAAAGGCTAAGCGGGAAGCGTGGACGAAATTTCTTTGCGCGTACACATACTTTAATCAATACAAATTTTATGTTTCTTAAATCGTTGCACTTTATAATTCTAATATAATATCACAACAAACAATACCTACAAACTCACAATTTGAAACTTCAAAATTTCAAAGATGACATTCGATATGTCAAAATACATTTTAAAATGCCTTTAAGTGACCCTTAAACGCGGTTGATGGCGTTTAAGTTAAGAGGCCTTTAAGTAACGTTACTTAAATGTGAAAATTGATTATAGATACCGATTTCATACTTAAGAGCTGTTTAGAGGTATTTTAAAGTTAAGTAACCTTTAAGATTTGTTTATAGATTCGCCTGTAAATCTTTTACTTGTCAATTTTTGCGGCACCAGCTTATACAAACAAAATTGAAATATTAAACTAAAATTCACAAATTAAATATGTATCTTAAAAATGCACAGACGAAAAACCGCAATCACAAATCACATCCACAAGTTTACAGTTTGGTCTTTAGTAAACAAAAGGATGCGATGTCTGAAAAAAAAGCTGATCGATTAATAGACAGAAAAGCAAGACGCCATCAAGAAGTGAAAAGAAAACTGTAATTAAATGTTATAAAAATGTTCTGGTACGAAAATGAATGCATTCAGGCCAGGATGATGTATTCAACTTTCAATTTCCTTTCATGTGCTTTTGTGAAATACATAAAATTGGAAATTTTGAAATTGTACTGAATTGAGAGAAATTGTACTTTTGTACTTGTACAAACTCAATTGTATCGAATTTTCCATCCCTGGTGCCCACTCTTTCGGTACAGTGTGTTTGACAATAAAGTTGTATTATATTTTTGATAACTTGATACATCAGTTTCGATGTTGTCAAGCTTGTATCGGTTGTATAACAGTATGTTTTGTTCAAGAAACTAGAGACATTCCAATTTATAACTGGTATAAAAGTTTTGTATTGTTATTTAAAGTATGAAATATTGAACAAGCTTTGAGCGATTTGGAAAAAGAAAATCTATGAGTGTGTCATAACTGGTATACACGAATTAAATGTAAAGTAACTACAGATGTTTTTTAAATAGGAACGGCTAGATTTTGACATTAAATGGCTGCCATGTTGTTTCTTATTTTGTAATTTTTTTTAAATTGGTGGAAAACAACTTTTTGATCTCAGACGTATCCAAAACATATGGATGGTAAATCAAAAAATTGAGGATACATCCTCAGACTACAAAAATATTAGTCGCTGATATTTAAATCTCATTCCCCAAAGTTGTCAACAATACGTTTTTAATGACATGTTAAAATAAAAATCATAAAAAATCGCCTGATTACAAATGCAGAGTATACGAGTATAATTATTGAGTCTTCGATTTTTGACTCTTAGCTTTTTCCTACTAGAACCAAAGAGGTCGGAAGCAATAATTATGTATAAGCCCATTGCGCAATACTTAATAAATTGGACTGTCTTAAAGAGTTGTAGATTAAAGACTTTTTTTATCGTAATACTGAGGCATTTTTAAATAAACCATAAGATTCTTCCAATTGCTTCAGAAACGCCGTTTCTATACGGGAAAAAAGCTCTTTTTTTCATTTTGTTGTGTTGAACTTTCTTAAGCTATTCTTTCTTTTCGTTTTCAAGAACGTTGTTTGGAACTGTAACCATTTCTCAAAGTTCTGTCCGTCTGTCTGTTCGACTACAGCCTTAACGTCAAACTTGGTTGATATCGTTTTTAAATTTCCCCCCACACGTTTTTTCCTTTTTTTTAAGACCAAAAATAACAATACCTGTCATACGAATTTTTTCGAAATTTTATAAATATTTTTTTTTTCTCAAAAACTTTCCCACAGAATTTAAATCTTTAGTTAAAGCTGATAATGCTTGACATTTTTTTTTTTTCAAAAAATCGTTATTAATGATATCCCCCTTGGAATCAAATGTTTTTTTTTTTTTCAAAACTCAATATTTCGAAAACCGCAATTTTTTTGATAAATAAAAGTTTCTTAATATAATCTACAAGATGTAAGAAAAAAAAATTATTTTAAATTATGGTTTTCGAAAATCGTATTTTTCTCGAAAACGGTGCCTAGAATTTTGATAAAATTTTTTTTCTTTCGATTAATTTTTACGAATTATAATTTAATAAACAAAAATTGAAATTAAGATACTAAGTGCTTTACACATGAGACACGAACTGCGAACTGCGAATTGCGAATGGTCGCGAATTTTGACATTTCGTTCAAATGAGTAATTTTTTTGGTCGCCGAACAGTGCGAATTGTCAAAAAAAAAAACGAAAGTGAATAAAGGTTTTTCCACCTATCCCTGCATTTTATCACTGAAATAAAATATACCTAACTTCATAAATAAAGTGCTATTAGAAACCAATTATATTATTTTCATTTATTTTACCCTTTTTTCTAAAGATTCACTCATTTTTTAATTTTCTGTCTAGCAACGAGCAACACAACACAATTGCGATGTTTGACATTTGAGGTTGGATTCGAACGAATCTTTTAGTCGCCGGTTTGTGGAATGCGTTCACTAGTTGTGGATTGCGAATTTACATTTGACAGTTTGCAGAAGATACGTTGTTGGTCGCGTAAAAAATATTAAAATACAAAATATTTCAATTTATAATTATTTTATGCAGTGGTTTTCCTTTTAAATAGTTGATTCGATCATTAATTCACTTCGTCGTAAAGTTAAAGCAAAACAAAAATTGATATTAGCTGTGAAAATTGCTTATAAAGATTTATTCGCATTCGCAAGTCGCAGCTCATGTGCAAAGCACTTTACTGACTGTACATTAGACTGGGCCAAAAAAATTGACTTTTTTTTTTTTTGAAAGATATATCGAGAATATCATTCAGAATGACAAAAAAAAATTTTCGTAAAAGTTTGAGCCCTTAATATCAATTTTAAGAGGGCTATCATCGCTAATTTTGATTTTTAGTCATAATTTCATGTTTTGCGTCAGAACTGACAAAACATTGAAGTAAAAAAAATTCATTTTGACTTATTTTTATATAAAATTAAATTCCCTACAAAAAAGGTCAAATTGAAAATTTTCGTCAGACAAGCCGTTTTTGAGTAATTAAGCTTAATAAATTGTTATTTTTCTTCGATTTTACTTTTTTAATTTGGAATTTTGTAACTAACGAAAAATAACAATTTATTAAGCTTAATTACTCAAAAACGGCTTGTCTGACGAAAATTTTCAATCAGACCTTTTCTGTAGGGAATTTAATTTTATATAAAAGTAAGTCAAAATGAATTTTTTTTACTTTAATGTTTTGTCAGTTCTGACGCAAAACATGAAATTATGACTAAAAATCAAAATTAGCGATGATAGCCCTCTTAAAATTGATATTAAGGGCTCAAACTTTTACGAAAATTTTTTTTGTCATTCTGAATGATATTCTCGATATATCTTTCAAAAAAAAAAATAGTCAATTTTTTTGGCCCAGTCTACTGTACATACTATGGAACCATTTTTTTCTAATTTTGAATTTCTCATTATCGTCATAACGGATTTTAGTGATTTTTTTTATAGAGAAGCATCTAAAAAGTTTGGAAGACATTGCATTTCAAAACTTTAAAAAAAAATATTTTTTGAATGTTTGAAAAAAAAAATTATTATTTTTTTTCCGAGAATTCGATACCTCAAAAACTGGTCAGTATTTTTTTTTTTTGAATTTTAATTTTTATTCGTACAATAATAAAAACTTTAAGTTGGCGTTTCAAGATGTGTTGCTTCGATATTACTTACATAGTTAGTTGTACCACCTGACCTTTCTGTTTCAGAGTAATATGCTCTTGTGTCTTGCTAGTGGTCTGCAGCATTTTTGTCTTATTGTCGTTGATTCTGAAGCCATGCATTCCACGTTCCTTTTAGCAATTTGTTCGAACACACCCACACTGTGTACCATAAAAACTAGATCGTCGGCATAGTCTAAATTAGTAAGCTTTTCAAATGTATGCCATTGCTCTTGTACAGCGTCTCAGTACAGCGTCTATTGAAACAGAACCGGTAACAACACGTATCCTTGCCTTACTCCGTGAAACATTTTGAATGAATCAGAAAGCTTTCCATTGTGCAAGACGTAGCAGATGGTTGTTGTCTGGAATACAAATTCGGAAATGGGTATTTTGAAGATTTGTAAAATTTCAAACTTGTTGCAAATCTAACTTTTAAAATTATAAAATTAAAATTCTAAAAGGAAAAGATGAGGAAGAGTGCTCTTGTTTATTACAATCCTTGTGTCTGCTCTCTTAAGGTTTTTAGTCATTACTTAAATTCTCGTTAAGTTGGAGATATGTGGTTTGAAGGCGTTTATGGATGATTCTGTACATTCATTTGGCGTTATGTTTCGTCAGAACTTTGAGATTGACAGCTCATTCTCAGACTCATTTTCAGTTCCTCTTGTTAACCTTAATAGCTACTGGTTTCAAATAGTATGCACTGCTAGCCGATTGACATAAAATCATTGCCTAAAACATGCATTCATTTTATATCTCCAAAGTTGCATCTAAACGCATTTCGTCTTAAATCAACATATTGGTTAGTCTGTTAAAAACCAGATTGTTAGACGATTTCTCCTTTTGTTATACTATACATGCTCGTATATCTCCATTTTCCGAGTGGAGAGTTTTTGTTCTCAAAAGTGATGGCTTTTCTCTCAAAAGCTTTTCTTATCAAGGTTTTGTGCCAAAGGGTAGTAGTAAGGTTTAGAGGCAAACTGAAACCACCTCTTTTCTTATCGTATTTTGTTCTTCCTCCCGCCACATTGCTGGTTGTATTTTGGTCGCTCTTTTTCAGACCAAGCAGTTTTTTTTTTGTAATGGTACTTCGATGTCGACATTATGTCTGGGAAGCAACAAGCTTTCCCAACTCACATCACGTCTCTCTCTCTTTAATTCTCATTTTTATGCAATACAAACTTTGGAAAAGCAACATGTGCTGAAGTCAGGGACATTACCATCCATATATCAGCATATTGGCAAGGGTCGGTGTTTAATAATTGAATCAGATTGGATCTTAAATTTCTTTCAACTGTTTATTTTATTTTCTCAGAAGTCAGATAAATATTTTAGTCTAATAGCTTAATTCTACTTTCGAGCTATTGTGGAAAAGCTTACGATAATTTTTTTCCCTAAGACCAACTAAATCGAAGCACCTGAATATTATTATAAAAGGAATTTCTTATATCAGCTAATATAGGTAATCTTGACAAGAATATGCCTTGCTGTTCCTTGGAGGGTTTCTTGTATTGTATTTGTATCATGATTAGCAGGGAAGAACTTAGTGGAGCAGTCAAAGAACGTACCTAGTCCCCGTGCCGTAAATCAAAATTTGACGTTGAAAAATGTTCCTTCAGGGTCTATTGGTGGGGGAGAAAGAAAAAAAGCTATGATGATACGGGTGTATTTCATTTTGTCCAATATAGAAATATAATAATAGCGCCACTTCGAACATGATCCCGAAATAGTAGAATATACATAAATAATATTTCGATGACGAAAAGGAAAAGATAAGTAATTTTCCCTCAAAGATGAGGCTGAATGTTGTATTTGTGTGCTATGTGTTTTGGGTTTGAGTAAAGGTATCCTCTAATGTAAGGAAAATCAGCGATTTGATCCAATTAAAGTATTATTGAACAACAAAATCAATAAGAGGCTTTGTTTCGACCCAATGACTATTCGTCAATCGACCGAATAGGTACAATGTTAACTTAATTTTGACTGGGCCTTGGTAAGGGAGGAAATTTCCAATTTGGTCCAATTTCGAAGATATTTAAATAATTTAAAACTGAGAGATGATATCTTGGAACATTGGACAATAAGTTGCGGAGGAATACATATGCATACATGGGATAAGTGCGACGTTTGTCTAACAGTCTTGCAGCCTATTGAAGAAAGTTAAAATTCTTAACGTTGATTGAAAATACGTCTTTTAACATTAAGATACAATCTGACATCATTTGTTAATTTTTTTAACAGATTGTGACTTGTATAAAATTAGGAAAGTTCTAAGTACTTGGCTTCCAAAGGTTAAATTGTTTAATTCTTTCCTATCAGCCTCCTACTTCTAAGTTCTAACTTGTTGAGTGAAATTAATGTTACATTTAAAAGACCTTTGGTCTTAAAGGCATATAACGATGTTTTCATTAAGCGTTGTATATCTTTTGTAAATTGTGCTTTCCATATGATAAATCCTTGCCCCTCTCGTTCTAACTCTTCTCTTCCTATATTTAATTCCTTTCATTTACTGGAAGCGAGAACGGCTGTTATGAGCCATCAGCCATTAGTACACTTTCTCAGTATATTTAAGATACAAAATTCGTTGTAACTGGTCCTTAAAGTGGAAGAATCATCCACAACCGCATTAACTAGTTGAAGAACGGTCTGCTCAAATCCACTTCCACGAAAAAGCGTGGTCAAATTTGGTTCCAATTGGCTGGAAGTTACTCATTTTGATAATGGCTGAGTGCCAAACATATCTAAGTCATAATTGTAAAAGATGGAAAGTTAAACACTGGTCTCTAATTGCCCACATCTGCGCAGAAGCCCAACAAACTAGAATAATTTCACGACGTAGAAAATTATTGCAAGTTTCCGAGTTTACGTAACCTCACTGCTCAAGCAGATCGGAGAGTCTCGCGATAGAAACAACGAAGCTAGCTTAGTCCCCGAACCCCAGTGAATTGTGGATGCTTTCAAGCTGTATTTCCAGCAGCTTTTAAACGAGTTTAATAGGACAAGAAGACAACCCGCTTCCAATCAATGAAGAATCAGTTCCACCACCCTGTTTAGAAGATTAGGCCTAGCTATAAATAAGCAACAACAAGGCCGCAGAATCTGATGGCTTACCTGTAGTGCTCTTCAAATACGGAGGTAATGTTTTGGTAGGATGCATGCATCAAACCATTAACCAAACATGGCTGGAATTGAAATGTTCCATGATTTTACCATCAGCTCTATATGCCCCACCTACAAAAAAGATGATCCTACGCCTTGCAAGAACTATTGAGCCATATCCCACTGCTAAATGTCGCTCAAAACGCATATCCAACGTGCTAGGTGAACATCTTAAAACGTTCTGTAATAATCAAGTTGGCAAGTACCAGTGTGACTTCCGGCTCGGCAGACCGATCATAGGCCAAATATTCACATTGGGGCAAATCCTGGTAAACACAAACGAGTTTCAAATCCAGAGTCACCATCTATTCTTCATTCATCGTCAGGAGCTCTATATGGCCATGGTCGAACTCGGGATCCCGGGAAAACTGATCAAACTATATCGCGTGACATTTGAAAATACGCTATGCAATGTGCAACTGGAGAGCAACTCCTCCGAAGTGTTCCAAACATGCACAGGGTTTCGGCAAGGAGATGCGCTATCATGTGATGTCTTTAATCTCGTTCTAGAGCAGATTTTTTCATAAAAGCAGGCGTTAACACGGAGGGCACTATATTCAACAAATCTGTCCAACTGTTGGGGTTTGCAGACGATATTGACATCATTGGCCGTTTCCAACGTTCATTAATAGATTGTTTCATAGATGTTGAAGATCAGGCTATCTGCTCACCGATCAGGGCTAAACGTCACTATTGATAGCAAAAACATAGAGCTAAAAATTTTGAAATCAAGATATTACTGACAAAGAATCATTTCTTCGAATTTTGAATTTTTCATATCGACATAACGAATTTTTTTCTATGAAGAAGCTTCTAAAACTTTCAAAAACATTGCACTTCAAAACTTTAAAAAAATATATAATGAATTTTTGAAAAAAAAAAAACAATCTATTTTATTTTTACTATCCTTCGGACCCTTGCTATGCTCCCTGATAATGTGATTATATCCCTTATTTTATTAACTGGTCAAGTAGAATATTTGGGAGAATCTGACGAATTGACAGCTTTTATTGTGATGTTTTTGCTTTGGATGTTCTTCCTTTTTGATTTTTCCATAGTTTTGTAAATCTGCAGGATTTGTTCTTAAATCAGTCTTACTCGTAATAATCGACAGATCAGATGAGGACCAGCTTAAAAGGTGGAAGGAACACTTTTAAATCGCGTTTTCACCAGCAAAGTCAACCTAAAACCCAATGAGCCGACCGTAGCAACAAATTCCAGAATACGCACTGTATACCCCAGTAGGGAAGAAATTTTAACCGCAATCAGAGCACTGAAGAAAAACAAAGCGGTTGGACTTGACGGTATTCCCGCAGAGCTCTTACGAGCAGCACCAACAACATCGTCTGAGCTCCTGCACCCACCCATAGTAAGAGCTTGGGAAACCGAAAGTTTTCCTGACGAGTGGAAAAAGGGGACAATTGTCAAGCTTCCAAAGAAAGGAGACCTTACGCAGTGCGAAAACTGGAGAGGAATCTGCGTGCTGCCTGCTGTAGCAAAGGTTATAGCAAGAATCGTCCTAGGTAGAATAAAAGACCACATGGAAGACACGCTTGACGCCGAACAAGCAGGTTTCCGCATTGGATCTTCCTGCGTGAATCACATCAACACCTTGCGGATCATCATCGAACAGTGCGTTAAATATCGATCACCACTTCACCTGCTGTTCATCGATTTCGAAAAGGCGTTTGACAGTGTCAGTAGAGAATTTATTTGGCTTGCCTTGCGCAGGAGGGGCATCCCGAATAAATTGATCGCTATAATCAACGCTACATATGAAGGATCCAAATGTCACATTCTGCATAAAGGAAGGTTGTCAGAGGAGTTTGAAAGGTTGTATACTGTCACCAATACTCCCCCTCGACGGGTTTCACCTTGTCGTGGTGGGGGGGCTTACGCCTATCCTCCTGCTGTGAAGCATCAGCAGGTGGAATAGGTAACTAAGAAAACCCAGCAGGGAGGTCAGGGACAGTCAGGATTGAGACGATATGGGATGGTTAGGTTTCTGGTGACATGCCTAAGCCGGAAATTTAATGCATCCCGTAGTATTGACCTTGGTTGGTAAGGTAGGGTGGGACCGTAGGGTCTCTGGCTGCTTAGGCGGCTGGGGGTCTGAAAGTCCTACCAAAAAGGGTGTGTGTGTCGAGTAGTTGGATGGTTCTTTTGGTTCTTTGAGCCAAGGGAACCTTATTAATGATCTTGATGGTAGTACGGGTGGGACTGTGGATTCTTGACTGGGCACGCAGTTGGGGGTTCTAGGTCTCACTTTGGCAGTTAGACTAGTAGCGTGAGCGAAAGTTTTTCTGGAAGGAGTTTAAGGATGTCTGGGGAGTAAGGTATCTAGAGGTGTCAGAAGTGGCAGATGTGGCAGCAATGTCATATCTGTCTGAGGGTGCAAGAGGTGTCAGAAGGGACTGGCATGTCTGATTGCTGGACTACTGTTGAAGGTTGCTCACTATCGTGTGGTGAGTGACTTTTGATGGTGGGTCTGGTGGTTGGATGTGTCAGAGAGGTCTTGCATGTTTGATTGCTGGACTGCTGTTGAAGGTTGCTTACTATATACATGAGGCTTGGTGGCATGTCTCCCGTGTGTACCATGCGTAATTCCCAAGCGATCGTGTGGTAAGTGACTTTTGATGGTGGATCTGGTGGTTGGATATGTCGGATGTGGGAAGTTCTTCGGCTGGTTCGGGGCCTGGCTGGAGTTCTTTAAAGGATGTGAGAGGAGTTAAAGGTTGAATAAGGAGTCAAGAGGTGTCAGAAAGGTTTTGGGGTTCCGGGTACTTGTACCTGGCGTCCTTCGTTAATAGCGTGAAGTGGAGCGTCATCCAGAGTTCTTCGGAACAAAGACCGGGGCGTCACCCGTGTGAACCGTAAGGGGATCAAAAGACAGAAGCGTCTCTCCTTGCTCACCAACTGGTGGCTAAAGACCGGGGCGTCACCCGTGTGAACCGTAAAAGGGGATCTAAAGACTAGGATATGCATGAGTTGTTCGTTGACCGCCCTCGACTTACTTCTCAATATGTGTATCCTAGGGTTGCTAGGCCCAGGGTTTTGCAGTAACCTATCTGGAAGTGACTGATTCATATCCATAACCCCTACGTTGAGTTGGAATTAGGCTATGTCCTCTTTTCCGCAGTCGCCTAGGGGGGATTTGATGACGTGGCGAGGCTCCACCGGTAGCCTTATACTGGTACCACGGGTGATAGTGCCCGGGATTTTGAGGGCAATAGTGCACATCTTCGGGTGTGTCAGTTCTCTTTTTCCTGCTATCTTGAGGTCGGCCCCCTAGTGGGAGATCGTGGTGGCGTGGTTTACTCCAAATGCGGAAACGAATGGGACTCAGGATTCTTTTCTTGGGTTCAAGAGGCGTTGGTAGGTCTTGTCTTAAAACAAGAGATGTGCATATGCTGCAACATATCACAACTTTGTTACCGAAGTAGCTTGCTACGGAGGGGTTAATGGCTAGGACTAAATCTGGCTCCAATGGTGGTAGGCCACCCGTGGGGTAAAACCTTTAACTGGTAGGAATCCACGTAAAACTAAGGTTCATTTCTGTCACCAATACTGTTCCTGTTGGTAATAAGTGATGTGCTGCATGCAGCTTTGTCGACTTTAAATGGAGGATGACGTGTGCTTACTCTCTCATAGGATCATGGATCTCTATCAAATGACAACAAGGGTGGCGAGAGAAGCCGAAACCGTCGGGCTTAAGATCAATACGGCAAAAACTAAAAGGATCAGCCTTGGAACTTCCTCATCTACTCAAATAGATATTTCTGGACAACCAGTAGAGACGGTAAAGAGTTTTCAATACCTTGGGAGTATTATCACTACTGATGGCGGGAACGAACTAGATATAACCAGCCGAATCGGGAAAGCAAAGGCTACGTTCGGAATGTTATCCAAAATATGGAGAAACAACTCTATAAGCCTAAAGACTAAGCTACGACTGTTCCGCTCCAATGTAGAATCCGTGCTTCTTTATGGATGCATCACTTGGAAAGTAACACCCACTGCTGAATAGATGTCTGCGAAATATATTGCGGATTTTCTGGCCTAACCGTATCTAAAATGATGAACTTCATGCTAGGACAGGTCATTAACCCACGAGTGCATTGCGAGTCAAGCGATGCAATGGAACCCTCTCACGCAGCGAGGCAGAGGAGTGGACCGACCCAGAAGTACTTGGCGAAGAACGGTCGAAGAGGAATCAGCACAACTGGGGAAGAGTTGGAGAGAGCTGAGGTACATCTCCAGAAAATAACGTACCTTGTCACAGGTATCTAAAATATATGTAATGAAATCTTCATAACGTATTGATTCCTAATTTGAAGAAATGAGTGGAAGGGGAAACATTATGTTGCTCCTAGTGATTGTATTCGCTTTGTGAGTATTTACCAGTATATTCCAGTGTATCTATCACATTAATGCCCATTCTATTTGGCATGAACGTCGATGAGTACTTAAAATGAAGGTTTGTTTTGAAGCTATGTAGATGGATGGTTTCATCTATAATAGATAACCTAGTCACTTCAGTGTCCATTGACAAAGAGGAATAAACTAATTATACTACATTTTGTCACGCAGCATAGCAGAATGTCCATTTTACGTATCTGCAATTTGTTTAAGGAATTTGCTTCGAAATTAATTGGAAAGTATTACCTGCTTCTGTGGAGGCTTGGTAGAACCTTGGTTAAGAAGTGAAATTTGTTTGAAAACGTGACAAACGGACTTTTCATTACGGACTAAATCGTGTCTGGTTGGCTATTGGGTCAAATTAGAAAGAAGTTATCTTTTAAATACTGGTGTGGTGATACCTGAGGGTGAAATAGGATTAGTTTAATATTTTTCATATTTATATTTACTTATTTTTACATTTATATTTTTTTTTTATTTTTTTTGGTAATGGACTTTTATTATGCAATTCGATGCAGTAAATTTGACTTTTCTCGGATATTTTCAGATTAACTTCCAACTGTACTTTTACCTTAGATGCGATCAAAATAAACGTTCAATACAACAGGAGATGCAATGAAAAGCGACAGGAACTTCCCAGCACGTTCAGCTGGACCGAGCAACCGCAAATTGAAATCAAAAAATGTTCTTTTAAAATAATTTTTTAATATAATATTTACAAAATGCAGGAGCAAATTTTCAATACGCTCGTCTTTTTGGGCTCTCAAACGGTCAACCAATTAAACTATAAAAATTGAAGAATGTTCTTTGTATGATAACATTCGTGCAGTATTAGGCTGCAAGGCTTTCGCACTATCACATGAGTATTCAGGTAATAATTGATAAACAATAAAACCTACAATGGAATGGACCTGACTTCTGAAGACGCTATTGCTTTGTTCAAATCCTAGTAAAGGCCAAAAAGTTGTACGGTTGAAAGTATGGAGACTAAGCACAAATTAAAGGAGTGTGATGATCGGCTTGGCAAATGTTTAATAGCTATTACTCCAGCCTATTCACTTGGTGGTAGTTCATTCAAGTTGTTGTTGTTACTTTCAAAACCTTCTATGAAAATTTAAACAAGAGGGTTTACTAATAGATATTTATGCAGAATGTCCATGAGGGTCTGTAGGAGAATCTGACTTAGTCAGTTCTACATTGCGCACAAGAACTCAGGCTTTCGCAGAACACAACGTGACGAATTTTGTGTCCTGACTTGGGACTATCTACGTACAAACTTTAACTGACCCAGAAGCTCAGAGTTAACGGCCAAAGACAACGAGATATGGTCGCTCGCGGGGTTATCGAGCAGTTGAAAGTTCACCCCAATTTCGGTCGAGGCCCATTCCTAGATGAACGGTCGACAAGCAAATTTTTCAAATTTGAGAAGATCACAATCCACTCGAAGTCATCCAAATTGCAAAGCATCCAGATCCAGGTTTGGATCCTGCACTGGTGCCATCATCTGTCAATAATTGTTTGAGAACAATGTTGCCCAGGCCATCACCATCAACGACGAGCATTATTGGTTGATGATAATCAATTTCAATTGATTTAATCAATACAGTCCACAAAAACAAAAACAAAAACTTATTTTTCGTTTTTCCTTCTTCCGATAATCAATTTCTTTTGACCCGAATTAGGTGACGTAAACACCAACGACATATCCTGGGCGGTGCTGCGTTTTACAATGGGCATTTGCCACGAGCGATATCCAGACGTGGCCGTGGTAAGCTCAGCGGAGGCGATTAGAGTTGCCCACCGAGATTTTACGATTTGACCACGCTAGACTTCTTCTTATAGGGTATCATAAAGTCGCAGATCTTAAGATGAACATAATACAGGCCATCGCTTAAATTCACCCGGGTTTATGTGGAATAGTTATTGAAAATTGGACCACTCGGATCCATCCTACAGTAAGATGCCTTGCTGAGTAGGGCATTTAAGCGATCTTATATTTCATAAATATTGGCAAACATGGGCCTTTCAAATAAAAATATTGTTAATACCTCAAACACATCAGCTAGTTTGATTCCAACATTTAACTTCTACTAGCCCTCATTAATGAGGATGGATCCGAGTGGTCCAATTTTCAATAACTATTCCACATAAAGGGGCGCCACCAATTTTTTTTATAAAAGAAATTTCAGACCTTTTGGATTAGAGCGACTTAAACTATTTTAAAGGGCAAAATTTAGTATAGACCTAAATTAGAAATTTATTTGGAAAATCATTTTTAAAGTAGAACTAAGACCCAAGCCTATCAGAGGATATAATTTTGACTGACCGCGAACTTCCACCCAAAAATCCCAATTTTTCGAATAAGGAAAAAATGTTCTCGAAAAGTAAAAAAAATGAAATTCTATTTCACATAGTGCTCATTTTCGCATTTTTATAGTATAAGCCTGGTGGAAAGTAAAGTTACCGTTCACAACATTTTAAAAGGTAGAAATTGGGAATAATAACTTACCTAACCGGCTGCCGAACCATGGAGCGTCTCTACCTGAAACACGGCAGCTCTATCCTCTGCGATCCAGAGCACGCTGCTTCCTGGCGTCTAGGCTAAGCGCTCTGGCATCCGTGATGGCTTGATCTTTAAATCGGAGATTCGGTCTTCATTGTCGCCGCGGACCTGGGGTTAAGATTCGAAGGCTCTCTTAGCTGGAACATTGTGGTCTACTCGCTCAATGTGGCCGAGCCAATGTAGTTGACAAATTTTGGCTTTCTGGACTACAATAACATTTTGGTACAGTTGACAGAGTTCGCGGTTATATCTGCTCCACCCTTCGCCCTCCTAGCACCCAAGACCAACTATCCGTCGAAGAATTTTTATTTCGAAAGAGCCCTGTATCATTCATCCCTTTCTGCTTATAGCCCAGCACTCGATGCCGTAAAGGAGGAGTGGTAGTATAAGGGTTTTGTAGAGCGTGCACTTCGTCTTGATGATTTTTGAACCCATTCGGTTAACTAAACCGAAGTAGCAGCGGTCTACTAAGCTGTCATTCGTGGAGTTAATATTAACTCCGAGGTAAATGATCTCCTTAACTGCCTCGAAAGTATTGAGTTACTGACGATGAATGCTATCATATGCCGCTTTGAAGTCGATAAATAGATGGTGAGTCTTGATTTGAAATTCGTTGGTCTTTTCCAGGATTTACCCCAATGTGAATATTTGGTCTATGGTCGATCTGCCGAGCCGGAAGTCACCCTGGAACTTGTCGACTAAATCATTACAGAACGGCTTAAAAGGTTTACATAGCACTTTGGATAGGATCGTATGTGCGGCATTTAGTAGGTATATGCCTCGATAGATCTAGCAAGTAGATGGGACATATGTAGCTGATTGTCCAACACATCGGGCATGCTCCCTTCCACCCATATTTGGTTGATGCATGCAAAAAAATATCACCTACGTATTTGAAGAGCTCTGCCGGTAAGCCATCAGATTCTGAGACCTTGTTGTCTTAAGCTTATTTATAGCTAGGTCTACCTCTTCTATACTGGGTGCTGGAACTGGTTCTTCATTGATTTGAAGCGGGTTGTCTTCTTGCTCTATTAAACGCTCTATATGATACCCATTTAACTATTCCCTGTGGTTCGGTGACAGGGCTACCTTCGTTATTTCAAAGAACCTGTGTTCCGGTTTCTATTGCGAGACTCTTCGATCTCCTTAATCTGTGATGCTGCGTAAACCTCTTCTTCTTTTTTCTATACTCTTCTACTTCTCGCTGAAGTGCTGTTTGTAATCTCTGGCAAAGAGGAGCCCAACGTCAAGTTTCTTTTTCTGGGCCGTTCGAAGTTTCTTTTTGTTTGTCATTCGAGCTCCGAATTAAGCCAAAACTAAGAAACGTACGCATGTCTAAGATGTCGGATATGTGCCTTGTATCGACTAGCACATGGTTGATTTGGTTGGTAGTTTGACGGTAGTAGATCGCCAGGTTGCTTTGTGGATCCTTAGCCTTGAAATCCTAGTGCTACTTATCACCGTATTATGAGATGATGTCAAATATATTATTCGGGAGCCGTTGTCTGTTGCGGTTTCGTAGTTATTCTTACGAACTAATCCGCCCAATATGTGTTCCTTTCCGATTTTAGCATTAAAATCTCCAAGCACAACTTTAACATCGTACTCCAGAAAACTTCTTCTTGAGAGGTTCTTCGGCTTCATCGGTAGGGGCATGTGTGCATATTAAGCTTATGTGGTTAGGTGGCTTTTATGTGGATCACAGCCAGGCGATCAATTATCGGCTAAAAGTCAACTACATTGCCTCTTAGCCGATTTCCTACGACCAATCGGCATACTAACATGTGAATCCTTTTATAGTTGCAGCTGCAATAAATGTCGCAATTTTTCCTTTTCAAAATACCTGATCTTATCCATCGTGTCTCTTGTGTACAGTGTTCTCAAGTTCCAGGTACATACTCTCACATCATTATCCCCTGACGTTCCGGATCTTGTTGCTATTTTAAGGTTATCATTTTCTGAAGCTCCTTGCGTCTCTCTCGCTTCTCTCTCATAATCGTTGTGTTAATGTCCCCATTCCCAGGGGAAAGGGCCTTTGTTTTTGCCTTAGGACTGCAGGCCGGATAATACGATGCCAGTAACCCACTAAGGGAATATGAGATACTCCGTTGGCCCATACAGTTCATTCGCCACCATCTCTTTTTTAGCAAACAGACTAGTATTAAAAAATCCTTACTACCACTTTTGTAAATAATTCACAGTAGCTCACGTAAGGTAGACACCAAGAAGTTCCACCTAACTGGAACTGGAGACACCAACGTTGATTCTATCTACAAAAAACTTATTTTCGAGAGCTCCTTGTTGAGTAAAAACTTTCTTTATAAGACAGTTAGTAGTGACATCCTCATCCACTTCCACCTACTGCCATGGGAGGCCCTTCTTTGGAGACAAATTCCGCAAACGCATAGCTCTAGGTTTCATCGTAATAGTCCCCTACGCTATACTATACAAACTAAACTATACAAATTAAACTAACAAAAATCTGTTATACTTGCAAAAAAAAAGTTTTGAGGAAGGTACTTTTAGAAACCAATTTTCGGGCATTTTTTTTTTCAAGCATTACCTAGCTTTAAGTAAGAAGTTTTGTATATAAAAAAATGTCGAACACTTTTTGGCAAAAACATTTTTTTATAAAATTAGTCGGACAGACCGACATGCAGACAGAATTGCGGGACCTACTTTCGCCTGTTTTCTATCATCGTAGTTTCAAGTTTGATCGAAGTCTCAAGTTCAATTTTCCCAATTCAAAACCTATGGTTCATGGCCCTATGGACATGGTGCATTAAGCGTAATTAGAAATAAATTTTCGATTATTGTTCTCTGATAGATCAGGTTTGTATCTGTTCAATTTTTAAAATTCTAAGTATCGTGAACTTAACAGCAAGCACGTGTAACCAATATATGAGGCAAACAGCATTAAATATTTATTAAAATCAGCTTTTTTCAATGCCCATGTAAGCCATTTGCTCTCAGCATAAAACAGCGATTCCACATAATTTCAATAATTAAAGGAGCCCCATTAAAATCGAACTCCGCATCAATATAATATTTTGCCTTAATTAAATGCTATCCTAACCACAAGACTCCATCCACAGCCTCATTTCCTGGCTGCACTTAACCTCGTCCCAGTGTTTGGTATTCGTCTATCAATATTTATCAACCGAGATTAAACTTAATCGATTATCAAAATTAAATTCCACCCCAGGGCTAGGCAGAGGGGTGTCAAATGTCGTTTACGACCAGTATGTGGGGTGCAAGAGCATTGCAAGTTCGACGAAACATAAATACATTATGACATGTTGTTCAGAAGTTTGTGATCTACATTTTGTATCTCAAGTGTTAATGGGTTTTTGAATCTTCCAATACAAACAGAAACAATAGACATTTTGCTGAGATACATGTGTTCAAGTGTGTTATTAATTTTTAATCAATAACTATATCCTTTTTATGAGCGGCAGATTACACATAAACTCAAACAAAATGTTATTGTTGATCTTGAGGGTTTGCTTCGAGCAAATATTTGTTGAGGAAATGTATCATTAAATGTATTTGCAGGCAAGACACATTTATGGAGGACTGGATGTCCTTGGGGTGGGAATTCATTACAGTTTTCTGTTTAGCATTGATACGATTATAAAAAAAAACATACCCACAAAGGACTCCATGCAGGACATGTTGTCAAGATAACGCAAACAATGATTGTGATTGAGGGAAAAATTGCTTTTTAAAATGTTGTGGCAAAGGGTTAGACTCATACGCACACACATAAATCAATCGAAAGGACTTACCTCTCTCTTACATGCTCGTATCCATGCGAATACAAAGTTTAGAAAGGGAAAATATGTCGAGTTATGTATGTATTTGACAGCAAGCAATTTCATAAAAATTAACATGAATTTATTTGAAAGAGAGCAATTTTGGAAAATAAAAAGAAATTGACGTACCTCTACTTTGTTGTGTACCTGGATCAATGTCGTTCAATTAAACTTTGATTTCATCCTCCACCTCTCTCCCTGAAATAATTCTTTCATGAATATTAAGCGAAAAAAAAAGAGAAGAAAAATGACGACAGGCACTCACGAATATTTGACAGACATTGTTTTGAGAGCTTATCGCACCCTTGTATCTTGTTTTTTTTTAATCAACCCCCAGTTTCGGTTTTACGTTGAAACTCCATTTCGTCACTTCAAATCACCTCCTTGATACAAAGTTGTAATTGAGTTCTTGAATCCATACATATTAATCGGTTTTGTAAAACGAGATACAAAAGTGTGCTTTGATACTTTGGTAAAACAAGTTGGTAGATTAACACTTTTCCCTTAAAACTTCCGTCATCCTATCAATTGAAGTTGACGTTTCTGAGATAGGTATTATGAATTTCAATACGTCAGTTTGAATGAGCAAGAGGATAAACCAGAACTAGATTTCTCATCAAGAAGTATCAACCATCTCCTTTTTCGTAAGGGGTGACTGGCATTGAACAAGTGAAAAATCTCAGTATCTTTTTTTTTGCTTTTTTTTGACAGCAAAAAGGATAAAAATTCAGGAGAATTCAAAACAAATCAAACATTTCTCTGGGCTTGTGTTGAAAGGTTATACAATATTATTTGAAAGAAGCAAAAGAAGTGATAGCGTTTTTGAATACAGTAAAACCCGCTTAAGAGAAACGGCAAAATGTCACAGTTTTTCTTTCACTTAAGCGGGTTTTTCACTTAAACGAACTTCGCTTAAGTGAAAAATAATTTCACTTAAGCGGAGTTCGGATAAGTGAAAAAAAAATTTCACTTAAGCGGATTTAAAAATTCCATTAAGCGGAGATTTAATGCTAGAAACAATATTTTTTTTATCTTTTGAACTTGCCTTGAAAGAAGTTAAATTTAACAACGATTAAATAACACAGAAATAATTTATTGAAAAACGAAAACTAGCAAATTTTTGTTCTGTTCGATTCAATTTTTTTTTTCACTTAAGAGAGTTTTTTTCAATGAAGTATATTAAAAATTAACTGAAAATATGTTTCAGTTATCCGGGTTTTTCACTTAAGCGAGTTTCACTTAAGCGGAGTGTTTTAAGGGAAATTGGTCGGAAAATACTTGGGGATGAAGAAAGTGTTTCAGGTAAGTGGGTTTTTCTCTTAAGCGGGTTTCTCTTAAGCGGGTTTTACTGTAATGAAATCCAAAAATTGGTAAGAAAACCCGGGAGTTTATGGAATCTTAAGAAATTAATGACTTAAGACCTTTTACTTTGATATCCAGATTTCAATAGATAGTCACAAGATAATCACCCATTGTATTATGCGAGTCAAACGATCTTGAGCACGAAGTTAAATAGCTACTTTAACATAGAAAAACGGTTTTGGCCATAGTATGTCCCAAAAAATATTTTAGGCATTATCCCTACGGAAGGAAGTTTACGGTTTGAACCGATCTTCAGCATTTTCTTTTTTTTTATAATTTGCACTAAAAGGACTTTGACTACCCTTAAAATGTTTGAGAACAGCGCGAGCGTTTGGGAAAGTCAGAGAGAACTTTAAAGCAGATACCGGTACACATTGGTTTTGAATGTATGAATGTGGCAATGGGAGGCAACTACTGAGCCGTTTATAGCATTCCACATTCGTGTAGTGCAGCTATGAAATAATCTCTAAATTTAACAGTACGTCTGAGATTGGACTCAGGGATAAACTGATATTTAATATTTTTTGATATTTGATATTTTGATATTTATTAAATTAAACAAACATTTACAAAGATTACAATAAAGTATCTATAATGACGTAAATGTGATTTTAATATTGGATTTATAAAAAGTTATATTTATTTTATATAATTAAATTTAAACTAAATAATATACAAAAGTTAAATTAAAAGAAAAGATAAAGGTAAATAAAAGATACAAATCAAATTGAAAAGATAAAATTATGTTCATATAATATTAAAGCCCCATCACCTAAAGTTGCCAGCCAAGTAAGAAAAGAGAGTAACACTAAAACGATCAACAAAACAGAGTCTTCTTATGCCAAGAGGAAGAGAGTTCCACAAGCGAATGGAGTAAACAAAAAATTGACGCTCAGTTGTAATGCAACTGGCACGCGGTGAAATTATAGTTAGGGTACGAGATGAATTTAAAAAAGTTAGTTTATCATATAGGTATTCTGGTTTTCGAGTTATTATTATTTTATGCAGATATTTCAAAATGCAATAGTCTAAGTATTTATCCAGTGTCAAGCCTAGAATATTGGTTTTATATGCAGATACATGATCTTGGCGCTTCAGACCATACACATAACGCGTAACATTATTAAACACGACATTTAGTTTTCTTCTTGATTCTGCATTACAGTACATTGTTACTTCTGAACCAAAAGATACAATAGGAACAATAAGAGATCTAACTAACATTAATCTTGTTTTAACAGGTGTATAATACTGTGACATAGAAAGGTTACGAAGACATCCATATATTTTACCTACTGTATAACGAGTGTGAAGATCCCATCTTAAATTATTATCAAACCAAATTCCTAGATTTTTAGCCTTATCAACTAATTCTATCTGCTCATTTCCCAGATAAATGTTAGGAAAAGTACTAACATTAAAACCATTTTTAGATATAAACATGCATTTAGATTTCTTTCGGTTTAAACAAAGAGAGTTCCTTTTGGACCACTGGTAGATGCTTTCAAGGTCAAAGTTGAAATTATATATGGCATCCTCAAAAAGATCTACTTTACAACTGAGATACATTTGGACATCATCAGCATACATATGAACACAAGAATATGAAGGACTATTAGGTAAATCATTTATAAACATTGAGAACAAGAGAGGGCCCAAAATAGACCCTTGCGGAACACCCATAACTGTATGGTAAAGATCAGACAGCTTATTACCTGCGCTAACTGCTTGATTTCTATCAGAAAGGTAAGATTTTATCAATAAAGCTGCTGACGAGGAGAATTCAAATTGTGTCTGAAGTTTTGAGACAAGTTTGTAATGATTTACAGTGTCAAAGGCTTTGGAAAAATCCAATAGTGCTAGCAGTACAATTTTACCTTCATCAATTGATATTCTTAAATCATCTGACACTTTTAATAATGCAGAAGTACAACTATGTTGTTTTCGAAAACCAGATTGGTACCTAGAAAGTAGGGAATTTCGCTGCAGATGGGCTGATATTTGGGTATGAACAATTTTTTCAAAGACTTTTGACAGAAATGGTAATATTGAAATTGGACGAAACTCTAGGGGTATTTGAGAACTTGCTTTATTTTTAGGAATAGGTATTATCTTAGCAGTTTTCCAGGCACTAGGAAAAGAAGATGTCATTAAAACAGTATTAATTATGTGGGTAAGGACAGGAAGAATATAAGGTAGGATAATTTTAATAAATAGAGGATGTATTTTATCCAGACCTGACGATTTAGATTTTATACCCAACGTGGCTTTAGCAACATCTGTCTGCTCTACTCTATGAAATTCAAAACCAACCGAAGTTGGAATTGTATTTGTAAAACCCACAACTGATGACGAGGTCGTAGGGAGCTGTACAAATTTATTGCCCAAGTCATTTAAGTCTACTCCATCAAAATCAATAGGTTCCTGGCTGCCAATTCCAATACCTCTTATGTTTTTCCACAAAGTCTTTGATGGTAAATCACTATTTAAGAGTTTTGCATAATATTCACGCTTGGCTTTTAGTATTTTAAAATTAACAATATTTCTTAATAGACGAAAGTCATTATGAAGATCTGATAATCTAAATCTTTTCCATCGCCTAAATGCCAGGTCCCGTTTGTTTACTAGATCAACTATATCTGGAGTAAACCAAGGTATAGTTGAGTTTTTAACTAACTTAGTTTTGAGTGGGACGTGTGTATTAAACAGGTTTAGAATAATTTGATTAAATAAGTTTAATTGCTCATTAGATGATGAGTTGGTGTATATTCTTTGCCAATTTACAATTTCCAAATCAGATTGAAGAAGATTAGTATTTATGGACTTAAAATGTCTGTATGTGATGCACATTCTAACCGTGAGTATTACGGTTGAATTACTTAAGTTCAGAAATTCAACTAGCTATTTCACTAGAACATTGCTCGACAGATTGAAATGGTTCTGTTGTAGTTCTATCATCTACCATTTTTAAAACTCCTTTTTGGATTCTATCCAAAAGACTTATGAGGGTTATTGGAACAGCTGCCCTATTATGGGAATTGTAATCGAACTTCGGACCAATATAGGATTTGCCGTTTGTAACCAGATTAGAAAAAGTGAAACATTTCTTGCAATATCGAAGGAAACCTATAAGTGATCATCCCACAGAAGGTGATCTGGGATGCACATACCGAGAACTGAAAACTATTCGGTACCGTCATGGAGGTGGGTTTCATTTTAATGACACGAGACAGCATTGAGTTTTTGAAGCATTGAATTCTACGCGGTGAAACAGAGTCGGAAACAAAACGGAGCCCTGTGTCACACCATAATTTATTTTTTGGATTTCTGACTTTAAACCGTCCAAAACAACTTGTATTGGGTGATTCGAAAGTTAGTTAGAAGAGATTCATCATGATGCCAAACTGGATTAAATTCTTCTGAAATATCAAGAACAATCATCTTGCACAGTGCGAGCGTCTTAGAAAAGTTGGAGAGGATTTAAAAGAAAATACCGATGCACATTGATTTTAAATGTCCGAACATCATAATAGGAGCGAAATATAGAGACTGGTAAAGCATTCCACATTCGTCTAGTGCGGCTAAAGAAAGAATTTCTAAAGTCAACAGTACGTCCGAAGTGAAGCTCAAGAAAAACTGATGGGCACTCCCTGAAGCGTGAGGAATTGGATGATAATTATTAGACGGAGAAGAAGTTTTAGCTTTTTTAGGGATAGGCTGGTCAAATTCTGTTTTTCATTCAATTGAAAAGAAACCAGAAGAGTAGGAAAGTTTTATAAACTTGGTTGAAGAAGACCTTTTCAGAACATTGGTACAGCGGGTTTGTGTATATTGGGATCTTTTAGAACTTTTGCAACTATACGAGTGCGCAAGAAGATTTGTTCCTTAAAATCATTCCGGAATCTCTCTCCGATCCGGAATCCCAACTGAACACTTGTTTGATTCTGATGATTCTGAAGTTTTTTGTGATTGTATATGTGAACCAGCAAATGTGGACAGTAATGAAAATCAAGAATAAAAATATGTTGAAAGATATACTTCGCACAGCTGTTGAGTTTGACGTTTAACTACATCAATGTGTGAGTACTTCTGGTTTCGATTCTGATTTCAAATCCAGAAGCAAATTTCTCTTTTCAGAATCAGAACTGTCATTTTTTTTCCAAGTGAACACTTTCAGAAGAGTCCGGAAGGCTTCCGGATTGCCAAATGAAAACGACATTAGACGTCAGCGTCCTTTCACGATTTATGATGTGCACCCAGCTTAGTAATCAAGCGCGTTAAAGCAGCGCCATCTGTGTGTCAAAAAGAGCGCCATCCATTTTGCTCAACCTTGGTAACAAACAAGTTATACATGACTTTCTTGATTTTCTCAAAAAATTCAAGAAATCGCCAGATGGACCAAGCTGTCATTCCAAAACTAATTATTTGTATAATGGAAACAGTTTTGAGATCCAACTTAAACTTCCTAACTTATTTTGCAAATCATTTTCAATTCGAAGAAATATTGATTTTGACATCTTGCAATTCACAAGACTATACTAAAATTACTTTTAAATTGAGTTTTTGTTTATGTTTCCGAAAAGCACTGAAAGGTAATGTTAAAAACCAACGAAAAGTAGATTTCCAACGAACACATCCAAACAGTACTTTACATTTATGTCACAAAACTCATTTTTTTCTAGAGACGATAAGAAGTGATGAATGAATTGTTTCATTGGGCGTATTCATTAATGTAGTGACTATGTAGTCAAAATTCCACTAGCTTTGTGAATGTAAAATTGCACTACAAAGCTAGTCAATCCTTAACTGTCATATTAATGACAGATGTAAACATATACAATAAGAAAAATTGTGTTTTGAGCACTTTAAATAAACTTTTTTTACAGTTTAAATTTAATAACATCAAATATAAGGTATAATATAAACTTTTTTAATAATTACTTTTTGAAAATATCTTTCACCAAAAATTAAATTTGCATTTTCATCGAACAGCTGATTGTGAAATGTCAAAATCATTAGGTTTGTTCGTTCAGCTTTACCCAGGGTTGACCCAGGTTTTCTTGATAACCCTCATAGCTGTCAACAATATCTGGGGTTTTCGGTTTTCAAAAAACACCCAAGGGCTGTCAACTGTTTTGTTGGCAACTACAAGAAGACAAAATAATTCTTTGCTCTGATAAATCATTAAATTTGATATAAATTAGTTTAATAAATGAACGAAAACAAATTTGCGTTGTTGCTGGATGTTTAATCTGATGAGTACAACAAACATTTAAGTGCAAACACAAGCAATAACATGCAACATGAGAGTCGCCAAACGACAAAGAAAGAAACACATATGAAATCTCATATGACTTTTGACAGTTTGATCGTTACCTGAACTCACCCCAGCAAAATACCTAGATCTACTTCAGGGCGAGTTCAGGGCGACCCCAGGTCTAAAAAAAAACACAGAATTTAGTCACCAGGGTGACTTCAGGTTTTTCAAAAAAAGATTTGCGGCGACCCAAGGGTAACTTCAGGGCTCAACGAACAAACCTGTTATCCACTACCTTTGAAGCACAAATTTTTACACTACGTTGGAGGGGAAATTTGAACTCAATTTTTTGTTTTGTCTTTAGCCAATCAGAACGTTCGACTACGTGAGTAGTGACTACATTAGTGAATGCGCCCATTTTTTAACGTTTCGAAAACTAATCGGCTATAATATAACCAATTTGTAAATTCATTATAATCTTAATCAATAATTAGTTGTTGGTTGGTACAAAATTTTTGTACGTTTATAGGTTAGAATCTTACAAAGGCTGTATGCTTGAGGGAAAAGAAGTTTTACTTCTAGCGCGCGTACGTTAGTACACATCACACCCTTTTTTTCTTACTAGGTTTTGTTGACACAAAAAATTTGAAGATATGGCATGTGCTTAGAGGCGATAATACAATTATCGTGTATTTATCAGAGCCAGAGATCATTAGAAGTCGAGTTGCTATTCAAACTTGGACTTCTTATAATAATAATATATTTAATAAATAATTAACAAAGGCACTAAACTATAACCATGTAGGGGAAATTCGCTAAGTGCCAAAACTGCTGGCCACAGTGGGGACATATGCAACACAAAAATTATTCCATCAAAACCTAATCGTTCACTCGTTTTCAAGATATTGATTTAAGAAAAAAAAACTAGTTTTGTTTTTCTAAAACCTTAAAAATAAAATACTATTTTAAATATAAAAATTTTAGTCAAAATCGTCAATGCCGTAAATTGAAAAAATTTGTAACGTAGACCACACATTAGAATGTTTTTAATATTTTTTTTTTTTTGAAAGTCTGCTAGCTAGCTTTAACCGGTTATCCATTATTTACTGGACACCCTATATATACCATTTTCAAATACGTATATAAACGTGTGTTTTTTCTACCTTTTTTCTTGGCGAAATAATATGTGGCCTTTCCATTTTTTTAAATTAATCCAACTCGGCTTTTTTTCATACGCCTATATTACGAGTAGATACGTTTTTATCAACGGAGTTATGTTTATATGATTCGAACTTGAGTGTTTTTTATTTATTATGATTAAAGACGAAACCATAAATCTTATAATAAAACCCCAAAATTAAAATCCGCATCTCCTCCAAAAGTGTCAAATTATGTTAATTTATCACTCCGAAAAGGGACGAAATCCTGCCCTCCAAGAACTAAAAATAATGTGAAATATTTATGTAGAATCTACGAGATTCTATAGTAAATATAGCCTTGTGGTATCTGTCCGAAATTTAAATCCTCCAGATATACTTGACGTTATGTTTTTCAATTTCTTGTTTGCTAAATAAATCTTTGGAAGTCTTAAAGGATCAAAAACAAATACTCAAGAAATTGAAAAAAAAAAGAAAAAAATAGGAAAATAGAAAAACGTCATTTAACTTTGCCCTTTAAATTGACTTCTAACATGACATGCACCAGCAAAAAATCAAACTTCCTGTTTCTCCTGGTAAGAAGCTGATGGCTTCTGTACTCCCTTGGAAAAATGTAGGCCCCAAATTCCAATCTGATTGGGGAGGCATTTGTTGCGAAATTAAATTAGAAAGTTCATCACTTTACAGTGTGTATTGACCCGAAAATTTGTGTGTACGTGTGTGTTGTTTTGCTGAAATTAAAGCTAGACAAAACAAAGGTTTCCTTAAAACCCCACAAAACCATGATGTTGAGAGTGGAAAGTTTGAATAGCTCTTTTGGGGCTATTGATGAAAATGTTTGCTGATGAAAAATTGTAATTTGAAAAGTTTTGTCGAGAGAAGTGCAAACAAAAATGCTGGCCAGCACCAGTAAAACTATTGAGGCATTAAAAACCTAAAGTGATGATGAAATTTTGCCCGTGTGTATGTCCATTAGAATTGTTTCTATTTCAAAAGAATTTCAAATACCCTCTTTAATTTAATTTAATTTTTAGTATTCCTTAGCAAATTCTATAGCCTTTTTATATCCCTTGGACTTATGGTAACACTGTTTGACTGCTATTTTTGATTCTCAATATAAACAGAAAAAGTTAAAAAAAAACTTTATCTTTTTCGTGCAACTTTTAACCCGAGTTAAGCAGACCTGGAAATAGCAAGCAAAGGAAGAATCCTTAATAGTTTTTTTGTGGGAACTCGGGTAGAAAGCACATAAAGAATGAACATACAGACAAAAATGCACACATTTTTTTAAGCATTATTTTTCACGCTCGAAATTTCACCTCTTCCTCAAAAAAAAAATAATAGCAAAAATTCTTCAATTTTTTATAGTCCTGATAATTTATACTTATGGCAAGGGCACTGTATTATCCAAAGAAAATATTGAAAAAAGTCGTTACGAGAGTAGAAGAATTTTTTCAGGTGAATTGGAACATCATAGAGTTTTGAAGTCGTTAATGCATTTTTATTTTATTTTTCATAAGAGATGAGGATATGCAAATTGAAATAGAAAAAAATGTATAATTTAAGGAAGATGAAAAGTTTTAAAAAGTTTACAACAGCTCACGAAAAATTGAATTAAGTATTAAGAAGTGGAAGTTTACTTGGATGGATTAGCAGTAATATTTTTAGTATCTGTAGTCTCGCTATGAGTTTAAAAAATTTAATTTTGAACGATTAGCTTTTGAAACTATGTATTTCATTAAATATATTGTATAGGGTCGATTTTAGAAACTTTCAGGGTCTCAGGAAGAATGTCTGTGCTGCATATGTATGTCCATGCTGTCAAAAACTGGCCAGCAGTTTTCGGACTAAGTTAAGCCCCGAAGGATGAAAATTTTGATCACTTGGAACTCAGCCTAAGAGTTTGCAGCTTTGTGCATTTATTTTTCCTTCACCACGGCTTCGCCATTTATGTAGAAAATGATGTTGCTTATCAGCTTCAACCGCAACACTTATTTAAAAACATACTTTAAGTTCATGTGGTTTAAATTCACCGTACGTAAGCTCCTCATTCATAAGTGTTTTCTTAATTGCAGTCCAAGTTTGAATAGTAAATCGGCTTTTAATGAACTCGATGCGTGGTCAGACTCTATCCAGAGAATTGTTTCCCATTATGCGCACAGAACAGAATTTCGTTTAACGTGGACACCTGCCAGTTAAGGCCTAATTCCACGGCGGGCCTACCCACACTGACGGAGTCAGTGCTGAGCACCGACCTGAGTTAGTACAAGACCACCCAGTAGCAATTCTGCGAACATGTTGGGGCATGTCCACACCCCTTGCTGAGGAGCGAGGTCTACTTAACACCTTTTGAATCCAAGTAAACTTGGAAACCATATGCTTCCGTGATATGGGGCAACCACAGCCACCACAATACTCCCACAAGGTGGCCTCATAGATAGTCTGAAGCAGAGGGGCCGAGCGTCTTGCCACACTCCTAGGCACTATCTCCCGTGATACCAGAATATAGCTTCCGGTGGAGCTTCGCGACCGTGAAGGTCACTTCTAGAAGAGTTCCTCAAAACTCGAGGCCTAGCAACCTCGGATGCACACACCCAGCCATCAACCAAGGCAGAAGCCAATAACTTAACTAAGCATGTACACCAATACGCACAACATGAGACCCTACCTGTGTTCCTCTGAACACCTGAACCTCCCGACGAAATCAGATGGAGCAAGAAACCCAGAAGCAAAGACAAAATGGCCAAAAACTAAAACAAAAGGACACATAAAGCAACAACCACTAGCTTCAATTGGTATAAACGCTCACGAGTCGCAAGTCACTATACACCCCAAGATCTCAGTACCTTATTCAGGCACTCTTAATCAGCATAGACCGAAGCACACATATTAGGCACCCCCAGCTCCACACAACGTCCCACCACGAATCTGGCCCCAATGCCACCAAGCCCACGACTCAGGACAAAGGGCGCAATAGCGACAGCAGGTCGCGCGTTGGACTGAGCCCATGACGGACGTTGAATGAGTCAGGATGAGACCTGAACGGCCCCTTTCCCGCCCAAACATTCGTCGGTCAAGGTCCAAGGACGGACGGTGAGTGAGTCAGGGTGAGACCTGAACGGCGCCTATCCCGCCCAAACACTCGTCGGTCCCGGTCCAAGAGGTTGCGGACTTAATTGGCCCAACCTAACAGCATACCTGGCTCCCTCGGAAGTACATAGCCGCGACCCACACTAACCCCAGATTGACCTTCAGGTGATCAGCCCGTTTTCCATGCCAACATGGATCTTCAGACATCTGCCTGTAATCCATGCAGACAAGGAACCCAGTCCCGCCGACGAAGACGAATACTGGGTGAGCTCCAAATCGCCGTATCTTCAACAAGGCCAAACAGGGTGCCATTAATGCCTCCGAGTCTGAAAGACTGGGTCGGCAAAGCTGGCCAGATTCTCAGGCGTCTCTCTCGTAAAGAGGATACGACTGAAAACCCAAGCACCGTCGATCCACACAGCACCCATCGCAGAGAGATCCCTTAAGTGGGTGTATCGCGAACGCTCAGTTAGCATGTGCCTCGAATCCTCTCTCGAAGTTCCACACGCACATTATGCGCACAGTATAAAATCGTTCTTACCGACGATTTCAATTTACACAATTATTCGTGTTTGACCAGAATGGTCAGACAAAACCCAAAGGAAAGTACGCCAAGTTTTTCTCTGAGTTAAGCAACCAAATTACCCTCGTTAACGAGCCTACACCGATTCCAGGGGATGCAGACCAGTCCGTCAACAAACTAGATTTTTTCTAACTCTGAACCTGATGAATACAATAATAGTGTATTATACCGAATATAGGAAAAAATCTCTCCAATTGTAAGAGAATTCCTGATTTGATTCGAACTGTAAAGAGTTTACTTGGGCTAGGGAAGTAAGTAAGTAAGGTAGAAGGACCTCTAATGATCATATTTGATGAACCAAATTTTTTCATGACCCACAAAAAAAAATACTAAAATGTTCCAAATGTTTTAATAATATTTAGTCATTTGCAAAAATTGTTCGAAATACTGCTTCGTTTTCGGTTCCTACGCTTGTTTTTAATAACACTCCTTTTGTCAGTTTATAAGAAAAAGCCAATTTGCTTGCAACACAGTTCACTGTTAATTAGCCGCTGCGGGACAAATCTTCTTCCGCACTGGTACGGTCGCAAGAGTACTGAAAGAGTTCAATATACATAAATCCACTGGCCCGGATAGAATCCTCCATATTGCTTTGGTGCTCTTAAGACCTGGCAAAACCATTAAGTAAGTTTTTCCATCTTTCATCTAGTACTGTTCTCTTTCCGAGGGAATGGAAAACAGTATTGGTCCAGCCTGTCTCTAAAATCGAATCGCCTTCCTCCTCTGAATTATCGTTGAATTGCCCTTACGCCCCTCCTTTTGAAGGTCAGGGAAACTCTGATAAACTATCAGCTCAAGCTATATCTTAAAAAAGGAAAGCATTTCAGCTAACGGAAGTATGTATAGTTTTCGTAGCAATAGGTCCACTGGTGATCTGATGGTTTTCTCACCGAATAGTAACACAAATCTTTACATCGTTTTGAAGAAAGTATGATAGAATTTGGCATCAGTCTCTTATATCGAAAATGCGTGCATTTGGTATTGCTGAAATTCTTCTTCGATGGATTAGAAACTTCCTTTCGAACTGCTCGATACAAGTTATGTTTGACGGTGTTAAGTCTGATATTCACAAAATAAAAGCTGCTTTGCCACAGGGCTCCGTTTTGTCTCCGGCTTTCTTTCTCATATTTAACAATGATCTTTTGTTTGAAACTTCTAATCTAATCAGCTTCTTATATTCGTTTCCAGATTCACGTTCTTGTCCTTGGGATGTGGATTAAGAACAGCCGTGTCTGATAAGTTCGTTAGATTCTGATCTCTATGGCATTGTCAAATGGGGAACTATAAACCACGTAGAATTTAATGCTTCAGAAACTCAATACTGGCTAATTTTTTCGCCTCCTTGAGAAGTAGCTAAAGGGTGATTTTTTTGCTATTTTCTTTTTGGCAACACTGGTTTTGACAGCTCACGCACGTTCAAACTGTCAAACATGTTCAGTTTGGTCTATAATTTAACCATGAATCGTATTACAAGCCACCAACGAACGCTTGCAAATTATTGAATTTCATTATCAAAATGCGTGCTCTGTTAAGAAAGTTCATCGCGCGCTTCTTCCATTTTATGGTCAATTTAATCGACCTACTCAGGCAGCTATTCGGGCTATTGTGACTAAATTTCACACAAAATTTACATTGTTGGACATTAAACCCCCAACACGCTTACGTAGAGTGTGAACTGAGGAAAATATCGTAGCTGTATGGGCCAGTTTTAGTGATGACCGTGAATTATCGAATCGGCGCCGTTCGCAGCAATTGGCCCTCTGTTACTCCAATTGGAAAAGGATTTAGGTGTGAAGCCTTTCAAAATACAGCTGGTGCAAGAATTGAAGCCGAACGACCTACCACAACGCCGAATTTTTGGTGAATGGGCTCTTGAAAAGTTGGCCGAAGATCGACTTTTTTATCACTTCTCATTTCATTTCTGGTTGAATGGATACGTGAACAAGCAAAACTGACGTATTTGGAGTGAAGAGTTACCAATTCATCCAGAAAAAGACACTGTTTGGTGCGGATTATGGGCTGGTTGAATAATTGGGCCGTATTTATTACAAGATGATGCGAATCGCAACGTTACTCTGAATGGTGAGCGCTACCGTGCGATGATAACAAACTTTTTTGCGCAAAATGGAAGAGCCATGTGGTTTCAACAAGACGGTGTCACATGCCACACAGCACGCGTAACAGTGGACCAATTGAGAGGCGAGTTCGGTGAGCAGTTTATTTCACGTTTGGAGCCGGTCAATTGGCCGCCTAGATCGTGCGATTTAACGCCTCTAGACTATTTTTTGTGGGGCTATGTTAAGGCTCATGTCTATAGAGACAAACCCGCTTCGATTGACGCACTGGAAGCCAACATTGAAGCATTAGTTTGTGAGATACCGTCCGAAAACTTAGAAAGATTATGCCAAAATTGGACTAATCGGATGGACCATTTAGGGAGCAGCCGTGGCCAACATTTGTATGAAATAATCTTCAAACATTAAATTATATCGACCGTACTATCGATTCAAATAAAGATTTCATGTATTTTCCTGAATTTTATTTTTTTTTTTCAATTTCCATAGCTCTTAAAAAATCACTCGCTATAAATGTATCTCAATTTCAGTTGGTTATAAAAAGCTTTTAAACATTCTTTCAAGCAAAACCACACATTATCCTTCTTCCTAATCTCATTCTCATTATGGCCCTACAACTTTTGATCGGTTTTAAGCAAAGTATTGTTCACCTATCAGAAGAGCTACTCACTGTAAATAAAAGTATAAAAATGTGCTTTGACTTGCACAAGCTTTAGTCATTAATGCGCTTAGTTTATTTCAAACAGAAACGTATACCCATATAGAGAAATTCATAAAAGAAAGTCATTTATTCTACAACGACATTGCCATGAGTAGCTTTACCCATTTCCCACTTTCTGCGATGACATGGCTGCTTCCGGTCTTTTGGTTAACTTTTCTCTACGGTGAGACATATTATGACTTGCCATTACTTTTCAAAACTTGAACATGATAGATGAATTTATCAATCGATATCAAAATGATTTCGCAACATGACTCTATGGGACAGAAATATTCCATTTTCGCAAGGAGTAGAGGTGGAAAAATTGTTCACTGTTGTTCATTCATTGAAAAATTGGTCTTGTTGCTCGTTGGTTGTGAACAAACAGCCAACAGCTGTGGCTATTAATTTTAATTCACAAAACATAAAAGGATTTATTTCAAGACAGTATTATATTTATGTAGGTAAGGAACTGTTTTCGAAATTGAGATAAAAACCAAAATAAAATGTACAAATGTACCCTTGAGAGCCAAGAAGATTAATTTAATGGTTTCGTTCAAACAAAAAAGTTTATTCTTGTTCGTAATATTAAGAGCTAGCCACGTTTAGTACAACAAGGATCCATCGGAACAGTTGGTATTTTCTCTTTCCATTTTATTGTGAATCGATTGAATAATAATACGAGTAGCATAATGAAATAAAAATATATTTTGCTACTTAGATACCTAAAATTAAAGCATTTAGAGATTTGCAGAGAGAATGATTTTTCGTAAGCTTTATTCTGATCCTACAATTTCCTGTGGTTGTGTGTATCGAATACTTATTTGAATTATATTGAATCATGGTATTCTAGGCTGAAAATATTAATGTAAATAAACGCTAATCCAATTTGATGCCCGCACGAGCATTTATTTTTCCAGGACAATAGCTGTCTTTTAAGCAGGGTTGTAATTAGGCATAGCCTTTATAATGTGCCGCCGAGGGGCCTGCACCTTTCTGGTGGGATCCACGAAATAAAATAATTTTTTAGAAATGTGTCTCGCTGTTTCATTAGATATAATTTTTAATAGTTCGCTGGTAAGCGGCCGTCGAGTTTCTTCATACTTGAAAGTCTCGGGACGACCACAGGGCAGCCACTTGGGCCCCCTAATCTTTTTGATATTTTTTAAAGGACATTCCTGACATATTTTTAAATTAAAAGTGCTTGATGTATGCGGATGATTTAAAAGTTTTAAGTTGCATACAATCTGAACAGTATTGCTTACTTTTGGTAGATGATTTTGATAATTTATCAAATTGATGTAAATCCATGTAGGGGAAGATGGCCTAAAATCGAACAGAATTAGAAAGTTTTGGTAACGCTATTCTTTAGTTTATCTGGCATCACTGACATAAACGAAATTTTAGCAGCTTCACGCTACTGTTTGAAATTTTACAGGTCAGTCTCTTTAGCCATTTACAAAAGTAAAACCAATAAAATGTTGTAAGAAGTTTGTTGACAAAAAAATTATAAAAAACATTCAATTATGGAGAAAACAGTAAATAAAGGAATTAAGTATTTCTTATTAATTTACTGAAATTAGTTGGCCTATAACTATTTCAGTGTGTTCGGAATTAAAACTTAAATAAAAGAACCCTAAATGGGCAAAATGGCCTACTAAGCACTCGCCTAAAATGGCACAGTGTGCCATTTTATACTTACCCTTACATTTTCATTTTCTGTATAGTGAAAATGGTTGGAAAATATAAACGATGCACAGAGAGGCAGTCCTGGACTGATAATGCATTAACAAAAGCCCTAAATGCCGTCCAAAAAAAATTAGATTTGTATTATTATTATTAGATAGTATTATTATAATTTTTACTTTTCCTTATTTTGTTTTAAGTGAAGTTGTTTTAAATGAATTGTTGTTTTTATTTTTTTTTATTGAGTATTGTTTATGTTTATTTTACTTTGAACTAAGATTTGTTTAAAATTAAGTTTAAATTAAATTGAAAATGGTTTTTGGTTTACTTGCCTAGTTAATTTACTTGCAAGGGTAAAATAGCATACCAGTAGGTATGCCATTTTACCCGGACAATTTTGATTGTTGGAATTTGAAGAGTTTTTGAAACTTAAATAATTTAAATACTTTTTGAAACTTTATAAACTCGTAATGCAAACAAATGTAAGCGTTATTGATTAAGCTTTGAAAAGAATATAATACTTTATAACATTTGTGTGAGATATGACACATTTTCCTTAGGGGTGCCATTTAAGACCACCTTCCCCTATTATGGTTTTATTAATAAGCGCAAACATTCCAATTAAATTTGGCACACAACGCCATTCAGCGGGTAGTCATGCGGCTTCAATTGCTGAGTCAATTGGACCTTCTAAGCGAATAATCCGAGGTCTTTGTGCGGAATTCTCCTCAGGCTAGTACTTGAGATCGCTGGCGGGTTGATGTTGGTGAATTGAGTCTCACACTATCGGCCAAAGCAGCCACATTATCATCTATGCGCATCCTAAGATGACGGGAACCATGAGTGTTGTCCACTAGTATACCAGTCTCACAAACTTTTTGCACAAACTTGCTTGCAGTAGGCGCGGTAGGTGCTCCATTTCGGCGAAAACTTCTTTTAAGAAAACGCATTGCTTGGGCTACACAGCACTGACTTTGAAAATAAGTTGTTTTACCTTTAATTTAATTATTTCCAAATACAAAAGTCTAACGTTTTGCCGAAACCGCTCGCCTATCAATTTTAAGTACAAAATAAATCACAAAGCACTGACCATAATACCATCTAAAAACCTATTACAAGAAACTCAACTTTTCAAATCACATAGATTATCTTTTTATCTTGCTCTAAAGAGTTTTCTGATCCACCTACATTGAAAAAACAAGAGCTGTAGTAAAAAAAGACAACTGGGACATACTCGTAGATATGCCTCCTTATAAAACGAGATGTGTCAAAGGAAGTTCTCAGAGATTATGTTCAGGAAATTAGCATCTTCTGTATACAGGAGAACCCTAGGCAGTCGATTGCTCACCGTGTACAAGAATTTGGCTTTTTGCAGATTTCAACTTGACGTATTTTGCGTCTGCGTTTAAAGTTCCTGATCATAGAAAACGCCTCTTGTTCGCTGACTGGGCTTCGGAGCGTTTGCAAGAAGATACCAATTTTTTCCGAAAAACCTTCTTAAGGTATTGGGCGCATTTTTGAATGAGTGGCTGTGTTAAATTAAATTGCCTTAAATGGAACAACCCACATGAGGTTCACTAGGAGACAATTCATCTGCAAAAAGTTAGCGTTTGGTGCGGATTTTGGGCTGACAGAGTCATTGGTCTGTACGTTTCCGAAAACGACGTTGATGAGGTGGTCAAATTCAATATATTATATTTCTTATGGCCGAAATTGAACCATATGAACCTAAACAACAAATGATTGATATTTGACCCTCGGATCCATGTCACCGTAAAAAGCCCAGGCGGACATTTGAGCGATATCATATTCCACCATAATGGCATCCATAGACTTTTCAACACAAAAATAATTTCGTTAATATCTTACACAGGTTCTTTTATTCCATTCCAACATCCAACCGCCTTTTAAAATTAACCAAAACTCATATCTCGAATCGACTGGGATTCTAATATTGATTTGAAACAGGTTTTAAATGTTTAAAATTTTGCGCCATATTTTTTTAAGAAACAGCTTCAAGGCCTTAAAGTTTTTTGTTCTTGCATAGATTTAAATTTTCTTGATGAAGCAGATGCATTATTTTTTTTTTCTTGGCTCAACTATTTAAAGAATGAACTTCATGCTTCTCAACTATTTTGACTAGTAATATCCATTTTTAAAATTCTAACCCTTTCAGACATAAAAGCAGCTTCGTGCAACACAGTCGAGAATTTTAGTTTTTCAGTTTTGCATTCAAATTTTAATTCCAAAAGGGAAACAGCTAAGGGCCCACAGATGCTAAATACGGCCGCCCTTGCTATCTCTCCAATCCTATCTGTGTCATCATCTGTTGAAATAAAATAATGACTATAGAACTACGATAATTGGGACTTTATTAGTGTGGTTCGGGCAAAAGTCAATAGAGTTATTTAGTTAATAGGGTTTCATGAATATTGGGAAAGGCGAGTGTTTTGGAATATGGTATTTTCAGTCATCAGAGTTGTTATTCGATACAAATTAAATGAGTAAACATAGAGTTGGAAAGTTTTATAAGTTTGGAAAATCAAATTCTTGTGAATTTATATTGGGTATAATTATGAAAATTATTCAGGCATTCAATAAACTTAGTACACATTTTTGACGAACAAAATTCAATTATATATTTAGTTAGGTATAAATTTTGAAAACCAATGGAGAGACTTATTATTATTCTCAAAGAGTTGTGTAAATTTGCTGATTATTTTCATTACTGAAAGCGGATGGATATTTGATTACGACTTTGATTGCGGACTTCTGTATACATTGGCGACGTATGTCAAGTTAATGAACTCGGCCATAGACAAAAATATCGCTTGACACGTTGACAGTTGCTAGCTGCCAAATAAAAATTTTCTCATATTAATATGAAATAAAATGCACGACTGGATCGCACGAACTTGCTCTTATGTAAAAGTACTTTGGAATTTAAGATACATTTTATAAATATAAAACATGGATTTAATGAGATAATAATGTTCAAATGCATTAAATTGCCGTCTGGTTTCCGGAAAAGTATGAATTTATGCAAATAAACTTTAAAAAATCGTTTTATTATTAAATAAATTTTTTATATAAGAAATTTCTCTAAAATTTTTCAAGAAAAAAATGTGCGATGCGAATTTTAAGTATTAAATAATATTGATTTTAGGAAATAATTTCAAAAAATAATCGTTCATAGGTTTTGAAGATATTGATTTAAAAAAAAAATCAAAAATCCCAACAAATATTTTTTCGAATATTTTTATATGCAATATTATTTTAAACTTAAGGGTACTCCTGCTGAAAATTTTGGGTTAAAATCCTTAGAGCCGTTAATGAGAAAGTCGAAAATAAAAAAAACGGGTCTATGACAGGTACCGTTAATAACATTTTGCCCCAAAAATTTTTTTGACCAAAATGTAGTCCATATCCATAATATCACACCTAATTTTTGTTATCAAAATCGTTAGAGCCGTTTTCGAGATAAATAAGATTTTGCATTACGGGTGTATGGGGGCGGGGGGTACCGTTAGTTTTGGAGCTAAAAAAAAATTTCAATTTTTCCTCTAGGGAATCACCGAAGACCCTTAACTACCGAGATTGAAAGAAATAGGTCCAGTGGTTTAGGCTGTAGTGAGAGGTACAGACATACAGACACACTGAAACATGTTTTTTGTGTACTAAATTTTCCTTAAAATTTGTATAAAAAAAATTGATATGCAAATTGTTAGTATTTAATAAAATACATTTTAAAACGTAATTTAAAAATTTAATCGTGTATCGGTTTTGAAGATATTGAATTTTCAAAAAAAAAATTGTATTATTTTTTTAAAAATCCAAAAACTATTTTTTCAAAAAAAATTTTAGTTTATATTTTTTCAAATGCAAAGCAGCTCCTGCATACAAATTTTGGTTAAAATCGTTAGAGCCGTTGTTGAGAAATTCGAAAATCAAAAAAACCGTTCTATGACAGGTACCCCTAATAACATTTCCCCCCAAATTTTTTTTTCACCAAAATATAGTCCATGTCCATAATATCACACTTAATTTTTTTTAGCGAAATCGTTAGAGCCGTTTTTGAGATAAATAAGATTTTGCATTACGGGTGTATGGGGGGTACCCTTAGTTTTGGAGCTAAAAAAAAAATTTCAATTTCTCCTCTAGGGAATCACCGAAGACCCTTAACTACCGAGTTTGAAGAAAATACCTCCGGTAGTTTAGGCTGTAGTTCGAGGTACAGACATACAGACATACAGACATACAGACATACAGACATACAGACATACAGACATACAGACAGACAGACGGAATTGTCGGTACCACTTTTTTCGTCTTCGCTATCATCGTAATGTCAACTTTGATCAAAATCTCGAGTTCGATTTTTTTCCCAAATGCAGAACTTGCCCTATAGTACCTATATCGCAAGTAAAAATGGCAAATTTAATGACGGCACTAATTATACATTTATTATTCTCTGGATTTTTTGAGTTCAATTTTCTCTATTTTTACTACCATTGCCTTTTTTACCTTAATTTTTACTATTACTACTTAGATCCTCGGACATGTTACGTCCGTGTGGTTCCCCTTGCGGGGCATAGGGCCTCCACTACTCCTAAGCGCCATCGTGTACGGTTTCTGGAGATGTACTCAGCTTTCTCCAACTCTTTCCCAGTTGTGCTGATTCCTCTTCGACCGTTCTTCGCCAAGTACTTCTGGGTCGGCCCACTCCTCTGCCTCGCTGCGTGAGAGGATTCTATTGCATCGCTTGACTCGCAATGCAGTCGTGGCCTTTTCGAAGCGTATGTCCATCCACTGCCACTTATGTTTTCGTATTATAGAGTCGATTGGTTCCTGACCTGTCCTCGCATGAAAATCTGCAAGATGTTTCGCAGACATCTTGTTGCAGAACGACAAGTCTAAACCCAGATTAATGTGAACGCATCATTACTTCTTTCCTTCTTCCACGTTCTGACATTTATTTATTCTCTTTGTGCTCATCCGCCTTACGAGCGAAGTTCATTTAAGTTGACTCATTTGTCATTCGCCAGCCGAGGAAGAAAGAAGGGAGTAAAACTGCGGTAAGAATATCGAATAATATTGTAATAAATGTAAAAATTTGGTCTTTATTTAGAAATAAACGATTTACACGAAGTTCATGTTAACCATTCGTCGTATTGTGCATTATTTGAAGTTGGATTCGTTAGAATTGTTAAATTCGCATCCCTTCCAGTCGCCAGCCGCGACAATTCTTTATTTCGCAGTCTACGCACTGCAATAAGCCGCCATTGTCGCCGCGGTAGGATTCCACCAACAAATTCGATATATATATATATATTGATAGCCGAATGCATCGTACGCCACCACGAAGAAGCCCACGTTTTCAAGACGAAGTTGCCGTTACCACTGCTGCAGTCCACATGGATAACGGAAATCCCGCTACGACCGTTGAGGATCATATACGTGCCATGAATTCGGTCGTAGTGACAACTTCAGCTTCAGCTTTGATCTCCACTGCTTCCACAAGCGCTGCCTTTAGTACCACAGCACAATGTTCTCCGCCCACGCCGCCCTCTGCCCCTGCCGCTGCAGAAAACCACGGGGACATTCTCCTAAAATTGCAAAATAAAATCGTCGCGCTTGAAAACCAGCTAAGGAATACACAGGCAAAATTGAGGGAAAGCGATTTGCAATGCCATTCCCTTAAAATGGCGGTGCAAAGCCAAGTTCCACTAGCTGTCCCACTCGCACCTACGAGTACATCAATAGTATGCGAGACAACGCCATCAGTTCAACCAGTTGCAACAAGTTCGAGTCCGGCCTGGTCACCAATTGACATTCAACCAATGTCATGCACATCTCAGACAAGACAAAGTCCCTACAGTAGCATTTATACGCAGCCAGCAACAAGTATGCCATCCATAAATGCCACTATGCCGTCGGCAAGTTATGGTTACTTGAATGCGACTGTAGGGAACATAGGTTCTTCTCGTACGTCGACTCACAATTACGTACAGCCGCCGCCGCCTACTTCGACTTATAGCTCCATATCTCAGCAACATATGATGAACTCTGCACACTCCTCACAAAGTATGGTATCTCGAAAAGTCCAGGAGCTTCCAGCGTTTGGTGGACAGCCGGAGGATTGGCCCATTTTCTACACTGCATTCGTACAGTCAACAACTGCCTACAACTACACGAACCTGGAAAACAACCAGCGGTTGCAGAAAGCACTTACAGGTGAAGCAAGAGAGACTGTTAAATCTCTTTTAATTCACCCCGATAATGTGGATGCTATTATCGATCTGCTTCGCTTTAGGTTCGGTCGTCCAGAACAGCTTATACGCAGCCAATTGAACCAAGTACGTGCGATTGCGCCGATCAGTGAAAATGCAGTGATTCGCCTTATACCTTTCGCAACTAAAGTGAAAAATCTTGCCGTGTTTCTCCAAACAGTGAATGGCCAACAGCATATGTCCAATCCAACATTATTGGAAGAGTTGGTATCCAAGCTTCCAATGACTAAGAGACTAGAGTGGGCTAGATGTGCTGCTCAGGTGCAACCATATCCGACGATTGCACATTTCAGCGACTGGTTAAGTGAAATGGCCAATTTGATTTGTACAGTGCAGGACAGTGACAGCAGAGAATCGAAAAAACGCATGCCAATCTTGCACGCCACAGAGAAGCACCGTCCATCTGTACAAAAGTGCACTTTATGCCAAGGTCAACACAAGGTTAGTGAATGCAAAGGGTTTATTGACTTGGCAGTACCTGAGAGGTGGTCAAAGGCAAAACAAAGCCGCTTGTGTTTCAAATGCCTGAAACCCGGACATTCAACGCGCGATTGTCGCAGTAGAGGCCTTTGTTCTATTAATGGTTGCCAGAGACGACATCATGAGCTACTCCACGAAGTACCTACCACACGTTCTATCCCGCAGCAACAACAGCCACAGGAGGACAAAGCCAAGGAACTAATTGCAAGTACCTCTGGTAGCACATTGCTAGCAATGGAGGATGTTGCAAAAAACAGCAGTATGCTATTTCGTGTATTGCCCGTCACGTTATATGGTCCAAATAAAGCCATCGACACATATGCATTATTAGATGAAGGATCTTCAATATCTATGTTGGATGCTTATCTGTTGAAGGAGCTAGGTCTACATGGTCAACAAAGCAGCTTAAATATGCAATGGATAGGAGGAATACACGCCCAAGAACGCACGCAGCTAGTCGATGTCTACGTGAGTGGAGCTGGTAAGAGGAAGAAGCATATGTTACGAAATGTTCACGGAGTGTCAAATCTCAACTTACCGACTCAAAGCTTGTGTGAAAGCGATCTTCGTAATCTCAACAGCCACCTTGGGAGATTCAAGTTGCAGCCATATTCCAATGCCGAGCCCAAGCTGTTAATCGGCCTGGATCACTGCCACTTGGGGTTGCCAAGTGATTTCCAGATGATTAACAAAAATGGACCATACGCTGCGAATACGGAACTAGGCTGGGTAGTGTTCGGACCAACTACAAAGATCGCCTCCACAACGCCGTCATGCCTTCTCACCTACACATCGAATGACGAGTCATTGCATAAACTGGTTGCAGAATATTTTGAGACCGAGAGCTTTGGGGTAAGACCATCACCTCCAATCGAAAGCAAAGCCGACGTTCGTGCTAGAGAGATTCTTCAGTCAACGACTAAAAGGATTAATGGAAGATTTCAAACTGGACTATTGTGGAAGACTGATGAAGTTGAATTGCCCGACAGCTTTTCCATGGCAGAGAAACGTCTAGCTGGAGTAGAACGTAAAATGAAAAGAGATGAGAGCTTCGCCGCCGCCTACAGTTCCATTATCAAATCTTACGTCACGAAAAATTACGCTCGTAAACTGCAGCCAGCAGAAGCCGCCGAAGTTGGTCCGAAAACGTGGTATCTACCACATTTTGGAGTAGTGAACCCTAATAAGCCATCCAAACTACGACTTGTTTTTGATGCCGCAGCCGAAGTAAAGGGAACGTCACTCAACTCATACCTGATGAAAGGACCTCAACAATACCAACCGTTGCCATCTGTATTATTTCACTTTCGTGAAGGAGCCATCGCCGTGTGTGGGGACATCAGAGAGATGTTCCATCAAATACTGATTCGGCCAGAAGATAGATGCGCACAGCGATTTCTTTGGCGCGACGGCGATGATTCAAGGCAGCCAGATATATATGAAATGGTAGTCATGACGTTTGGGGCTTCGTGTTCGCCTTGTGCAGCCCAATATGTTAAGACGATCAACGCTATGGATCATCAAAGCCACCATCCTCGCGCTTGCAAAGCTATCATGGACCATCATTATGTGGATGACTTCGTAGATAGTTTTGACTCCATCGCACAAGCCATCGACATATCAGTGCAAGTAAGGGAGATCCACAAAGATGCCGGCTTTGATTTAACGAATTTCACCTCGAATTCGCCAGAAGTTCTAGACGCTTTGCAAGGAAATGATGCTGATGTGATCGTGAGCACTAAAGGTAGCCTGGAGACGGAGAAAATACTTGGCATGTTCTGGCAACCAGCCAGCGACAATTTCAAATTCCAGTTGCGATTTCATCACGTCAATAAACATGTCATCAATGGGACGAGGAGTCCTACAAAAAGAGAACTGCTAAGTGTCATAATGTCAGTCTTTGATCCGTTGGGTTTCTTGAGCCATTTTACTGTTGCTGCCAAGTTGCTTATGCGAGAGGTTTGGCGACATAATATACGATGGGATGAGGCATTGCCAGAAGAAGTTCTCCTGGGATGGAATAGATGGCGGTCAAAGCTGTCAGATGTAGTCAAGTTCAATGTTCCACGTTTTTATTTCCAAAATGACTTGCCACAAGAGCTCCAGCTTCACGTTTTCGTTGACGCAAGCGAGGATGCCTTTGCTGCAGTGTCGTACTGGAGATGGGTCAAAGCGAATGGTGAAGTAGAAACATCATTTGTCTGTGCGAAAACGAAATGTGCTCCGCTGAAGCCACTGACGATTCCACGTCTTGAGCTTCAGGCAGCGGTCTTGGGAATACGCCTGATGACAACTATAATGGAACAACATTCTCTACGCATCGTTCGCTGTGTCCTCTGGAGTGATTCAACAACCATCATCAAATGGATCTGCAGCGAGCATCGTCGGTACAAACCGTTTGTGGCACATAGGATTGCGGAGATGCTAGCGGCTACTAATTCTTCGAATTGGAAGTGGGTGCCAACCCATGAGAACCCTGCCGATGAAGCTACGCGGTCAGCTAGTCATCCCGACTTCAGCGCTTCATCACGTTGGCTAAAGGGTCCCGATTTTCTGCTGAGGAACGAAAATGAGTGGCCTGTTGGTGCCACCACCATCTCAATCGATCAAGACGATGAAGAAGAGCTTCGCCCTAAATATTCGATGATCATAGTGAGTATGAGAATCATAGATTTTAATCGTTTTTCTTCCTTCAACAGGCTTGTAAGAACAATGGCCTGGGTATTAAAATTCTTGAGTCGATGCCGCAAACGCTCTCGTACTCACGGATTAACAGCCTGTGAACTAAATGTGGCCGAAATGTTTTTGTGTCGCCAGGCCCAATCGGAAGCTTTCTCTGTAGAGTTAAGACAAATTAGGTCTAACGAAGCAGTTTCAAAGAGAAGTACCTTGTACCAACTCTCACCCTACATCGATAGTGACGGCCTCCTACGAGTTTATGGCAGAGTCGATGCAGCCAGCTGGCTCACCTATGCCGCCAAGCGACCAATCATACTGCCATCTGATCATAGGCTTACGACGCTTATAGTTGCTGAAAAACACAGCAAGCAGAAACACCAGAACATTGAAGCAACAATATGTGAGATTCGTCAAAGGTATTGGATCCCTCGTCTACGACAAACTATGCGCAAGGTCATCGCCAACTGTCCTGTCTGCAAGATTGCCAAGGCCACAGCAGTTACTCCATTGATGGGTCCCTTGCCTGAGGACCGACTTACGCCGTTCGTGAGACCGTTTTCATATACAGGCTTGGATTTCTTTGGTCCACTCACTGTTTCGATCGGACGCCGCACAGTGGGGCGACTTGTATGGGAGAGCGGACAAAAGTCCATAAAAACCGAACCACTTAACCAATTTGGATGAAATTTTCAGAAATGAAAGTAGTTTTGGAAAGAAAACTCCACAAAAAATTTCCACTCACTGCCACGCCCACTAAAAAAAAATTCAAAATTGATAAAAATCCAGGTTTTGTTTGAAGTAAAGATGGTGCTCTTTTTGAAGTAAGATGGCCTTTCAAATTTTACACACCCTATTTTTGGCGTTTTTTACCTTTTTTACCTTTTTTGTAGTATTTACTTGTTTTGTATGAAGGCGGTCTTTTTTAGTGCGATAACATCGGAACCACGTAACTGATTTAAATAAAGTTTTCAAATTTTATAAAGGTTAGCTTGAGAAATGAAAACAAAATGTTTCCACCCAACGACACGCCCACACAAAATTTTATCTAAATTCCAAAGTTAAAAAGTTAAATTTTGAGTAATTTGAAAAATATATTTTCGCGAAAAAAAAACAAATAAAATGCTTGATTCATGGAATCATTATGTATGTATGTGTCGGCTTATACGTTAATTTTTTTTTAGAAAGATAATGGAAAAAAGCGATGTTATACTTATTATCGGATAAAAATTATGAAAATTCAGGGTTTCGTGTTTATTATAGCGAAATTGAGTGTATCCAAAGAAGTAACTTTTTATGTTGTGGTAAATCATAAAAATAATGTAACCATTAAAAGCTGACAAGTGTTAATTTACAAACGCATAGTCAATGAATGCATTAAACCAGCAACACGTTATATGTTAAGTGTTTACTACTGAAACTTGCATCAAATAATGGGCAAACTTCAAAGCAGAACCAAAAAACAACGCGCAAAATTTTTAAGACATTTTTCTCAATTTTGAAAAAGAGGTTTTTGGAAAAAAGTATACGTTACGAAATAGAACCATAAGTATGTACGTAAAAAAAGAAAACAAAGAGTTAAATTTATATTAATATTAATTCTAAGTCATTAAAACTGTATTTAAGTTCACCTATTTTGCACCTAATTCTTATTGATGTAACATTTAACTCTGTTTTTTTATTTGTAAATAAAAAAAAATCACTAATATATTCAATATTGTAATCATATATTGCCAGCTGTAAGTAATTATTGTATATTTTTCCTAATTATTGAATAAAGATTATACAGATACAATACAAATATTCCTTTTTAGGAAACAGAAGTTAAAAAAAAAAAACGATTTTTTTGCAAGATTTCGTAACTTTAAACCTGCTTACTGTGCGGATTTGCAGGTATTTGCAGCTAAATTTTGTTTGAATGTAAACTTGGACATATCTACATCGAGAAAACAGCTATCTCAGAGTAGAGGAACGTGGAGCTTTTTTTATATGACTACAAGTTTCCATTACTGTGAACTGAGTCTTATTTTGTGCTGCCGTAATTCACTCAATTTTTTTTTGCCGAGTTTGACCACTGTATTGTATTACTAGACATCCCAAATAAGCAAACAAAAAACAATCCCATTTTTAGTTCATCCCGAATAGACGTAACACCCTAGGAAAGTCAAATCAAATTCTCACACTATTTCAAATATTTCGACTTTGAGCGTCTTTTTAGGTGTTAAGACTTCAGTTTTGGCCCAAATCCTTAGTGTTCCCAGATTCTCTGGCTAATTTACTGTGAGAAACGTGAATCAGCTAATCGAAATCAGCACTTTTGCAAAATCGAGTTTTGTCCGCCTTGGCCCCACTGTGCGCCGTACGGAGAAGCGCTGGGTAGCGTTATTCACCTGCCTGGTTGTACGCGCCATTCACCTTGAGGTTGCCTACGATCTATCCACCGACGCATGCATTTTGGCAATTCGGAACTTCATCAACCGTCGTGGAGTCCCTGTAAGAATTCGTTCCGACAATGGGACAAATTTCGTTGGCGTCAACCAGGAAGCAAAACGATTCTCCGAAGTGTTTGACTGCCACCGTGTGCAAGACGAGTTGGCTGCCAAGGGCATTGAGTGGGTATTTAACTGCCCTGCTAATCCATCGGAAGGAGGAGTGTGGGAGCGAATGGTACAGTGTGTGAAGCGAGTGCTTCTCCATACACTCAAAGAGGTGTCTCCACGCGAGTATACTCTACAATGCCTTGTAATAGAAGCTGAAAACGTGGTTAACTCTCGACCGCTCACACATTTGCCAGTCGAACCAGATCAGGAAGAGCCGCTTACTCCGAACCACTTTCTGCTAGGATCAGCCAATACAGCGCAGACACCGAGTGTAGATGAGCCCCTGGAAAAACTATGCAGCCTAAGAAAACAATGGCGAATAGCTCGACAACTAAGGGATCGCTTTTGGAAACGATGGGTAGCCGAGTACCTGCCAACTCTAACACGCCGAGCCAAATGGTGTCAAAGGTCAAGACCCATAACGAAAGGAGACCTGGTGTTTGTCTGCGACGTAAAGGTACCACGAAGACAGTGGTGTCGAGGTCGAATTGAAAACGTGCATACAGGAGTCGATGGAGAAGTTCGAAGTGCTGATGTTCGTACAAGCAAAGGACTGATGAGACGACCTGCATCAAAGCTAGCCGTTCTGGACCTGAACATGGGTGAATCGGGACCGATCCACGGGGGCGGGGATGTTGCAGAACGACAAGTCTAAACCCAGATTAATGTGAACGCATCATTACTTCTTTCCTTCTTCCACGTTCTGACATTTATTTATTCTCTTTGTGCTCATCCGCCTTACGAGCGAAGTTCATTTAAGTTGACTCATTTGTCATTCGCCAGCCGAGGAAGAAAGAAGGGAGTAAAACTGCGGTAAGAATATCGAATAATATTGTAATAAATGTAAAAATTTGGTCTTTATTTAGAAATAAACGATTTACACGAAGTTCATGTTAATCATTCGTCGTATTGTGCATTATTTGAAGTTGGATTCGTTAGAATTGTTAAATTCGCATCCCTTCCAGTCGCCAGCCGCGACACATCTATTCACGAACGTTTGCAGCTTTCTTGTGACAGTATGTTTTACTTTCCAAGTGCTGCATCCATAAAGAAGCACGGATTCTACATTAGAGCGGAACAGTCGTAGCTTGGTCTTTAGGCTTATAGAGTTATCTCTCCATATTTTGGACAGCATTCCGAACGTAGCCTTTGCTTTCCCGATTCGGCTGGTTATATTTAGTTCGGTCCCGCCATCAGTAGAGGCAATACTCCCAAGGTATTGAAAACTCTATACCGTCTCTACTCGTTGTCCAGAAATATCAATTTGAGTAGATGAGGAAGTTCCAATGCTGATCCTTTTAGTCTTTGCCGTATTGATCTTAAGCCTGACGGTTTCGGCTTCTCTCGCCACCCTTGTTGTCATTTGATAGAGATCCATGATCCTATGAGAGAGTAAGCACACGTCATCCGCGTAGTCCAGATGTTTCAGTTGTGATAGCAGATTCCCCTGAATTCCTCCATTTAAAGTCGACAAAGCTGCATGCAGCACATCACTTATTACCAACAAGAACAGTATAGGTGACAGTATACAACTTTGTCTAACACCACTTTGGATTTCAAACTCCTCTGACAACCCTCCTTTATGCAGAACGTGACATTTGGATCCTTGATATGTAGCCTTGATAATATTTATCAATTTATCCGGGATGCCCCTCCTGCGCAAGGAAAGCCAAATAAATTCTCTATTGACACTGTCAAACGCCTTTTCGAAATCGATGAACAGCAGGTGAAGTGGTGATCGATATTCAACGCACTGTTCGATGATGATCCGCAAGGTGTTGATGTGATCCACACAGGAAGATCCAGTGCGGAAACCTGCTTGTTCGGCATCAAGCGTGTCTTCTAGTTGGTCTTTTATTCGCTCTAGGACGATTCTTGCTAAATATAACCTTCGCTACAGCAGGCAGCACGCAGATTCCTCTCCAGTTTTCGCACTTCGTAATGCCTATTTTATTTGGAAGCTTGACAATCATCCCCTTTTTCCACTCCTCAGGAAAACTTTCTGTTTCCCAAGCTCGTTTTATGAGTGGGTGCAGGAGCTCAGACGATGTTGTTGGTGCTGCTCGTAAGAGCTCCGCGGGAATACCGTCAAGTCCAACCGCTTTGTTGTTCTTCAGTGCTCTGATTACGATTAAGATGTCTTCTCTACTAAAGGATACAGTGAGTATTCAGGAATTTGTTACTCCAGACAGATCATTGGGTGTTACATAGGTTGACTTCGCTGGTGAAAACGCGATTTAAAACCGCAGAAAAGTGTTCCTTCCACCTTTTAATCTGGTCTTCATCCGAAACTAGCAGTGATACGTCTATGTCGTTTACCAGGTGTTGTTTAGAGCTTTGGACACCAGTTAGCTCTTTGGTAATTCTGTAGACGGTCCTACTGTCGCACCTACTTGCGGCCTCTTTTGCTTATGTTGCCAATGCGTTGATATAGTTACGCCTGTCACGTCGCACGCTACGGTGAACTTCTCTCATCTTCATGCGGTACGCAGACTCTAGCTCGTTTCTGCCTGTTGCTGACGTTGCTGCATTGCGAGTTTTGAGCTGTTTTCTTTCTTCGATCCTAGCCCAAGTTTCTTCGGAAGGCCAGGCACAATTTCTTCCTTGCGAAAGACCGACTATACTTTCAGCACCTGATATGAAAACATTTTTCACAGCACACCAATGTTTTTCGATGGAGGTGGATTCCGTGCTACTGATTGCCCTCAATCCTTGTGAAAGATGCTCACCTAGTTGGCGGACTGCGGGATCCTTGAGTCTATCGATGTTGAACTTGGGCATTCGGGTGTTTTCTTGGGATCTCCGAACTGCAGCTGTTCGTAATCTTACGGTAGCAACCATCAGATGGTAGGTTCTTTGGAGCCATAAGAGGTACGGTGAGTAGGCAGATAGAAGAGACGAGGATTTCTTAGTGTTGAAAGAGATGGAATTGTAGAGAGTTGTGTAGTCAACAGACCCTGAAAGTACTCGATGAATGAAGAGAATGTCGATAAATTGCTCTTCGATCTTTCAGCGTATTCAAGTCAATCAACAGAAGTCGGTCATAATTCGGAGATAAAATGAAAGGGTTATTCCAAGACAGACCACGAAGTGCGAAACATAGGAATCGACGTTAAATGCTCTCGACTCTGGATATATGAATTTGTTGATAAGGGTACTATACTTGACAGGCGAACAAAGGTTATTCATAAAGATCGGGTCACGTAGGGGTCAGAGAATTCTTTAGACCAAAGTTTCACAAAGCCTAGTGTAGAGTTTTCTTTGGAGTCAATATGTGTGAGAAAGTTGAACTGCCTATCACATAAAACACCAAGGTCGCGAATTGACTCAGGGTTGGATATGAGTTGATAATGGAGAAGGTATCGACGTGGAGTAGATAGGATGCGTTTTCGTGAAAAAGTGATTGAATGACATTTTAAAATATTTAGCTCTAAGCAACTTTTCAGGCACCAGACAGAGATATTGTTGAGATGAAGTTGTAGAAGAGTGGTATCATGTGTGGAAGAAGTGGTCTTGAAAAACTTGGTATAGTCGGTGTAGAGTAAAATATGGGAATGTTTAATAACTATTTCAATATAACTATTATATCAATATCAAAATTCATAAATACCTTTCTTCCCTATCGAATTGATTAAGCCAGTTGGCCTTTATGACCATTTTCTGAATTATAGTGTGTATTTTTATTTATAAATAGTGAGACATCTTTTAGTAGCTATAAGCGTGCTTGTTCTTCCATTTCCTTAAAGGCCCTGTTCTTAGCTAAATCATAATAACTTAAGCCAAAGTAATTAATTAACATCTCATTTCCGCATAAGAAATAATTAACAATGACTTTGCCATTCACAATAAAGAAGTGTTGTTCTCAATTAATTTATTTAATCGAGTGACATGGAACATAATTGTATTATTGATTTAAGAATAAAATGATCACTGATTCATGAAACCGATACGGATATCGAGTGCTTATACCTCAAATACCAACTTTTTGTGCTCAATTATTTATACATCATAACTCTCATCATAACTGGATTAAGAAAACGAATCAAAAAACTTCAATGAATCGCTATAGATACTCGTAGATAAAATAAAAAAAGAAAACACATTTTCATGTCATCTTGAGAAATTTAATTCCAATTTACCTAAATTATGTCCATTCAAATAAAAAAATATCGACTCGACATCACAACACCATTCATCTTAATCTATATACTATACACTCGCCTTGCTCCTTGTAGTAATTGGGAATATAGATACCAGTACGGACATATTTTGAACTCTGTTCTCCATATAATTGGGCAGATTGATTCAATACAAATTTCCATGCAGAAGGAAGGAAGAATCAGTCAACTGAAACGACAAGGCAGGATAAGTACGATTATAAGAAGATGATGATGTTCTCGGTAGACAAACGAAGCAATATGTCAAGTGAGCTGTCACATTCAAAGTAATAATACTACTTCTCAATTGACATACATTTATTTTTATTTATTTTTTTCATCTGGAATTGCTCTCTAGGTTAGCTGAATTTCCTTATAAATCAATTCCTTGTTCTTGCTGCAACGATGATGCATGCAAACTAAAATAAAATCCACGACTTGGTCGCACTAACTTGCTCTCATGTTAACAAGACTTAGAATTTTAAAAATGAATGGGCACGAGTACGATAACTTGGCCGCCAAGATTTGATGACGGATTTTTGTGGAGGGGTCAAAAATAAGCACTTTTTACTATGGGAGGGGGGGGTCTATCTCCCCCCGTTTAGGAGGTAGGGGCACTTTTAGAAAAAATGGTTTAAATTTAAAAAAAAAAATATTAAAAAACAACGGCAACACCTACAATAAAGTGCTATACTGCGTTTGAAAGCCAGAAGATTGTTCTATAATCCTGCATTTAAATTAAATTACTCATATCAATAATTTTTGAGAAATTCGCATTAAAAGTTCAAATTTTGATAAAAAAACGTGAAAAAAAAAGTTTAGACCGGTTGTTTTCAAAATTGTGAAATGAAATTGTAAATAAGCTTATATGTGTTTCATGTATCTATCAGTTCTTAATCGAACACAAAAAACGGCATGGTTCTATGTCTTCTGGTTTTTGAGAAAACCCCCGTTTAGGAGGTAGGGGCACTTTTAGAAAAAATGGTTTAAATTAAAAAAAAAAATATTAAAAAACAACGGCAATACTTACAATAAAGTGCTATACTGCGTTTGAAAGCCAGAAAATTGTTCTATAATCCTGCATTTAAATTAAATTACTCATGTCAATGGTTTTTGAGAAATTCGCATTTAAAGTCCAAATTTTGATAAAATAACGTGAAAAAAAAGTTTAGACCAATTGTTTTCAAAATTGTGAAATGAAATTGTAAATAAGCTTACATGTGTTTCATGTATCTATCAGTTTTTAATCGAACACAAAAAACCGCATGGTTCTATGTCTTCTGGTTTTTGAGAAAATCGAAAATAACTAAAACTACTTTTCTACAAAATGTTTGATATTTTTTGCTTCCTTACATAAATAAATCAGTGCTAGCTTCCAACATTACAATACATAAACAGTAAAGTATGTATGGGGGGGCATGCTGCCCCCCTGCAACCCCCCTGCTTGGGCACACTATAGGATTTGGGGTAGGTGCGAGGTTGGGTGCATGCAAAGTTTCTTTTCCATTCACAGAATCTGTATTTAAAAAAATTCAAATTTATTCTATTTATCCAATGTCCACTAAATACATATAAAATACAATAAACAATCTTGAAAACCAAAACAAACTTCTGACCATGTTCACCAATACATGGCACTATTTTTCTATCGAAAATACTGCCTAGAAAGGAAATATAAGGACGACTGGGGTTCGCAAATAATAGAGTTTTTATCAGATGTAAAAAAAGTTTACCCTTGTTATACCGATGGTGATATATGTGAGGGTTTACAGTTAAAAGACATCGATCAGCCCACCCTTCAGAGCGAAAATTTAGAAAGTGTTTTACCGCCAAAACATCCTCGGCTTCCCACCATAAAAGAGTAACTCAACGAACTCGACAGTTATAGTACGGACGATGGCTTTATTGACGAGACTTACACACCTTTTTAATACATTTTGACCATTTTTAACTAACTATGACTGACTAACTCCTGACTAACTGACAAAATAACTGACCCAGATGCAATTCTACCTCCTCATGGTGCATTCTGGGTAACGCTAAATGAATTGCGGTACTGAACTAACAAAGATTCATTATGTTTATTAACATTAATCCTTAAAATGGAATCACCGTCACCACCAAAAATCAAAAAAAGTAGTTTTGGTAATTTTCGATTTTCTCAAAAACTAGAAGACATAGAACCATGCGGTTTTTTGTGTTCGATTAAGAACTGATAGATACATGGATCACATATAAGTTAATTTAAAATTTCATTTCAAAATTTTGAAAACAATCGGTCTAAACTTTTTTTTTCACGTTATTTTATCAAAATTTGGACTTTAAATGCGAATTTCTCAAAAATCATGGATATGAGTAATTTAATTTAAATGCAGGATTATAGAACAATCTTCTGACTTTTAAACGCAGTATAGGACTTTATTGTAAGTGTTGCCGTTGTTTTTTAATATTTTTTTTTCAATTTAAACCATTTTTTTCTAAAAATGCCCCTACCTCTTAAACGGAGGTTTTCTCAAAAACCAGAAGACATAGAACCATGCGGTTTTTTGTGTTCGATTAAGAACTGATAGATACATGGATCACATATAAGCTTATTTACAATTTCATTTCAAAATTTTGAAAACAATCGGTCTAAACTTTTTTTTTCACGTTATTTTATCAAAATTTGGACTTTAAATGCGAATTTCTCAAAAATCATGGATATGAGTAATTTAATTTAAATGCAGGATTATAGAACAATCTTCTGACTTTTAAACGCAGTATAGGACTTTATTGTAAGTGTTGCCGTTGTTTTTTAATATTTTTTTTTCAATTTAAACCATTTTTTTCTAAAAATGCCCCTACCTCTTAAACGGAGGTTTTCTCAAAAACCAGAAGACATAGAACCATGCGGTTTTTTGTGTTCAATTAAGAACTGATAGATACATGGATCACATATAAGTTAATTTACAATTTCATTTCACAATTTTGAAAACAACCGGTCTAAACATTTTTTTTCACGTTTTTTTATCAATATTTGGACTTTAAATGCAAATTTCTCAAAAACTATTATTATGAGTAATAAAATTTAAATGCAGGATTATAAAACAATTTTCTGGCTTTCAAACGCAGTATAGCACTTTATTGTAGGTGTTGCCGTTGTTTTTTAATATTTTTTTTTTTCAATTTAAACCATTTTTTCTAAAAGTGCCCCTACCTCCTAAACGGAGGGAGATAGACCCCCCCCTCCCATAGAAAAAAAAGCTTGTTTTTGACCCCCCTACAAAAACCCGTTATCAAATCTTGGCGGCCAAGTTATCGTACTCTCCCCAATGAATGTTATTAGACAAAAATCTTCTGGAACATGGAATTAATTTTTAAAATTACTAAAACAGCTTTTTTAATAAAATAATCAAGAATACAAATTTAAATTGATGTACATATTGGTTTTAAAGAAAATACGTTTTTATGTATATGTAAAAGTTTTTAAGAAAGTTTGTAAGATAAAATGTTGGTTCGCCAGTTTTTTTTTTTATTTTATGATAATTTGTTTTTTGTAAAGCATGACGTTTGGATAGGGTATTGCACCCGTGACCACGACAATTGCTATCCTGACGAAACTTCGGGCTTTTGATGACAAATGCTTATGATAAATTTTTTAAATTGCTTTGCATCGGCTGCCTGGCATGTAGCGTCGTCCTGCTGGAATCACATGTCTTCTAGGTCCAGATGGTTCAATTCGGGCCCTAAGAAATTGGTTATCATCGTTCTGTTGTGCTCGCCATTGATGGGGACAGCCTCAGCAACGTCTTCAAAAAAGTACGGATCAATGAAGCCGCTCGCACCATATCCGCATGATTATCTAAAAATAGGCAGACCTATTTCTAAAAAAAAATTACCTTACAATTAATTAATAATATTATTAAAAGGGGTGTACTGCCTCCTTCGAGGAATTGGAAAATCCTCAAATAGTATATCTTGTCATAAAAACTGTTGCTCATTAGCCGTTCGGAATCAGTAGAAAATTTTAGGTCCCCTCCATTCCCGGTTCCACGCGCACAGGAATAGTTGAGAGTTATAAGCCGCTAGTTCCTACTCCTCTTTGAGCTATTACAACACCAAATTAATAAAAAAAAAATTTATTTTATTTTAATAAATTATTAAAATATTATTGAATTATTAAAGGACATCGGCAACACTTTAAATATCATGCTTAATTTTTTGTAATTAATTTTTAAAAAAGGTTCTTTTATTTGATAGTTTTTGATAAAAAAAAATAATTTTTGTACCCAATTTTTACTTGCGACACATACATATTTATGTGTGTATGTATGTATATAATGTAGGCACTATAAGACAAGTTTTGCATTGGTCAAAAAATCAAACTCAAGATTTTGATCCGACTTAACAATACGATGATAGAGAAGACGAAATAAGTGGGTCTCGAAATTCTGTCTGTCTGTTTGACTACAGCCTAAACGGCTGGACCGATTTTCATCAAACTTAGTAGATAGCATTTTAAATTTTTACCCCACACGGTTTTTCTTATAACGGTACCTGCCATACGGATTTTTTTTCTAAATATAAGAAAACATTGTTTTTTTTTCAGAAACTGTTAAGCAGATTTAAAAAAAAAATCTGAAAATTTAAATTAGTTAAACCTTAATAATGCTTGAAAAAAATGTTCGAAAAATGGTTATTAATGGTACCCTCAGGCCTCAGGGAACCCTTTTTTGGCTTTTGATTTTCTCAACAACGGTTCAAGCGCCTTTGATCATTTCTCTTATGCTCAAGCTTCTCAAAAGTTTGGATAGTATTGTGTATTGAAATTTTTCGATAAATTATTTTTGGATTTAAAAAAAAAAAAATACATTTTTTTTCGAAACTCAGTATTTCGAAAAACCTATGCTCGATTTTTTTTTAAAACGTGTCAATTAAAAGATTTTTAATACAGTCTACAAGATATGAGAAAAAAATTGTTCTTTATCTAAAATTAACGGTACTTACCATAAAAATGTTAAAAAATAATTTATAAAAAAAATTTAAATTTAGATATTACTGACTGTACCTACCATCATCGAACCATTTTTCGAATTTAGAATTCTCATTATCGGTGTAACGGATTTTAATGAAATTTTTTATAGAGAAGCTTCTGCAAATATTCAAAAAAGTTTATTTCAAAACTTAAGAAAAAATCAATTTTTTTTTCTGAAATTAAATTTTTATATGTACAGTTATAAATAAAATGCACGGCTGGGTCGCACGAACTTGCTCCTATGAATTAGACTAGGAATTTTAAAAACAAATGTCATTAGAGAAAACTGCTCATAAGGATAAAATAAATTTTGTGAGAGATAAGATAAAGATTATAAAAATTAATTGAAAGAAAAAAAAATTATCAAAATTCTACGCGCCGTTTTCGAGAAAAATACAATTTTTGAAAACCTTTTTTTACCTTTGTTTTTATAAATATCTCGAAATATTGAGTTTTGAAAAAAAAAATTAGAAATTTTTTTTTAAAAATCTAAAAAAAATTGAAAATTTGAATACACAATACTATTTAAATTTTTGGGGAGCTCTATCAAAAAAAAATTATCAAATTCCAAAATCAAAATCATTTTTCGGAAAATTTTTTTCAAACATGAACTATAGCTTTAACTAAATGAAATTTTCTTGTACCTTTCTTTTTTTAATCTGTCGAACAGTTTTTGAGAAAAAAAAAATTTTAAAATTTGGAAAAAAATTCCTACGGCAGGTACCGTTATTTTTGGTCTTAAAAAAGAAGAAAAATACGTGTGGGGGGGGGAAATCAAAAATGATATCTACCAAGTTTAAAGAAAATCGGCCAAGCCGTTTAAGCTGTAGTCGAACAGACAGACAAACATACAGACAGACAGACAGAATTGCAAGACCCACTTTTTTAGTCTTCGCTATCATCGTAATGTCAACTTTGATCTAGTATGTACCTATAAGATGCAATTAAAAATTAAAGTAAGCATTACAAAATTTTTTCTACAGATGTTTTGGAAATTTCTTGTATAAAAGCTTTCTTTTACTTGCGATATAGGGTACTGTAGGACAAGTTTTGCATTTGTAAAAAAAAAACGAACTCAAGACTTTGATCAAAGTTGACATTACGATGATACAGAACCCGAAAAACGTGGGGTCGGCGTTAGTTAAATTAATTTATTAATAAAACGCTTTTTAAACTTTGTTCATTTCTAGAAATCTGACGGCAATTTTATACATTTAAACTAGAGATGCCGCGAATATTCGGCCACTATTCGGCATTCGGCCTATTCGGCGTATTTTTTTGATATTCGGTATTCGGCCAAATAGTTCACAAAATTCGACCGAATACCGAATATTAAATTTAGAATAAAAAAAGATTTATTATCTTACAAAAAATATTGTATTTTTATTAAAATTTTTTATTTTATTATGCTTTTTCAGCATTCGTTGGTAGCATACGTTTTATGTAACGTCTTTATTCGAAATCAATTACAGCTTCTTCAAATAACATCTCACTAATACACTAGCATCAGGAGACAAGAGGTAGATTTCAGCAAATGTTGTCAAATTGGGAAACAGTTTTGTATTTGCTGACCACCATTTGTAAGGGTCTGTCATCCGATCTTTGCGAAAAGTTCTTTAAAAAAATCCTGTATAGCTTTCTATGCCTGCAGAAAGACCTTTGGTAAGAAGTGGGGCCTTCAGTCAAAGATGATTTTGTGGACGTACACTGCAGTGGTACGGCCAATTTTGTCTTACGGATCGATTGTTTGGTGGCCTGCACTTAGCAAGCAATATAACGTCGGAAAACTTAAAAGGGTTCAAAGAACGGCTAGCGTCGGCACTACAGGGGCTCTCAGATCATGCCCAACAGATGCCCTGAGCGTTATCCTGAACCTTTTACCACTCGACCTTCATATAAAATACCTAGCGGCATGCAGTGCTGTAAGACTTAAAGAATCTAACTGTTGGTTCTCCAAACCCTATGGTCATGGAAACATGACAAAATTGATTCCTTCGGATATTTTCTTATCGAACACCGACTACTGCGTACCTCCTCTTGGCCCAAGCGGGGATTTCAAAGCCATTTTTCCCATCAGAGCGGATTGGAAAAATGATGTTGTCACAAAGGATTTCGATTCGATAATCTTCACTGATGGATCTAAGATGGAGTGCGGTGTTGGTTCAGGAATTTTTGCCGAGTCCTTTAACATCTCCAAGTCCTTCAGACTACCAGACTTTGCGAGTGTATTTCAAGCTGAAATACTAGCAATCAAGGAGGCATGCAAGTTGCTCCAATCTAACCAAAACCAATTCAGAAATATAGCTATCTGCTCAGATAGCCAGGCGGTCATTAAGGCCATTAAATCATCTACATCTACCTCAGTACTTGTCCAGCAATGTCGGGACGAACTGGTGAGTCTGAACATTGACCTCCAGGTCACTCTCATTTCGTTTCCAGGTCACAGTGACATAGAGGGTAATGAACAGGCTGACGCTTTAGCTCGGCAAGGCTCGGCCTTACATAGCTCACTAGCGGAAAACGTAAATATTCTTCTTGGTGCTATGAAGAGAAAAATCTTCTCCGTAGGTGGAGCAGTCTCACAAACTGTGTCATATCAAGAAAGATATGGCCTACTTACAACAACTCAGGTTCCAACGATCTAATATGCAGACCCAGGCGCGACATAGCCAGGATCACAGCAATATGCACCGGGAACTGGCCCATAGGTAAACATGCAAGAAAGCTAGGTATCCCCTACAAACCACACTGCCGTAGTTGTGGAGATCCACAAGAAAAAGAAACTGTGGTTCATTTTCTTTGCGATTGCCCCGCCTTAGCAAATTACAGGATGGCTTCCTTTGGGAAAGCCTTCCTCGATGACCCCAGCGAACTTTCGGAGAAGAAAATCAAAGATCTGATTATCTTTCTGAATGCGACAAAATGGCTTTAGTAATGATCCGCTAAAGTATATAAAAGCCATTTTCTTCCGTACTAAATCCTTATTAGGTTGACACGTGTTAATGGTATCAAAACGGCGCACCCCAGCGCTAATTGAGTCGCGGGCCCAGGGCTGGCGACTACCATCTCTACCTACCTACCCTACCTATGTTGTACTTTAAGCGCATGAATTTTTTTTTCTACTTCATCTTTATCACAATTTATATTTTCGCAAATTTCAGTTATATCATTGGCTTTTTTGATTTTATTTTTAAAATTTTCGTTAAGAGTGGATCCGAGCGTCCAGACCAAAGAAAACATTTCAGAAACATTTCAGAAATGTTTCTCTGTTTCTGAAATGTTTTTTTAAATGTTTCTGAAATGTTTCTTAAATGTTTCTGAAATGTTTCAAAAATGTTTCTTTGGGTTGGACACACCTTTACGATTATTGTTATTATATTTATAAACAAGTTTTAAACTCCAAAGTACTCTTACATAAGAGTAAGCTGGTGCGACCCAGTCGTGCATTTGATTTAAATATAATTTTAAACAAAATTTGTGTTAATCGACTTTTTTTTTTAAATTACATTACATATTCCAGTACTCCGTAGATAAATCTACGAAGTAGAGAGACTGAAAGCACTGGTAACTCAGACCATCGGCTTATACAATACAACAGAGAGAGACAGACAGAAAGAAAGAACAACAGAAAAACACATGTCAACAGCTCACGGTTGGTATTTGAACGGTCCTCCATCTAAGTACTAACCGCGCGCAACGATGCTTAATTTCGCTGATCGATGGGAAGCGATGCTTTCATCAGAGCCAAGGCCGTTGACTTTTTTTTTTTTTTTTTTTTTTAAATTTCACGTACGGCATCGTTTATATCGGTAAGCTACTATTTGGCCGTTTTCCAACGACAACAATATAATTTGAATTAACTATACACTCTATATGAACGACGGTGGGTTCTCGGCAACACTCCCTCTTACCGCGTCAACCAGTTTATTAAAGCATCCTGGGTGTTAATGGCCAGCATGTCGACGATCTCCTTCTGGTGCTCAACAACTGATATCCACAATAATATCGACGATAAGCACATTGAGTTAACAGAACTGAACGACTTTCAGGCTTCAATATACAGCATCACTTTTTCGTGTGTTGTTTCAGTCTACTCAAGTCAGTGAGTTATGAAATGACAAAGTTATTCAAATTATCTTAAATCAAATAATTTCGCCTTTCATACATTTTTTAGACGACTCTAATGACGTAAAATTAATTACAAAACTAAGCACCGCACTAATGAATGATAATTTGAATCGAATTGAATACATTTTTTACCTCAAAAACGACTATTATTATTTTTATATATAAATTTATTTCTGAATAATTTTGGAGACTTTATTCGTTTGATTCCTCCTTTTTCAATTGTTTTCAAAAATAGTTATATGCATAATACGTTCCGTTCCATACAACCGTTTCAAAAGCGAAGTAAACGTAAGTTTTTTTTTTTTTTAATTTTTCAAAGATATGAAAAGGAGTTGATATAGCAAACTCAATACTGAAGTCCACGAATCGCCAATGACATATAAATACATATTTATTAGAAAGTACCCCAAACACGAAGGAAAACTTTATTTTCTAGTTCATCTTTGACTGTGAAAGCTTTCTATTTTGGTTAGTGTAGCCAGCAATTTAATATAGTTACACAAAACCAGACAGAAATTCTATTTCCAAAAAGTCGCCTGAGGACCAAACTTCATCATGAAAGTAAATTGTCACACTTTCATTCTTTGGTGAACATCTTGAGAAGTTGTCTTATGGACGGCCGAAGAAAGTTACGGCAATTAAAACGATGAGGACAGAACCTATGCAATGAAATTTCTTGTTTAAGTTTGAGCATTATTTTCGAGATGCAGTTAGGAATATTAAAAGTATAGCTTATGTAAATAAAGTGCACAAAATTTCAATTTCGTTGATTAACAAAGTTTTTAAATAAACTTCTCAAAATATTTTCTTACTACTGGGTACAGTCAACTCGAAAATTCGCAAGAACTGAAATATTATTTGAATTACTTTGCTGTTTGAGTTACATACTTCTTAATTCAAATTGTCGTATTCGGGTTTCCTTATGGACAAAACAAAAAATTCAAGTCATTTAAAAACAGGTTATTAAAGGCATCTTTTTTTTTTGGTATGTAGTGCGGTTATTTACTGTCATATAACTTTAGCATTTCAAAAGATAATTTTATCGTGTGTCTAGGGAAGTTAAAAATATCAATAAACTTGATTAAAATCCTCACAAAACTATATACAAGGTAGCGCAAAATTAATCACCCTATCGGAAGATGTTATAATTTTTGCAAATGGCGTCGTACGTCAGTCAAATTTGACATTTGTGAACTAGACAGCTGCAATATAGAAACAGACAACAAGCAATGGAGCGCTATACTCGGCAAAAGCGTGCAAAAACTATGTGGATTATTTTGACCAATATGAATTTAAGTGAAAGACTTATACCTGTTCCCGTACAAAGTGCAAACAGTGTATATGTACCTGTGAATTACTGTCAAGCCGAAACATTTTCGCCATTTTTAAATTTAAATAATTCGGTTTTCAAAAAATTCCATCTATCAACAATCATTTAAAGTTGTTTAAATCGTCCTTAAATGCTTGCATCCACGTGGAGCAGGAGCATATGAAATTAATATTCAGGTGGACACATTAGAAAACACCAACAGGAGAATATTTCACCTTTTGCCCAGAATACGATTCCTGATAGCAAAAGTTAAAATACAATTCCATTCCGACTCTCGACCTCAGATGAATCCATAACCAAGGACTTATTGTGAATATGCCTGAAACAAAGGATTTGGTTTAGTCACTTCATTGCTGACGGCTGATAGCTTTGTGGCTTCTTTTGTTCGTGTGAATTCATGAATTAATCGATTCATGAATGTGTCGATGCTTTTTTGTCGTTATACCTCGTACATTTAAAGCTGATATTCCGCTAGACAATAAAAGGACAAAACTTCGTCTCTTGTAAGAAGAAACCTTTGACAAAATAGACAGTGCGTTGGACTTTCATGTCGAACGTCAACTAAAAATAAAAATAAAATGTTTCTTTTCAATGGGTTATACGGTTCGTAACAAACTGTCCAAGAATTTCTTCATAATTGCTTATAGGAAAATTGTTTTAGCCTTATAAAAACAAATTTTGTGTTTCGAAAATTTTCACTAATACTCGTAATATCCATTTTTAAAATTCTAAGTCTCTTAAGCATGAAACAAGTGTGTGGGTTCCAGTCATGCATTCTGTTTCCTAAAGCATAACTATTTGTATACCTACCTAGACCTACACTCCTACGGTAAAAGATGGACGAACGAATAAAGGGCGGGCCATCTAGTGAAACTGAAACTGAAACAACCATTTCCCGCTCGAGATCTTGACATAAAGTTAGAATCATACCTCCGCGGAATGAAATAAGTCGCTTTACGCTTGAACAACGTTAGAAAATATTGAAAACTTATTTCAAAAGTTCCAAACAGTTCTTTTTTTTTGAAAAGAAAAGAGTTTGGGCGAAATGAAGCACCCACCACGCCTGCTGTACGAAAGTTTGTGCAAAAAGTTCGTGGGACTGGTATGCTAGTGGACAAAAACCATGATCCCCGTGCATCGTTGTACGGTGTGCACCACAGACGAGAAGGTGACTGCTACAGCCGAGAGTGTGAGACTCAATTCAGGAACATCAACTCGCCATCGATCCAATTGACTCAGCCATTGAAGGCACACGACCATCCGCTTCGTTATCGCTTGGCAGTTGGGGCCTCAGAGCAGCTTGAATTGGACAATTATTTTGGGCGAAAAATCATCTTTTCTGACGAGGCGCATTTTCATCTCGGAACGGAAAACCCGCTAGTTATTGTCCAGAAGCCAATGCATCCACAGAGAGTGACAGTTTGGTGCGGATTGTGGAGTGGTAGCATCATTGGACCATTTTTCTTCGAAAATGAGGCTTGGAACAACGTTTCAGTCAACAGTGGGCGTTACAGAGCCATGCTTACCGACATTTTTTTTTTACTGAAATTGAAGACATGGATTTAGACGACCTCTGCTTCATGCAGAATGGCGCGCCATTTCAAATCATATTATCAGATGTATTGGCGATGTCAATTGGCTACTCGGAGCTGCGGTTTGACCCCTTTAGACTTTTTTTTGTGAGAAACCGTGAAAGGCCGATATTAGCTAACAATCCGGAAACGATTCAAGCACTTAAAGCCAATATCATCCAAGCAATCTGTGAACTACAGCCCGAAACCATCAACAAGGTCTTGGAAAATTCGAGTGACAGAATGCCCTACTGCAAAGCCAGCGGAGGCAGCCACTTCAGCCACTCTTGAACGACTTTGTGTTCCATAATTAATGGGAATGTTTGCCATAATACCTGTACAAAATTTAATTTTGTTCATTTTATTGCATTTCTAAAAAGAAACTTTTATTTGGCCCACCCTTTATAAAATGTGATACGTGTGCAATGTTTCGAAGAGATATAAACATTTCGTTCAACGAGTTAATGTCAAAATGTAAAGTCTGGTGAGCAGGGCCGGCCCGAGCTAAATTAGAGCCCTGCGCAAGCTTTATCACTGGCGCCTCTCATTTGGATTGGATTGGCGGAAAGTCATTTCCCCATTACCCAAGGGGTACCCTTGGCAATGTGTGTTTTTAACGAGGGATCCCCAAGAGGCCTATTCCTAGATAATACTTATATTTAATTAAAATAAATATGATTTTTATTAAAAAGTAAGATCTCAAAAATATATCACAAAAATAATAGTAAAAAAATATATCACAAAAATTTAGGAACTGAAAAAAGTATTTTTTGAAGTAAAAAATATTTAAAAACTAATTCAAAAACATAACAACATACAAATAAATAATGAACTCATTAATTGTTGCTCATGTAGGAAATAATAATAAGATTATTATTTTAATAAAAATAAATATAACCGGCTATATTAACTTTTTTGGCTTCTGTTTTAGCAAACTCAGCTACCAGATCATCATAATATAATGACTTGACAAGCTCTTTCTCTATAGCCATGATTGGCTAGTCAACTTACCTTTCCTGAGTCTTTGGGGTCCTGAAGTAGTTTTTTATTAATTTTAGTTTCAAAAAACTGTTATTTGAGGAAACTGTGATGGTATTTATAGATTTAGATCTGTGGCTTCAGCTGATTGCACGTTAGAGAATTGTTCTTCTGATCGCATTATCCACTAAAGAGTTTTTAGTAGCATATTTAGTAGATAAATTAGCAGACGGAGTTTTTAAATACTTACTAGTTAAATTGGCGCAAAATTTTAAACAGCCTATTATTAAGGTATTAGTATGAAACTACTAAACAATTTACTAACTTTATAGTAGTTTACTAACTCATTCTTAATTTTAAACATTTTCTCACTAGTATCGTACTAAAAGAATTTCCTTAATAAATTGATCTGAACACACCTAAAACAACGACATTTCGTTTAAAAAAATAAGTACACGAACCTTTTTTGATGTCTGCAAATGTCAAAGTGTCATATGAAGCTAGCGCGATACTAAAAAAATAAAGTAGGTATTCGATGATTTTAACTTTAATAAAAGGGTAGAGAAGTATGATGCTATATTCGATTAAAATTATTGTTTTAACCTAGTATCATACTAAAACAGCTTTAGCTTCGTACTAATTCAATTAAAATTTTACGCCATTATTTTTTTCTTAAATATCAAACTAGATTAATATGCAACATATAAACTTGAAACTGAAATTTTACTTCCTAATGACAGCATGTTTCTATTCTCAACGTTTCCAGCCTCAGATATTTCAATAAGAGCTTCATATAGCTTCTAAGATTTGTTTGAATGGTGTTAAAGCATTTAGTCTACTCCCATCTGGTTTCAGAAAGGGGTTTTAAGGTCAAACCAGCGAAATTTTTTGTATATATGTATGTCCCAACTCCCAACGCATTTTTGAACCTGATACAAAGTTTTATAGGCATTGAGCAATGTCAAAAAACTTAACAGCTTCCAATGAACAGCAAGCTGAATCATTAAAAACCAACAACAACCAAATGGAATGCAAGCAGCCTGAACAAAATAAGCTCTTGGTTCAAGGCACTTAATTTTGTTTTGAACACCGGCCTCTTTTTCTTTCATGTTTGAACCGTTATCATAACCTTATACATACTCGTATACACTACTAAAATAGTAGCGTAGCAAGTTTTATTGTCAATATATGTAGATTCCCTATCCTTTCTTTTGTTTTGAGTTTTTTTTACCATATCCATAGACAAATAAAGTAATTAGATCAGTCAAAAAATCCCTTTTTTAAATGTAAACAATAACTGGCAAGAACAAAAAAAAATAGAGAAAAGGAGAAATTGAATAAAACAGATTCACTCATTAACGACAAACCTCAACACTAATCATCGCATCATCATCACTCAAGTATTTCCATATTTCAACCCTTTGTCTCATTCTCGACACACGACAGTGATAAAATTTCACTCATAAACAGAGGCCAGTGCCAAACTAAAACATAGTACAAGAAACACTCAACCGGAAGAGTTTAAATTCCTAGACGCAACTTTTAATTCTGCGCACTGAGTATGAATTGTGTCGCTCATTATAAAAGTGGTGTAAATCCATTTTTTTAAAAAATGGATTTCTTTGCTTAATGGTATTATATTTGTTAATATCTTTCAATATAAAAGAGAATCTACTCCAAATACGAATTATATTTCCGATAGTTAATGTTTTTTGTTCTTAAAGTGATTTTATTTTTTAACTATAAAAATTAAGTAAGTCACAAATCCGTTTAGTAAAATAATTAATAAAATCTGTTAAGGTTATTATAATCTTGGACTTTTTACGAATAATAAAAAATATTAACCTAAAGCGCATTAATTTTGTTTTTTTGTCTATGCATCATTTCGCAAAAACCTTATTATCTCGAAATTCATTTGTATGGAGATAGTTCACTATTAAATTGAGCGACACAATTTTGTACCTCAGAATTTCTGTTTGAGTAACATTGCTGACTTCGATTTCATATAGAAGAATTGGCATCGTGCGCATGTTACGAGTTTTATTAACATGCATACTGTTAATTGTCTGTATTTGCTGTTGAAATTCTGTTTTATGTTACACTGTTAATTATATAATAAATACCAATATTAGAGTGAGCTATAAAAAGAAATGAGACTTAAAAAAGATAGTAGGTAGATGGTAGGTAGTGGTTATGAAGTAGGTAGTGGCTTTTTTAACGCTTGCCCAAGGCGCCTTTTGAGTTCAGCGCCCTGCGCATTTGCACAGCTTGCACGTATAGCTTGTCCGGCCCTGCTGGTGAGCGTAAATTGTAAATTCTGTAACTTTCAAAGAAAGAGCTTTCAACATTGTTCTTCCTGCTTAAGCGGCAACAATTTGACCCTAGTACCTATGCTGCTTTTAGATCATTATGTGCCTGAAAAATAGAACCTCAAATTTAAATCGGAGACTGTTGTTTCTTGCTCAACTGATGATCCTATAGCAACAGATATAATGTCAAGACCTCCTAGATGGTGATACCTTAGTTGAAAAATGACTGACAGTGCTCTTAATTGATAGCCAAAATTATGCATCCAATAACCAGATTAAGAGAAACAGAACTATAAATACACGTCTTTGAGGTGAACGATATCAAAAGCGGAAGGACGATTCCGGAGACGGTACAATCATGAACTGTACGCAATCTACCTTGAAGCAGATATCGTGACAAAAATTAAGCTCGGTAGACTCCGGTGGGCAGGGCACCTAGCTCGCATGAGCGAAGAGGAACCTGCTCGGAAAGTTCTTTGTGGTACATTCTATGGTAGACGACAGCTTGGTAGACCATGCTTGCGCTGGAGAGATGGCGTAGACCAGGACGCCCGAAGCCTTGGGGTGCGCAACTGGATGGCGTCGGCTAGAGACCGGGATAGGTGGAGAGACTTGTTGAAAGAGGCCAGGAACGGAACCCGGTTGTCGAGCCGATGATGATGATGATATTAAAAGCCAAGCCGGAATGTGTTCGGTCGGGGGCACATAGCGATTACTATCCATGACAAGAAATATGTCATGCTTTCGAAAAATAATAATTTGCCTTCGACATGAGCTAAGTACTACATCAATTTTAACCTACATATATCAGCTTAATGAAATAAAATGTGAATTTAAAGATATCTTTTTGTAATAAGCTTAAGTACAAGATATTTACCGGATGGGTTTGGGTTGGTCCAATCGACATTAATCCAGTTCCGTTGACCAAAGCAGCAAGGGAATCTGAAATAAGAGCGGGTAGATGTTTAATTGGAATAAAACAAGCTTTGTGTGAGGTATTAACAAATTATTTTTAATTGAAAGGGTTATGTATGACATCGTTCAAATACCCGCCATATACTGTGTAATGTTCATTTTAAGGGCATCGACCGATTGTGGTTTATTTGCATAGACCTGCGACTTCAGGAAACCCATGACGCATTCTTACCTGGAGAATTTCTGATGATGATTTTTCGGCAAAAGTTGGAAGCCAGTCAGCGAACCGATACTGTTGGTCTACAGTCATGAACTTAGAGCTCCTGGATCAGTTAGATCTTGTACGGGTGTAGGCCGAAGTCCCGACGCATAATTCGCGAAGTTGAATTCTGCGAAAGGCGGAGTTCTTCTGCAGGTCGAGGAATCGACAGCCTCTGCTGTAGCATTTCACGGACTGCGGCGATGTTATGAGCCAATCTTCCGTTCCTTTGACGTGTGCCGAATATTGGCTGAATAATTTCCAAACTGGTCGTCACCAAACTTTGAAGAGTGAAGGGTCACCATGTCTAGCGTAAAATGGTTTTATTATTTGGACTTGCTGTTCAATCGTGTTACTTGCCATACTGATTTCGGTGTAACTGAATAATAAAAACAGACTTGACAGATGTCACCAAAACAGCATGGCCCTCACAGGCCGTCGAAATCTACCCAGGCTAATTGAAAAACCCTTTAGATATCAGATGTAAAAGTCATTTTAGATGCCAAACTTCTTGAGTATTTTACCCATACCAATTTTGTCCCATTTAAGTGGAACATAAGTCCCGAAATAAATTTGGGACTTACGTCCCTCTCAAACGGGACAAAATTCCTATCAAGGCTTATGTGCATGAGCCCCTACACCACGAAATGTATCAAAGGGCACGGTAGTGCCCAGCCAAGTTCTGGCACTACACCCTTTTGACAGGAACAAACTCGGGTGATTATTTACCCCTCCCTATCTTCAGTACCAATGAAGTCAGAAACTTAAAATTCCGAATATTTACTAAGCTAGTCAGACAAAGGCGCCTCACCTAATTTCAATTTTTTAACATAAGCGGTTCCTGAGATATAAGGCCTCAAAAATCACAAAAACCGTAACTGACTGACTCACTGACTGACTGATTGACTGACAGATCATCAAAATTATGGAGCACTTCCCGACATCGTAGAATCTTGTAATTTTGCACAACGGTAGGTCTTGTCATGCAAGCAGAGGAAAAAATCGAAAAATTGAAGTTTTCCATTCGAGGGGCGTGCTATCCGCCCACTTTCTCTGAACTGGTTTTGGTTGAATGGAGCACTTCCGACTGTTGCAAAACGATGAAATTTGGTGAACCGCTAGGGCTTAGATTGCATATAAAGGACCAAAAATAAACACTGAGGTTTTCCATTTAGGGGCGTGGTATCTGCCCACTTTTTCCGAATTGGTGTTGGTCGAATGGAGCACTTTCGGCTTCTGTAAAACGATGAAATTTGGTACAGTGGCAGAGCTTAAATTGCATTCAAAGAAAAAAATATAAAATTTGAGGTTTTCCATTCAGGGGCGTGGTATCCACCCACTTCCTCAGAACTGATGTAAATTATATATGGCACACTTCCGATTGCAGTAGAACAATGAAATTTGGTTGAACGGTATGGCTCAAATTGCATATAAAGGACCAAAAACAAAAACTGAGGTTTTCCATTCAAGGGGCGTGGTATCCGCCCACTTTCTGATAAAATGTTTAATTTAAATGGAGCACTTCCGATTGCCGTAGAATGCTGAAATTTGGTGGAGTGGTAAAGCTTAATGTACATTCAAAGCGAAAAATAGATAATCTAAGATTTTTCATTCTAAGCCCAAGTAAGCCCATCAAATTTTAGTCAGTAATCATTAAAGAATAAAATTTCTCTATTACTTTATAGCTGTTTCAATATTATTCTACTTTAAATATTCGTTATTACATCTTCATGAAATAAGAACTTGGCGTACTTTTAGATCTCAGGACTTTTCACGGCTGACTTGTTAGACACAGGTTTTTGTATAGAAGAACTTGGCTCTTTTTTTAACATTTATGTTTTTGGTCTGATTTACTTTTCAAAAATTCTATGTTTTTCGTTTTACTCAGTTCGAATGATTTTTTTAATCTCCTGTTTTTTGAGTGTGTCCCTTGGCATTGGCATAATGATTAGTCCGATTCCGTTTGACTGTCATGCAGAGAGGGTCTTGCGTTCGAGTCTCAGACACTGCAAAAATATTTTTCAGTGGTGTACTATGTCGTGCGAGGAAGTGACAAATCTTCCACAAGTATCTACCTATCTCTTTTCATAAGAGCCGTTCGGATTCGCCCGAAAATTCTAGGTCCTTCCATTCCTGATAACACGCACACTCAGAGGAATGGTTGAGAGTTGTAAGTCATTAGATCCATATTCTCTTCAAGCTGTTGTACCACCATGTTTTTCGAGCAATGAGCGTAAGCAATGTTTGTTTTTGAAATTCTTAAGAGTACTCGTATCATATTGTTCACTTGACTTGATTTTCGAACAATCCCCAACGCACCAATATCGGAATACTCATTTTCATTCATATTTTCATGATATTTTTTTTTTGAATATTTTCTTTATTTGCCATATCAATCTAATTGGAATCGTGAAAGTACTTCTCTTTTCTTTTATCTCTATTTCCTATCCATCGAAGCATATCATGATATCAATCAATTTGTTTTCCCTGACTGAATATGACTTCGTTAAGATGGCTTCTAGGGCGCGCTATTCAAATTCATATAGCATTCCTGTTGAATAGGAAAGGAATCGAAATATCGATTAGTTTTATTCAATGTCCACTTGATGTCTGCAGCCATAACCACAACAACACTCAACACAACACTTTCTGACCTTTATAGCTAGATCCCAAATTAGTTATGCCAACTTTGTAATTCCCTTACTCGAACTTTATTTAACAACCGCAAAAGTTATGTCTTAACTTGAGAAACTTTATCTTCGACAGTTTGGCATTTCTTCCTTTCAAAGTTCCTAACCTTACATCTCGGTTGTCCAATAATGCAGTGCGGAGGACGATGGATGAGACGAGTGTGGTTTGGTATTAGATTTGAGGGAAGAAATACCTGTAACGTACAGACACATCATGTGCAGGACGAAAGCTTATACAGAGCTAAAACAAGTATTTTGATGATGGCAAGTTGCTTTGAATTTAGTGTTAAGTTGATTTAGTGCAGCAGACACATTTTAGTTGGGGGAAAAAACTCTTGACTTTGAGAAATGTTTGATTTCTTTTAAGGATTAGTCGGATTTAAAGGAAAATGAAAAAGAAAATTTTGTATAACAACAATAAATTAAATAAACAAACGAAAATACAATACAATTAAACAAAATGGAGTTGTTAACAAGCTGTTTCCGAATATATACAATTCGGGAAGTATTGTATAAACAATATTTGTGTAAACCGTTTCTCAATAGGATTTTCTTCAAATCTTTGCAAAGCATAATCGGAGAAGTTTTGGCGTTTGAAATGTTCATGAGGCTTTCAGATATTGAGTTAATTTGATCTTATAAGTGTGAAAGTCAATATAATGTAAGCAAAATTCGCCGAATGGGGATTCAAAGGCAATAACGAACGTGATAATTTCGGAACCTCGACGGATGCACATAGGAGTATTTTAGATTTAAAAACGTTTATTAAAAGGCAGTAACCTGTTTGTCCTCACCGACAGTAAAAACCCAGCCATTTTTTTTTTGTTTTTTGTTTTTTGTTTGTTGTTTTTGTCTGCGTGTTATTGCCCTTAGTGATCTTATTTGCATAATTTAGTTTCAAAGCTAAAACGACTTTGTGTGGCAAACAACAGGAGGACAACGAATTGGTCATGGAAGGTTAATACTATATACTAAAGCACGTTAGCATATTCCAGTATTCATATAGACAACTTTTGTTATTTTAGACAAACTGGTCATTGCTAATGAGTTGAACAAATATTTTACTAATGTTGCCATATTTTGTACAATCTCTGTGTCGCAATTGTTAAACTATTTTCACCGTTTGGACTTCCGAAAACTATTGGTACTCTAAGAAATACAAATTCATATGGGATTGATTTATTTATATATTTAAGATAATATCACATACTACATACGTTTAATCGTTGTGTTTTGAAGGTGTATTCTCTGAACTTTAAAAATGTGCAAATGTTGTGCTTATATTTAAAAAAGGATCTACTACAAATATTTCCAATTATAGGCCAATCTCTCTTCTTCCTGATATAAGTAAACATTTTGAGAAGCTTGTCAAAAATAGAATACTGATCTTAAATCTTAAAAGAATTGAATTTTTCATCCATCTCAATTTGGTTTTAAAAAAGGCAAATCAACTGAAAATGTTCTTCTACTACTGTGGCGAAGTTATTTCTAACCTTCACACAAATAAGTGTTCTCCTGGTTTGTTCATTCACTAACTTAAGCATTTTATACGGTTGATCGTGATATTCTTCTAAAAAAACACTTTAAAAAGCAGGGTTCCGTGGTTTCACGTCAGAATGGTCTTACCTGATTAACAGGTATCAAAAATTGAAAGTAGATGATTTCAGAAGTGATCCTATATTGTTAAATTAAGGGGTTCCACAAGGATCTGCTCTTGGACCTATTCTATTTGAATTGAATGTGAATTCAATATCATATGAATTGAATGTGAATTTACTGCTTTTGCGGATTATGTTGGTCATTATAAATTGAGACCCTTAATCTTTTGCGCATCTGGCTCTTGTTGCACAACTTAGTTTTCAAGCCCTAAGACGAAAATAAATTTTTTAGTCTGTCGCTTGCTCTTCTACGCTGAAAAAAAATATTTATATCTTGCTGGGATAGTTCGTATAAGAATAAAAACAATCGTTGTTGATCCTATAGAAAAATGTTATACGGAAAATATGTGGAAAACCTAGCAGACATCCCAGTTGTTCTTTGTTTTGTGAGTGGAAAATTCTTGCTGTTCGTTATTGTATTGTTTTCAAGTTCATAAAGCCTTCTATATGAAATCTGGCAAGAGAAATTTTCGATTGATTCTGAACTTTAATTTACGTGGAAACTTTTCGAACTCTGTGTCTGTTCCGTTCTTCTATACTTCCCTTTATCGTAGTTTTTACAATGTCTCTTATATTTGTTTATTTAATATACTTCCTCAGTCCTCGAGAATGATCAGTCTATTTGGTATCTTTCTTAAACTTGTTAAAGATTGCCTTTTTAACTTCAATTTCAACGGTTTTGAAAATTTGGTTCTCTCTGGTTTAAAAAAAAAATGCTTCATTTCCTTTTACTATTATTTCATTTCTTTTCAATAATTTCCCACACAATTAAAAATCATAAATATTTTGATTTTTATTATTAAGAGTAGTCTGACACATTCAATACTATTTGTATTGTTATTTTAAAATAAGAAAACCGAATTTCTTCTGAGTTATGTATAATAGTAAATGATAATTTTTATATAAAAAATGATGTATTACATTATTGAAATTTATGAATATAATTGATCTAATTAAAAAAAAAATAATTTCTTTATTTTCATCTTCTATTGTCATTATTAGAAACCCCTTTTTACGAACCTATTAACGCATTCACGTACGCTGCAAGCGTGTGTCAAAACACATATCTGTAAATACTGACGTGTCGACTAAAATTATCAAAGAAACTAAGTCAACTAAAAAAGAGTTAATTGCAAGAAACCCACATGTATTCTCTAAAATGAATTACCTATTATAAACTTATATTCTTAAATTCACATTGAAGTTCAAGAACAAGGACATGCGATCCAGTCGTACATTTACAACCATCAACATTTATCTGAAAATGTTTTAAATAAATCAATATATTTCATGATTTCTAAAATCAAGCATCTAAATTCAAACCACCTTTTATGGAAATAAAAATATTTTGTATGGCGCAAGGACACGAGTTAAGTATTATGGAATATCTTTTCAAACACTTGGCCGGAACTGCGTATGACACATAAATCAATGATATATGTACCTACAATGAGGTGTAAAAAAATTTTTAAAACTTATAGTAAAATAAATCTATTAAATGTATACATGTCCATTTTAAGAAGTTTAAAAAAAATTTTAAATCCGGAAAACATTTTTTTTTAAGTTTTGATATATGTATGTCAGAAACAAAATTTATCAAAAATCCTGAAGTCGTTTTTGAGAAAAGTAATATTTTATAAAAAGGTTTGTTAACATTTATATGGTAAGTATCGTTATTGTACAATTTTTTCGAAATATTTTAGATAGTTTTAAAAAACTGATGGGTGCCAAATTTTCAAATCAATCGAGCGGTTGGTCTTCGAAATTGTGAGTTTTCGAAACCAAAAATTCGAATTTTTAAAAAATCTAAGAAATATTCTGCATAAAAGTACTTATAAAAATTTGTGGAATCGTGTTTGATAAAATTAAATAAAAAATAGAACTGGGGGGTGTGGGAAAGCTAGCTTAAATTGATATAGAAGTTTTCTTTTTTATTATTTTTATAAAAACATTTGGTTCGCAATTTTTTTATTTTTAATTTTGATTTTTGTTCTCTTTTTTGGGAAGCTGAAAGTTAATGATTAAAATCCAATTATCGGTAGAGAATAGTGTAAGTACACACATCTACAGTGTGATTTATTTCAATAAATCAAAAACTATGTTACATTTTTTTTTAAAAGATACCATGGATTTTATCAATCTCTTATCGTAGAGCACAAAGCTTGAGCAAACATTTATAAGTGCTTAGGCACCCATTTAAATATACGGCAGATGAGTCTGCAAATAATTAGCGAGACTAGCTCTATCACTGAAATTTAGGAATAAGTAAGTAATTACAATTATATTGTCAACGGCCTAGGCTTTGATGAAAGCATCGATTCCCATCGATCAGCAAAATCAAGCATCATTGTGCGTGGTTAGTACTTGGATGGGGGACTGTTGAAATACCAACTGTGTACTGTTGATATGTGTTTCTTCTGTTATTTCTTTCTGTGTGTTTCCCTCTAAGATGATGGTTTCAGTTGTCAGTGTTTCAGTGTCTCTACTTCATAGATTTATCTACGGAGTAGTGTATTATGTAATGTAATGTGTACAATTATATTATCCGAAAGGACTATTCGCAACATGGTGGACAAATTGGTGTCAAACGGAGGATCTGCCGAAAATATCTTCGCTGTCCATGAGAGTGTGCAGAAGTCAATTTTGCCCTGCGCACAACAACTCGGCTTTTCGCACCACTTGGAAAATTGTGCGTCATGACTTAGCCTACCCACGTATAAGCTTTTGTCATTTTCACTCGAAACAACATATTTTCCGATCATTGAAAATTTTACTATGACATAATGTTTAAACTTTTAAAGAGCTTAAATATTAGGGGAAGTCTAAAAGCAAAACAAAGGTCTTATAGCAGATATAACTTTAATACAAGCTTTTGAAAATTCTTTGTTACCAAAATGCTGATCATACTTATATCCAAATCTTTTGAGATAAATACTCAACTTAAAAAAAAAAGTTCAATCTTCTACCTAAAAACTGTCTAAAAAGTCCAAAGTTAAAAAAAAAATCCATTTCACCCTTTAGGCTAGCCGCGCACTAGCAACTTTTAGTTGCGAAACTGCTTGGTTCGAGCAACTAAAAAGTTTGTGTTTTGACACAAACTAAACGATTGCCTAAAATAAGTTCGCCATTTTATTGAACATATAATTATCTGCAAATTCACGGACATTCAACCAAACAGTTCATCTGTTTTCTATAAGTAACCAAACAGTTTCGCAACTAAAAGTTGCTAGTGCGCGGCTAGCCTTAGGGTGCAGGTACTCATGGATAACCGATACAGAGTTTGTATTTTAGTTACAGCACTGTTAATACTTATAGAATAACGAGTTTTGCATAAATTTACAAATCAATCTTATAAATCACAACATCTGAACTCATAAATAAAAATATTTCTAATATTTTTAGAAATGTTAGCACAAATTGATGCAAACAAAATATTAAACCCAAAACAGGCTAGACACTGCCATTTTCTAAAGGTAGGCACATAAAAAAAAAAACATATGGAAATTTCCAGATAATTTCAAATATGTACGTTGAATTGAATTGGGTTACCCGACCTTCCTCTTTAAAGCTATAACATGGATAGGCATTGAAGAATTATGGTAATGACATTACAATAGATAAGGTTAATGGTTATGGGAAAAATATCGAATAATTTTTACATCATATAAATGGAATCCTATGATTTTTTTGTTAACAAGGAAATCTTCTGTAAAGTATTGGAAAGCAATATCGTTTGTTTTAAGATTTTTGAAATTGACTTAAAAATATTATTCCAAGATTTGATTATTCTTTGGTCAGTGGATCGGCTTACAATCGATAATATTAATATTAACAATCGAAAGCTATTTGCGGTACACAGTGACATTACGTATAGCTTATGAATTTTGTATAGGTGGTTATTGCACTGCGATCTAAAGCTCTGTTGTGCCCCCGTTGAGAGTTCGATGAGATGCTTTGTGCCCCTTTAAGAAATTTGTGTATTAAAGTTCCTTCAGATACTTAATTCTTTGTTGCATAAGTGCTTCGCATTTGCTTAGTATGTGGTTCGGTGGGCGTTCCATCATTTGCAGAATCACTTTTTTCTAGGCCAATAATTCTTTAGTGTCTTCTTAGTTTACAATGACCCGTTAGACCTATTCTAAGGTTGTTCTTTCTTAAGCTGATACAGTTCATGAAATGATTTTTGTTATAGTACCCAAGTAAAAGTTAAGGGTGCCTCAGCTTTTAAGCATCCTCCTCTGTGTGTATTTCGTTCTTAATACTGTTTTCTTCTATTCCGTAGTAAAGAGTGCAACTTCCCATTTCCTTGTATCCAATGAAGTTAGACATTTTTGTTCTTACCAAGTTCGTATAGCCTGCCTACACATTCCCACATTAACTAAGAGGTGATGGTGAATAAGCATTTCGAGATTTCGACCTGCACAAACATTTCGCTATGGCATTAACTTCCTCCTAGCCAAGAAGGGAATATGCCTCGAAGTTGGGAATATCTTACAATATTTACTGTCAAAGTTGTAGGCATCAGCAGAAAAAGGAAACAGTAAGTCATTTCCTCTATAAACGTCATGCTCTAGCCATAATGATAGGCTCAGCAATTATTCTGCGACGACCTTAATGAACTATCTGAACTGACGATCAAAGACTTGATCTCTTTTCTAATCAAGAAGAATTGGATATGAGATGAATCTCGACGACTTCTGTAACGTGTACTTCTCGATTTTAAGACCACGATCTAGTGAACTCCAGGTAGAAGAGAGTTCATGAATCTAAAAATAAATAAATTAAATTTGGTGGTGCAACAGCTCGAAGTGAACCAGGACCTAGTGACTTACAACTTTCAACCATTCCTGTTTTTCCAATTTTTTGACGATTCCGAACGGGTAATTTGCAGCACTTTCCATGACAAGAGATATACTCTTAGAGGATTTGTCAATTCCTCGCAAGAGACAGTACATCCCTGAAAAACTTTTTTGCAGCGGCTGAGAATCGTACTCGAGACCTTCCGCATGACATTCCAATGCACTAACCATTATGCCAAGGGTTACTATATATGAATCATATATGGCATTAAATCTACAGGACAAACGAGTTGTTGATATCAAAACCCACTCACTCAAGGGATATTTGGGTAACTTAGGAAGACTGCTCGTGGCCGCCATTTCTACCCATCTAGAGGCACAACAGCACATAGAAAAACCGGACCTAGTTATAAACGACTCCCTGTCCCTGTGTGCATATTGAAACGAGAGACACGTTATAGGTCTCCCCCATTCCTGCCGAAAACACGCATACAAGAATGGTTGGGAGTCATAAGTTACTAGGTTTAGGCTCTCTACAAATCGTAATTGGCTCTTATTTTAAATTTTTAGCCTAAATCAGAATATATCCGTTTTGTCGTCAAGTTCATTAGAAGTTCTCCCAACTCAACATTTTTAGAGATAGATAGATTGGAGATAGAATAGAGATAGCTTTGCTTAAGTTCCAATTTGTATCATAAAAGTTTTTTTTTTGTGGAATTGTTAAGTTACTTGTTAGCGATTTATTTAATGTTTTAAATGATTGATAAAATAAAACACGATTAGTAAATCCTTTAATTCGACGTGCTTGCAAGACGAGCGAGTAATTTATTATATATGTATGTAAGAAAAGAGTGGAGAGAACATAATTTCTATATAAGTTTAAGTTACAAAAACAAAGCTTGGTTTTTATTTAGCCGATAGCCACAAAAATAAATGGCATTGCCAAAAGGGCTTTGGAAGGCTGGTTTACATTATACAATTGTTTATTTAGATGTAACTACTTTACTCAACATTACTTAAACACAATTTTTCACAAAAACTATCTCATTCAGTGTTCATCAAGATTCCCAAAGCTATGAAAGATTAGGAGAAGAAAAATTATTCCGTTTATGCTTGATGCGAGTGTGCTTGCAGTTTACCCATATGCACGCATCCATCAGCTATAGGCTTCATTATATTAAGCTTATTGCATCGTTTGGGTTGTGCACGGTTCATCGCATGAAACATGAATACCAGTAATGGTATTTACTATGAACAAACCATCCGGAACACATGATACACGTTGTTATACCTTGTTCCATAAAATCCGCTAGAAGCAAACGGCAAAAAAAAATATACATTCATTTTGTGGCCCTGATATATTATGGCATGTGCCATAAAATGCGAAAAAATAAAACAAGCATCACTACCAGGCTTGTATGTCCTACTGCCCACTCTATAGTAATAGTTATGTACATAGGTCAAGTTCGGAACCCTAACGCTGCAAGATTGAAAATGCAAAATTAATACCTGTGTAGGTTTTTGGAATTCAAGCTTTTTTACAGCTACGAGATATTTTTAATCGTCTAGCAAATGTCAATGCATTTATCCATTTATGAGTTTGGTTAAGTGCCGCTTGCAATTTCAATAAAAAAGATGAAAAATAAGACACTAAGACACGGACAACTAAAAATCCGGAAAACCGAATCCATTAACAGCTTTCTATACAATTTTATTACGTAATAATATTATTATGTATAACAACATCTTTAAATAAAAAATAAAAAAGTATAATAATGTATTTTTATTTCCTTCCAACATACTTTTTGAAAATCATGGACGAATCCGGCAAATCTCAAATGAATCTGGCAAATCACAGATAAATCTTGCAAATCCCGGAAGAGTGCTGCAAATTACGGCAGAATCCGGCAAATCACTGACGAATCTGGCAAATCACGGACGATTTCGGCAAACAGCAGAAGAATCTGGCAAATCGCAGACGAATCTAGCAAATCACAGACGAATCCGGCGAATCACAGACGAATCTGGCAAATCAAGGACAAATTCACAAAATAAACTGAGTTTAGTTGATTTGAGACCCTTTCCCTATTGTGGGGTCTTCATTACAATTAACTAAGAATATTTGGAAAGAATTAAGGGTGATTCTGTTTACAAGCGATTCACAATTCAAAAAGGTTGTCCCAGATACTATGCCGGAGGCTTTCGTTCTTGTATGCTTCCGAGCACGCTGCTTTCAGTAATCCTTATTTGATCTATGTGGAAAAGGCAATGTACTGGTGTTTTGATATTCTGGACTAGATCCGCATCTCCTTGCCGAAACCCTGTGCCTGTTTGTTGTTCTGGGGGAGCTTATTTGCACATTGGATTAGTGTTTTTTTAAGGGTCCCAAGTTCCAACATAACCATATATAAATCGATTCGATGAAAAATGGTGAGTCTCGACCGAAAATTCGTTCGTAATTTTCACGATTTGAATGTGAAAATTCGGGTCTTGGTCTATTTCCCGAGCCGGAATCGACACTGCTACATGTTCTTTGTAGTGTTGCAGACGATCACAAGGGACATTGAATATAATCTTATATATAAGACGTTAAGAAGGGATATGCTTTGATAGTTCTGGCAGCACATAGGTTCGCTTTTTTTTCACTCATACTTTATTGATGAATTGATGCATACTGTAACCACTAATGATTGATTGATTGATTGACGCTTGTGGTAGGTAAGGGCCACTCCGTAGGTTTTAGTAACTCGAGGTATACCAACATTGAATTTCTTCTTCTGGATGCTTTGCAATTTTCATTTGACAGCCGAAATGATCAACATTTGCGCCCTAGAAACAAAAGCGCACGTCTAAGATGTCGTAAACCTTTCTTTGGTCGCGTCGTCAAAAAGCACAAAGTTTGGTGGTTCCACCGTCTGGAAAGTGACAGGTTTCTCTTTAGATCTTAAGCTTTGGAAATCTTATGCTACAGCAGCAAAGTCTATTGAGAAGGCATTATCAGTTTCCCTTCATACCGAAAATAACTTCGAAATTGCGCTCCGGACGCACTCCGTCCAGGATTTCATAAAAAAGACTCTACCGTATGGATTCTTCGGTTCATCAGTAAGGGCGAACAGTAAGCTTATGTTTTGGAAAGAATCGTTGATGGGGATCACAGCCTGTTGATCACTTATCACTGACTTCATAAGTCATTATCTTTCCTCTTTCATCCTTTAATCTTAAACGGCTGTTTTTTAAATTGAATTGAATTAATTGAATTGGGTAATATTTGCTTATAACCCGTGAGGACAGACTCAAGCATAGAGTACGACTTCTGATATTAAATATTCTCATGATAGGTATGTATGATCCCTGAGATCGAAGTTTCCCGCATCATCAATCTTTTATCCGGCAATGGACGGGACACTTGCTTGAACTAAGGAAAGCAAGGTTGATAATCCAATGCCCCTAACCCACTACGAAGATACATTGGATTGTTGCGCACTCCTATCATATATAGATTAGCCACTTGCGAAGTGGCAATTATCCGCCAGTGGCCAGATATTTTTATGAATAGTCTAGACTCTAGAGAGTAAAAGTAAACTTCTTTTTGGACATTTTTAAATGGTGATATGGGGTATTTTTCTTCAGCAGATGGGCCTGATATTTCGCCTTTTTCAGGCTAGGTTACCACCTTCTTTAAATAAATATGCTAGGGAGTTTTAGATTGAAGGTCTACAAATTTATTATAATCGAAGCGAATGACATTCAAATAAATAATGTTATACGCAAATCATTTGATTAGGGTCAATTTTGTCACACACTCGTCTGCACTTACCTAGAGTCCAATGGTCGGGCTTATTGTTTTTGACTATTACCTGTTTTAATGACGCAAATAACTTGAATTGCTTCCTTTCTGTCAAACTTTGACGTCAAATTTTAAACCTGGCATAAGTGCGCAGAGTTAGGAACAGCTAGATTGCTCCTTGGGTCCTTATTCGGAATTCCCCCCCCCCCCCCCCCCCCACCAAAATGCACTTTTTTTTAATGAATCGATAAAAAAAAGTGTGCTGTTGATAAAAAAACATCAAATTATGGAGGAGAAACACTTTTTTATGGTAAAAAAGTGAAGTATAAAAAAATTAATATAGGCCATAGGGTAAATTCAAAGTTTCTTTAAATCCAGACCTCGCACCTACCCCAAATCCTATAGTGTGCCCAAGCAGGGGGGTTGCAGGGGGGCAGCATGCCCCCCCATACATATATCACTGTTTAAACGCCGCACAGTGGGTCCCCTTCATACTAAGCAGTGCTCAAAATTCAAAATCTTGTTTCAAATGCTAAGAACTGTAATAAATAGATACTAACTGCTGTTGAAAATGAAAATATTATTAATAATGAATATAGTTCTGACCATAGTAAACATTTTCAAGGTTATTGATTGATTTATTTTAAGAAAACAATTGTTCTTCGAGTAACATATTTATGACTTCAGGATAAAACATTTTTCGGTGAATGACTGTCGTTGTGCGCGATGTTATCAAGGGATTGGCAGAGATAAACAACCTATTTATAACATCTCACATGTTATCCTTCTTTCTTTTGTGATGTCTTCCCGCTGAATTGTTGCCGATATATGAAAATCTCTATTTCGCACCTCCTGGTATTCTTCGGATAACTGGCTACTTGGAAGTAGGGCATGAGTCATTATTTCACTTTCATTGATAAGGATTTGGTGCAGACTTGTGGTCATGGGATACCAAGGACAGAGCTTCACGTTAAGTCGAGCTGTTTCTGGGAAAAAACACCTAAATTCTTCCGCATGTATCTGAAAACCGATCTTATATTAAGCAAAAAATTAACAAAAAAATCGATTTGACTCACTAAAAAGCTTATATTTTAAGTTCTATCAGTCGGATGGTCAATATATAGGTATGTTAGCTTAGGTTTAATTACAGAGCATCAAACTGCATATTTAAATTTTATATTTATATAAGTGGTTACATTCCTGGAACAAAGATTGGAAAAATAGATAGTTTTGAACTTCACCCCTACCCCCTACCCAAAGTTGAGAAAAAAACCTGCCGGAGTTTTCGGATTTGATATCATGATAAACCTACCTATAAACCTACATACTCATATTTTAGCTAAACATCCACTACCAACATTTTTTGTCGGCCTTTGTATTATATATTTATTCAACCGCGAACTCAAACAGTGATATTTCAAACTGGCGCACCTAACTTTTACTTCTGTATTCGGATTTTTAATAACAAATATTTCTTCTTTCATGCTGTATACTTAGATTTAAAAGTTCTCTGCGCCAGTTAAAAAAAAATCATTTTAAAAATTTCATTGCCCGTGAGTAAACCCGACATCCATTTATGTATTTTATACACTAAGTAACACCTTTCAATCGAAAATAAAAATGTATTTGCAATCTACATGACTTCTTGAACAAACAACATATTTTTAATTTTTTTTTGTTTAACGGAGTTAACTTTTAAAAATAAAATAAAACTACACAAAATTAAAACTTGCGCATGTCTAATAAAAACCAATGACAAAGAGTCAACTTGAATGTACCGTAACTTGGCCATTAGACAGAGAGGGAAGATAATACTTACAACTGACATGTGCTATAATATGTATATGAATTATGCATTTCTATTTTTTTTTTAAGGCAAAAATTAAAAATTGTATTTTGAGCACTGATGTGTATGGAGAGGACCCACTGTGCGCCGCCGTAATGCGTAAGCAAGGAAAAAAAGCAAATATCCCATACAAAAGTAGTTTTAGTTATAGTACTGTGGGTGGTCCGCTTTTACTTCACTTTTTTACCATAAGAAAGTGTTTCTCCTCCATAATTTGATGTTTTTTATCAACAGCAAACACTTTTTTATCGATTCGTAAAAAAAAAAGTTCATTTTGGTGGGGGGGGAATTCCGAATAAGGTCCGCTCCTTGTTCCTTAAGAGCGATACACATTTTTGTGAATAGAAAGTACACAGAAGTTAATAGATGTATAACTCCTAACCCGCTGCAAATCACCGTTTATTTATCTGATAGTAAATTTTTAAAGTTCTAATCCACTTTAACTATGCCTAAGAATACCAACTTGCGACCCTGTTGTGTATTTTAATATTTGGCAAATACCGAAATGCGAAGCACTGGGATTGAAAATATGTTACTGGTTAGAGGAATGTGGCATTTGGTTGGTATTGGACAAGATGGGTAAAAGGCGAAGTCAATATCATTGATTTCCTAGGCAATACAAATAGAAGGAAACACGAGTACTAACAATTTTATGCAGCCTTCGACTTGGTTTCATCAATATGTGAGATGTGCATGTGAAAATCCAACTTACCTAAATGTTGATTTCTTCACTTTCAATTATAGTAACCATAGTTACATTATGTAGATCACTGATCTTTATAATACACTGGATAGCGCATTCATCAAAAAAAGTTGACTCCAATTGAACATTTTTATATTATGATGGCGACCACGGTGCCGTATAGCAGTATAACTGTATAACATCTAAAAAAGCATCATAAAGCGCGGAACAGATTGAACCAGCAACAGCAACAGCGGCCGCCATTAATTTAGAGCCAATGCATTTCAATTGCTGAATAAATGAAAAAATTACTGTGCTTGCCAGTCTTTTGCCTAAAAAACAGACAACAAGAAGACAAGAAGAATTGCTAAAAACAAATTTATTTTAGTGTCTACGACAAATTGCGCAAGAAAGTCGTATACATTGACGCAATTTATGTTAATTTTGATCGTTTAACGTACGGCAAAATCATTTCGCATTTGAATTTACTTTGATTATATGCTGTCAAAAATGCTGTTCACGTTGTAATCTATTTCACAAGACTCTTAATGTTGAAGTTTTCGTTGCTGTTAGACTATAGGCGCACATTCAATTTTTAGTTGCACAACTGTTTGGTTGCTTATAGATAACAGATGAACTATTTGATTGAATGTCCGCGCAGGTGCATATAATTAGATGTTACACAAAATAGGGAACTCATTTTAGACAATCGTTTAGTTTGTGTCAAAACACAAACTTTTTAGTTGCTCAAACCAAGCAGTTGCGAAACTAAAAATTGAATGTGTGCGCCTAGCTTTAAAGTTGCTGTTGAAGTTGCTGTGTCAATCTGTTTCTCGCATAAACAAGTGCAGTCACATCTGTTTTCCTCTTTTTCATGTCAAAATATTTTTTTTTGTGAAAAGAAGACGTCAAATTATGAAGCTGCCCACCATCTGTCATCTTCAATTGGAGTCAAAAAATCTGTTATACAATGTAGGGACAGTGTATTATAGATATCAGGGATGTAGAATTGTAGATACACCTTAGCACACCACTGCGTAATGGTTAGTGTGTTAAACTGTCACACCGATGCTCTGGGATCATCCGCTGTCTTCTAAAAAAAAAAAATAGTGTCACTCTTCGGACGAGAAAGTTGCAATTCCAACTCCAACATCCAACTCCAACAATACCCTTGTCGTGAAATGTTCTTCTCATCTTAGTCGATCAGACCTGTTATGAAAATTTAAGGTCTCCTCCATTTATGCCGAAAACACGCACACAAATGGTTGAGAGCTGTAAGTTACTATAGATCCACGTTTTCTACATTTCATTTAAGTTTAAAAATATGTGAAAGTCATAAACGTATGTCATTTTCATAAATATGAATTCTTAAAATTTATAATGACACCCCAGTTACACAAATTTTTAGGGTAGTTGCAATAAAATTCCGCATAACCCCGCAATCATATTTATAGCCAACCGTACAAAACTAATTATTCTGTTTTTCGTTCATTGGGTTTCCAATTAATGACGACAAAAACAAAATGGCTACTTATTATGTTTGGTCTTACTTTCTCTTTCATTTTCTGGAAATTTGACAGTTCAATCTCATTGCAGGGAATTAGTGCGTAACACTGGGCCTCCACTTGAAATAAATGATTGCAAGAAATGTGTCATGTAGCCAATATTTCTTGTGGAGCCCCCTTATGTCTCGATTTTTGTTATTTTTAGACATTATTTTTACTATTTATTTCTTGTCTTCGTAGGAGAAATAAATGCAGATATAAATTTTGACGTTTCATGACTTGTGACTTCACTAGACACAAATTTCTCACAAGACGTCGAGTCTTGACACCAATTCCCACATTTTCATGTAACATTCCTTCATTTCATTGACGAACTAATGTTATGTTTTCACTTTGTATAGAAATTATGTCCTGTGAAGCCAAGATGTATTTTTTCTACCATTTACTGTCTGTTGAAGTACATATATAATGTTGTTTGTTTGCTTGCAGGCCAAAATTAACATTAAAAGAATTAAACATTGAAGATAGTAAGTATTTTGATTAATTTTTTCAAAATTAGTTAGGGCATTCAGAGACTTTTCATGTTTGTGGGACTACTCAATTATGTTTTGGAGCAAATGTTCTTCAAGGTCCTTTCGTATTCTTCCCGGTTTGCCTCTTCCAGTTTTTCCTCTGCGTTTATCGCTAAAATCAAATGACGTGACTTACCTGGTGAGATTATAGCGAGGAATGAATAATCACGACATAATTTGCCCACAGAGTTAAAGAAATATAAACTTCAGATATAGTGTCTGATATAGTGTCAGAAATAAATATTGCTAATGGAGGTGCGGCGTAAGGAAATTCAGACATTGTTTTGTTGGAAATAAGTAGCTATCAACCAATTTTAGAGAATCTCTCATTTTCATACTTTCAACGTTCGCTTTTTTGCCGCACTTTTTTCGTAAAATGGGAAGTGCGCGAAATATTGCTTGAACAAAAGCCCCCTTTCATAAAACACAATTTAATCATTTGCACATGCTGTTGAAGGCAATGGCCCTGAGTAATAGATCCGAATCTAGCCTAAGTTCGATTTTAACCAAACATTCGTAGAAATAAAACAAATTTCAAGTATAAATACCTAAAAGCGGCTTTCCTGTAACTAAGGCCCTTATTGCGAGTGTCGTTTCCTTATCGATAAACGACTTTTATCGATAGTCGAAAGTCGAAAATCTTTTTTGGTATTGTGGATCTCTATTGTGAACGAAATTTTTCGACTGGACAATCGATCTTTATCGTTTGCATTTTACTGTTCGACTGGCCAACGAATATAATTTTCTAGGCAAAAATGTATTTTTTTTATTTTATTAACTTATTATTTCCATTATAATAATTATTTTAACCACAGGGCAAAAGTATGGTATGATCCATGGGCAAAGAATCTTAATGCAGTGGCAAGTTTTATTATGTTTGGTATTGCCGTATTTCTTTTAGTTGGTTTGAGATGATTTTCAATGTCCGCCAATAATTGAACAAATGGTGGCTTTGAAAAGCGGAAGTATTTCAAAAATCTGCAATGTAGTATGTTAATAAAAGAAAATTTATTTTTACTCATTAACGGACATATTTTCTTCAAGCTGCAGAGGATTAGAAACATCTCTAAGTTGTCTCCTATTCCTGGCAATCATTATGTGGTCGTCGTTGGTTGTTTCATCATCTGTATTATCGAAAAATAACTCGGAGGAAATCATTTCTTGTTTATTTAACTGAAATTAATTGCATTTATTATTGTTTGTCTTTTAATTTTACACAATTTCATCACTTACATTTCATTTTTTTCACAATTTTCTCGTCCTAATACAAAAATTCAAATTAAAACCATATGGCAGTGCTAGTATATCAAAACAATAAAAGTACCTACATACGTGTATAAAAATATACCTATTTTTTCCCCACACTGACGCAATTCACAAAAAACACAATCACCCCTATCGCGAACAAAATTCCTCCGGAGTTTTTTCCCATTTTGGGAAAGTTGCTATCGTGAATGATCTTCGAAAAGAGGGAAAAATATTTCTTTTGGCAAATAGCTATCGTGAACAATTTTTTCCAGGGAACTTTTTTCTTATTTGAGTGCGAAAATTTCCCCAAGTTGATTGTCGGGGAAAAACCTGTAGCACGGCAAAATGTAAGAATTTCTTTATAAAAATGTGAAATTAAATAATAAAAAAATATAAATATAGATTTAATACTTAGTACAAGCATACTCGTAACATTTAAGCTAAAATATCCTTTACGATTGTAGTGTAGATGCTTGTTTTCTTTAGGGGCAATAATCCGAATGTGCGTTCCGTCTATGCATCCTACTACTCCATGTATATATGTTGTTTTTTTTTATAAAATCGTAACTTGGTACGTCGTTTTTGTTCAACAGTTGTTTGTGAATGAATCCATGTTGGACAAAGCTTAGCTTCAAAAATTTAAAGTACTTCTGAAAGAACTTCTGAAAAGGAAGACTGTGCTAAGCCAACTTCGTAGTTTTTTGCTACACCTTTTTGGTACGCTTCTTCAGCAAAAAAGCGCAAGCATGCGCTTAGCTTCACAACAGGGGGTACTGCAAATGGTTTTTTGGATTCTGGTAACGACTCGATCAAGGTATCAAGCAAACACCTAAACATTGGCTTGTTAACGCGATAGTATTGATGGAATCTTAAGGATACAAAATGAATAATTATGAGTTGGAACTTCGATTGCGGAGATACTTACATGGATTCTGGTAACTCAAGTGGGTTTGATATATCCCTCAAGTATCTTCTGAAAGATATTTGCCTATTTCTCTCATCTTGCATTACATCTTCGACTGCTACCACAAAACCAATATTATTTATCATTTTAATTGATATTTTCTTCCTTTTAGGACACAAAACAATTTTTTTTTTTTACAAAAAACACGATTTGGTGCTGTCAAGATAACTTCGAAATTGATTTAAACAGTTGAAGGTTGGTATGAATTGTTTCGTGGGAAAAAAGATTTCTTGGGAGATTCCCGATGGGAAACTTTTTTTCCCGGGTAACATTTTATTTCCGGGGAAAAAAAGTTCCCATGATATTGGCGATAGGGCTGATTATAGTCGCGTATTAATCACATACAAATTAAATTCTCTACCACAAAGAATATTGACACTTGCGGAATGAGTATCGTCATATCTTGTTGATATTTGATTGCTGTCACTTTTGAACTTGACGGATTCGTAAAGTTCTTAATATAGTGAGTTTTATTGGAAAATATTTTATCTAGCATAATAAAACTTCCCTCGAAATACAACAAATCTCGTGTCGATAAAAGTGGCTTTGTTGTTGGTTACCTAGGGAAATTTAACTATGTAATGCATAAATTTGGCTCTCCATTTCCCAATAAAACACACTTGTATTTGACTAGAACGACTTTGTATTCTACCTCTGCTTCATGCTGCTCTTATTATACTGCTTGAACACAACAAACTTATCGCGTTAATCCGTCAACTTTGTCAATTTGCTGTATTGGTGTTTTAATTAAAAATGTTTTCTTGTGATTCATCTATTGATCAAACTATTTGATCCCTAAGTAAAGGAATTTTTTCACACATATACCATCACTGAAACATGCCCAAATGTCAAAATATAGGATTCATTAACAATAAGCACATTCGTTATTCACAGTAACTATTGTATCTGTCGATTGAGATACACAATACCAAAAAGAAAATTTGTCGTTGCTTTCGACTTTTGTCGGGTCGAAAGTTGAACGACACTCGCAATAAGGGCCTAAGTTAAATTTAAAATGATAGAATTACAATAGAACTTTACGAATCTGGTTAATAGAAATCTGTTTGTGTATCAGTTCACAATAACGAAATTATGAAAATGAGTCACAATTATTGGTATAAATAAGACTTTTGTAAATTTGATCTGTTACTACCAAATTTTAAAAGCAACTTTTCTACATCTAACAAAAAGTGACTTTAAAACCGATTCTATGAATGTCTATTACTAACGGCCAATGACTTCCCATGCTGATTTGACAGATTAACAAAAACGACAACAAATTTGACAGATTTAGCAATCACCTGTCAAATTTAAGAAGTCCCTATTGGAAGAACCTTAAAATTTTATTTTGGTTGCTGTCTTCTGGTCTAGATTACTCTAAACTACCACACAATAAGTAACTCTTCGTCGATATAACATACACAATTTCATCCCTTAAATCAAAGTTGTTATTTTATTTCTTTGAATAAAATCGAGATAAACCTGTTAAGAAGGATAAATATCCTTGAATCATTTTTCCAAACATTTATTTCATTTAAGCTAACTTCAAAGTTAACTTACAAAAGAATTAAAACAAAAAATCTTTCCTTAAATGGATAAAGTGGATGAATGAAAAGTTGCGACTAAAAATGCTTTGCCCAGACTGTTTATAGTACCTAAAACCCATGTACCTAATCCAAAACAACATACTTTACTTGCAGGTAGAGTATCTGACTGCCCTATCTAAAGATGAAAATCTGAAATGTTTACTTTGTGTTAATGAAGTAAATTCAACCCATGAGAAGTGAAATTAATGAGATTAAAGCTTTTTACCGTGCTGAACATCCTCCGACCTCCGGTGTGTTTGTTTAATTTTTAAATAAGCTCGACTCCCTTTTGGGAAATTTAATTTTCATGAATGTTTAATTGGATGTTTTAGTTTTTTTACTTGGATAATTTAATTAATTTGTTTAAATCGGAACTAAATTGTTTTTCGACTCAAACAAGCACAATAATAAAAAAAAAAATATCAGATGGGAAAATGACTCTTATGATAAAATTAATTTCAAAATAGGAGGGACATTTAAAAATGCACTGTGTGGAGTTTTTAAAAATATTTTTTTTGTTTTGTAAAATAAAATTATCTTAAGCTAAGTACGCACACTATATTTTTTAAACAATTTATTTCAGTTGAAAGCGAAAATTGGTCAGAACGTTTACAGCCAATTTTCTGCCGAGAGATTTTTCGATTTTTGAATAAAATCAACCAACCCAACAGTGTGAACGGACAATTTTAGCTTTTTAGAAAATGTTCAATTATCAGCTCACTTTCAGCCGTTGGAAACCTAACAGTATTGTTGAATAAATCTGTAAGTTCAAGCGGTTGTTAGGAAATCGGCTGAATTTTGTTTTAAAAAAATCTGACAATATTGCAAGATTTCGGTCGGGTAAATTAAACTATAATTTTCCTATCCTAAAATACGAGATCTTACAAGATCATTCTTTTCTAACATAACCAGGTATTCTTACTCGTATGTTGCGGCGGCACGGATCCAAGTGTTCCAATTTTCAATTACTCTTCCGCAATTTATGTCCACCTTAAGGGATCAGTCTATTGTGGTTTATTCGCATGGACCTGCGACTTCACGAAACCCCACAAGCTAAATTCTAGCGAGGTCAGATTGCATGACCTTGGTGATCAATTCAGGTCACCTCTGCGAGAGATAACCTGACCCTTAAATCGTGCATGCTGAATGTAGTTCATGGCGTCCGCTGTCTGGCACGTTGCGCCGGTCGTCCTGCTGCAACCACATGTTGTCCAGGTTCATAAAGTTCTATTTGGGCCATAAGAAATTGGCTATCATCGTTCAGCGCTCTCCATTGTCGATTTCGAAAACAACGGACCAATGACGCCACCGCCAATCGGATATCCTCACTAAACGGTAACTTTTTGATGATATATTGTCATACTGTGAACCTCATTTCAACTCATTACGGCAATTTAGCCAGTAATTCAAAAATACGCCTCGTTACTTAGATAAGATGATTTTTGGCCAAAATTGCCGAACTTGTGGTCCTCTTCCAAGATCTCCGACGCCACATAGGTCAATATTTAGCTTTTATGCGGCCAAAAGTCGATTTTGTAAACTTACGGTAAACAAAAAAAACAGTTTGTCGATCGTTAGGAGAATAGTCCCAGTTTTTAATTTTACTCTTTTTACCTCACAAAAGCACACCGTTTGCAAATACGTGTAATTTCAACTTGATCTCTAACCGCAGTACACGTTTTTCTTACCATATAGTTTACATGACGAATAAAGTTGTAAGGTCAATATTTCTATTTCTGTGTGTGTTATTAATAATATAGTGATGAATTTCGATAACTCAGTTATGATTTCTTATTTTTATTAGAATTTGCTCCGTTGAAATGCATGATTCTAAAAATTTAGTGCTGTTAAACTTTGGGTATTTTTTTGGCTATATTTTTACCATATTTTACTTTTCAAAATTGAATTTGTTATATTTCCGCGTTAGATCGGATGATAATTCTTTTTGAATTGTGAAGTATAACCTTTTCATCTCCAAATGTAATAAAAATTGGCTGCAGAAGACTGCAGATGACAAAAATATTGACATTTTTGACAGCACAGATTTTTCGGTCAAAAAAATTTAAATTCTGAATAGTGAAACAATCATTGTGTTTTCTTGCAGTTGGAACTCCGAGCACATCAGGGGTGAAAATTGTGAGTCGGAGGTACCTCTATGAGTTTAAGAAAGAACAAAATTTACCAGATTTTGAAGCTAAAATTAATTATTTAGAAAATCGCTTACTGTCAAACTATGGCAGTACTGTGGATGATAAAAAAGTTTGAAACATAGATTTTCCTTATTTAAATCGACTTTGAAGGAAAAATGGGCAAAATGCTATAAAAAAGAAGAGGCGTTTTTGAAAAATAATGAGTCGTGGCTAAACGGAACCTTCGAACTTCCTTTAAAATTTCTTTCGTATAAGCACCAGTATCACATAACCTACCACTCTAGAAGTCAACAGCTAAGTAAACAAGAAACTAACATTTAAATAATTAAAAAAAACCGTTAGATTTTACAGGTGCATTTTCATTCATTGAGATTTCGTTTCTAATTAGTTGCTCGTAGCTGTAGATTAAAGGTCATATTGGAAACCATTTCAAGTAGACACAAAATTGATTCACAAAAATATGACCAATTTGTCAAAGGTACAGATTAGCTATACATCAATCTTTATAATTGGCACCCAATGACTCCGACAATGCACAATATATTGATACACGGTGCAATCATAATCGAAAACTTGTTGTTGCCAATAGGCCAATTACCAGAGAAAGCTGCAGAGGCCCACAATAAACATTTTCGCTTATATCGCGAAAATTTTGCAAGGACATTTTCAAGAGAACAGTGCAATTTGAATGTATATATTACTTAGTTCCGATCCACTCATAAGCAGCCTTAAGCCAAAAAAGCGAACCATTTTAAAATCAATTTGCCCTGAAGCAAGAAATATGCTTGTGCCAGCAGATTCTAACACCGAACCCGATTCAGGCATTGAACCACTAGACGAATTTGTTATTGAATTACGAGTATTATGAATTAAGATTAAATAATAATAATTATTTTTATTATTTTTAAAAAAGTAAAAAAATAAAGTTAAAAAAATTTTATTTTCTTAAATCAATAATTATAAATATCTAAATGTTATTATTATAAATTAAAAAACCTCAAAATATTTCTAAATTCACCTCAAAATAGTTTTTTTATTAAAATTATATTTTTTTTCGTCATATAAAACCCAATACAAAGAATATAAGTGGATGAATGTTTTTGGCCGCATAAATGTGAAAAATTGACCTATATGTGCGACGTTCAGTCAACGAATAAAATGGCGTTGTTTATGGCCACTAACTTTGAGCTCCTGGCTCAGTTAGATATTATACGGGTTTCGACTCAAGTTCCGGTGCAAAATTCGCCAAGTTGAAGTCAGCAAAAGATGCACACTTTCACGGACCGTGGCGGCATTCTCGGCCGACATTGCGTTCCTTTGACGTATGGACGTTGGTTGTTTGCTGATTGATAACCAAATACGTCATCTCCAATTTGGCCGCGAAACATTGAAATTAGGCGCAACCTTTGCATTAACCAACACTCATTTTGATAACAAAGTTTTATCAATTGGACGTGCTGTTCAATCGTGTTACTTGCCATGGTGACTTGGCATCCGTGGTACCACTTTACTTCAATGGAAGTAGATCTACTTTTTTTTTTTATTTAAAATCTTCTTCCTACTTGGTAGATATATTCATCAAAATACTGAAATCTACTTCATTTTATAAATTTGTTTTTAAAACTACTTCAATTTTACACAAAAATAACCAAATCTACTTCGTTTTCTCTATTTCACTCTAAGAAGTATGTGCAACTCCATAAATTACCATAAGAAAAAAAAAGAAGGTGAACACAATACAAATACATAAATGAGTAATTTCAAAAAGCAAAGAAACTCACCCCACTGATGTTTACACGAATCCTTGCTTGTGTGTTTTTTATGAATAAATTTATTTCTTATAATACGAAATTTCTTAAAAATTAAAAGAAATGTATTGACAATTTTAAGTATTTATTTCTAAAAATTTTTTGTATACGATATTATTTCATCAAAAAAGCTCCGATATAAAAGTTTTGATCGAAATCGGTAGAAACGAAAATGAGATTTTTCTCAATTTACTTCCCTTTTTTCTTGAAATCTACTTCGATTTTTTTTCCGGAAGTGGCATCAATAATTGAATAATAAACAAGAGATTTGACAGATGTCACCAAAATGCAAAATCTATCCGCGCAGTTGAAAAACTCTTTAAACTAATTTATACCGAGAATCGAATTTGATATTATACATCAATTGAGAGCGCAGCCTTTGGGTCATTAATCTAGTGTTTCTTAATCCATAATAATTTACCTTAATGTTGATGAAATAGATAAACGAAAATATGGACAATACGAAATAACTAATTCAATAAGCCAACCCTTTGTGTAGGTTAATAATTTTTTGGAAACTATCTATTAAATTGAAGGCAACATGCAAACCTGTACTCATAATAATTAAAGTCGGTAATTTGTCATGTTAAACTGGAGAACAATGTCATGACAAAAGCAATCAAGCAATGCAGTAAATATCGCTTTCGATAAGGCTGACTGTCATTTACACAAAACAATTAGAATTAAATGATAAAATAATTAAATTATATCTACATATTAGTTGATATTTTGACATTTATGTTAAGCGATATGAAAAAGGAAACATGTGGTTTTCAAGTTCAAATTGCTATTGACATAAATTATAATTTTTTTTTTCAAATCTATTTTTAATAACATTAATCTTAAAACTATCTTAAAGCTGGAAAAAAAGTCAAAAAAAATTAGCTTACTTATCAAATACCTGAAATCTTAGCACTTAAAACTACACTTAACCTTATTAAGAAAAATACTTGAAATAAACTACATTAATCTATTTAAAACTAGAACAACCACAGCAGCAGTGTTTATGTTGCCACCCTGACTTTCCCTACGTAAAATGATATTGCACTTAAACTTATGTAAATTTATTTAGGTCGGCCAAGATACAAGATACATATTTTCGACAACTTTCTTTATCAATTAGATAACAACTAGAACTCTTTCACACTGTCCAGATCAAGTACAGTCCTATTGATCCGAATACATCCCAATCCGCTTTGCGAGGACGATAATGGAGCCGCATAACCACAGTTCTACAACCGACGACGTGGTATATTCCACACCGGGACCCATAGGCAATCATCGGCCGGATGAGGACTCCTAACCAGAATAGTTTCAGATTTCTGAAAGTTGATTTTCAACTTCTAGTCATAGCAATATCACCGAATCTTGTCGAAGTCACGCTGCAAAAGAATTCTGGTGACCTCGACTTTTGGAGCTGTTCTGTACGCTATTAGATCGACAGCAAATGCCTGAGTTAGACTACCTATCAGATCGCTAGTGGACCTCTGTTTCATAAGCCTATTAAGAGCCGTTGTAGCCAGTATAAACAATATTTGATAAAATGCCAGTGGAACAACACTGGTTTGAGGAGCCGTATAAAAGCCGAAGTTAAACTGCGGCAAAACTAATTGCTAAGAGATAGACAGGGATAGCACACTAAGAAGCATCAGCTCTGAGAGTAAAGTATATTTTTAGGAACTTATGAATTTACTAATTATTGGATTTCACTTAAGAAAGACCTTTATACTTAAGCCTTAGTGTACCTTCTTTAATTAGACCCTGGGGTGGAATCGGCTAAGGTGATTTGTGATAGTTGACAGTCACAAAAAACAAATTTGGTCTGCGTAAGGTGACTATCACATGTGACAATCACATTTTTGTGACATTTGCTTGTGACAGCTATTTTGTTATCACTTCTAAGTAAAATTGTCGTGTTTCAACTTCGTTTTGTTAATTTTTCATACATTTCAATACAAAATGAACGTGCTTGTGCCGGTGCAATTATTTTTTAGAAACGAAAATGATGACGGTGAAAATAATTACCGCAGACAAGTTCGTTTAATAAATCTTTATCTGCGAAACAAATTAAATATATTTGAGCTACCAAATGCAAAGTAAGCTTTTTTTTCTTTTTCATGATTTTTTATGTCTTAATAACTGTTTTTTGATTTAATAGATTTCTGAAAAATTTCCGCGTAACTAAAGAGACATTTTCATATATTTTACGGCTTTTGGATTTACCCACTGGAGTTCGGTCCACCCATATACCACCCACCCTCCAGTTAGCTGTGACGCTGAACTTTCTTTGAGGGGGGGCCTACCAAAGGCAAGTTGGCTTTGACTGGTCGACTCCGATGGGACAAAGCACCGCTAGTGAGGTCACTACAGCAACTTTGAAGATAATGGAAAGAAAATTGTGTCCTTTAGTAATCAAATTTATTACCTCGGAGACAACAAAAAGATTTTATTTCGAAAAATTTGGAATCCCAGGAGATATCTCTACATTATATCTATTATTTGTGTGGATGATGTTCAATGTAGTTAGTTAGCAAATCTATCTGTGATTTGTTGGCTTGTGACCTATAGAAAACATGTATATTTCATTCCATAAAATTCTTCAAATAGGATTTTAACATTTACTTACATTTTCAACTTTTTTATTTATCAAAATTGTTTCGATTATAATTTGTTTTCCACAAAATTCTACTTCGCGCCGCAAAAATTGAAATTAAATAGAAGAAAAACTGAGATGAAAAACAAACGTCAATGCTTTTCTTCTAAAGTCATGCCAAATTTTAAATATTTTTTTGTGATCACCTTACCCAGATGTAAAATTAAAGGTGATCACAAATGATAATCACAAATGTGATAATCACCAATCACCTTAGCCGATTCCACCCCTGGATCCGGCTAGCTTACCACAAGGTACAAGGTGTGCATTTCACCGATAAGAATGCTACCAGTAAACAAGATGTAAATAATGAAGATGTTATTGTATGCACACAGAAATTAAAACGAGTTTAAACGTTGGTCTGTGGTGGAAAAGAAAATGTCATAAAGTCCTAAATAACGGTTAAGATGTGTAAATGTCGAATTTTTTTTATCGAACATACCCTATTAACATACTCGTATATTAATATTCTATTATTTTGTGACTTTGGATGTATTCAAATCAAGCCACTATTTTTCACAATAAGTACCTTGGGATGATTTTTTTTTTAATGTTGGGCCTTGTCATTTGAAAGGCCTTCTCTTAAACTTCAATTTTATGATATGCAAAAAAAAAATTTTTTTGTTGTCCCAATACTTTGTTGAATGAGTGTGACAAGATTTTGAAAAAAAAAACATAATTAAACATTTTCGCTTTTTCACACAGCTAAACAATTTTTAATAATTTTTTAAGATGCATCATCTTATAGTACGTCAAAAAACCTTCAATTTTATGTTTTATTATAATTTAATTATTGCAGTTAATTCCTTTAAAATTTACATACAAAATAATTTTTTCATCCGAGTAAAAATTCAGTGTAATCTCCGTGGCCTTGTTACCTTTGTTCCATATTAATATTTTTTAGTCTAACCACCGCCAAAAGAAAGATATTTAATTATACTTGAACCTAATATAATTTGGATGACATTGAATTACATTGACTATATTAAAATTAAGAAATAGTCGATTTTGTAATCTCCGTGGCCATTTTCGTATTTGTTTCTTAATATGTTCTTTTAGTTTATAATGGCTCATATTATTATAAATTTTTTTATATTCTAGATAAATATATTCAAACAAATAAATGATAAATTTCATCATTCCTTACAGTATTGGTACCGTAAAAGTTCCAAGAAAGTTATGTGTCGTTATTTAAAAATATTTGTTTGACTCTTTCATGCTTTTAAACAAAATCATTTCGTAAACAAACAATTTAATTTGTATTTTTGATTAATTATCTTATTAAATTTATTTGCTTTCCACAAAATTTCAACTACATATTTATTGTTACTATTTTTTTGTGGATTATTGTTATTTTATGCAAGAAAAGAACATTTTTAATACATTCGAAATTTTCGATTTTTAATTTTTATCGAAAAATACTCGTAAAATGAAAAATATTTGAAATTATTTTTGCGCAACTCGGAGAACTCCTTTTCTACTTGTTTACTACTATAGATTTAGAAACTAAAACCCAAGAAAAACTGAAAAAAATTTTTTTTGAAACGATCAATAAAAAATGTCAATTTTTAAAAAATTACCCAAATATTCAACACTTGTGTTGAATAAGTTGATTCAACTTTAGATACATAAAGGACTTGTTACGTATCGACATCGTGTGTCTAGCAGTTCTTCCGGAGCCATTTTGTTTTAAAGTGAATGATTATTGCGATCTTACTTGCATTTGTGGGTTATATTTGAAAATTTCTTGCACAGCAGTTCAATGATAAAAATAAGACTTGCGATTGCATTTAACGTGCCAAATAGGAAAAATGTAAATTGAAATCGTTCCAGAACTAACGGTATCGGCTTAAGCACTCTGTTTCTCAGTGATACATCACTTTTAACATAATTCTCATAGTTTTTTCTCACATGATGCAATATTCCAGCTTCTTCCATTTTCATAATAATTTCGTTCACTCTCGGTACAATCATGGAGTGTTGCGGGAAAAACATACAAACTTGCTGTCGCAAAACCGATTTCAGGATAATACCTCTAAGTTGTTCTGCAGTGTAAAATGTATAAATGTATATGAATGAAACTACGAAGGCGTTTTTATTTCCAGCATCAGATAGAACATTGAAGTCACCTTGATATGGCTCTAAATCTTTGAAATGATAATTTTCAGCCCCAATAAGGTCATCAATGATTGGTTTGTAGACATTGTGGCAGTATATTGTATAGTTATCAGCTAAGAGCTCTAGTAAACTGTGAGGAGATTTGGTCGTTGTAAATCCACGATATGCATCAAAGAGTTTCCCTAGATAGGCTGACCGAATAATGAGAGCTCCCAAACTTAATATTACAAAAGCAAATCGAAGACTGTTTTTCGTTGGCAAGTGTTCCACTGATGTCCCAATTGTGACAGCCAATATCTCAAGACCTCCTGAATTTCGAAGATTGAAAATTTTAAGAAGTTTCTTATTTTCTCTAACCAAAAATATGCATCCGGTTGTTAGAATTAAAAACCAAAAAGTGCAAGACCATGTTGTTGAATTAAACGGAACTAACAGCCAAACCAGTGTGCGTAGTAGATCGGGCCTTATTTTAAGGGCAATTACCAGCCAAGACCATAGGTACGTTGCACTTGTCGAAAAAACATGGCTTTCCTTAGGTCCGTTTGAATACGACCCAAATATTACATCTATGTTCTCATCTAGGAACTACATACATATATGAACGGTATATTTAACAAATTCGGTAAAACTTTAGATTAGCTACCTACCAATTTATAAGGTCCATTGTCAGTTATATTATAAATTTCAAATGTAAAATTCATCACAGAAGAGAGCTCCTTGATTATTACTAGCTCCAGAACTGATATTTCGTAGTTGACTAATTGATTGGGTAAATTGAAGTCGCCAAGGGTAAGAACAAGTTCGTTTCGTGTTTGAATTCGAAGGGTACATTCATGAAATTTATCAGCTTTTGAGGGGAAAAATTGCACCATTTTATCCTCGGTTGTAGTATTATGCCAACGGAATGTGATAAAAGGTTCTGCTGATCGACATGCATTCTCCTGATAAGGGTAGAAGGTATAGAATAGAACTTCTCCAGAAGTAGTCTCCACGATAATGTTCAAGTTGCCCAACATGAGTGCTAGAAAATCTGAGAAAATTTTCTTTATCAGATACAATTGCTTCTCCATGTTTGAAGCACTTATAACTATGAAGTAAAAAAGTTGTGAATCTCTGTGATAGGCACGAATCCAAGGAAGAAGACGCCTTTAGAAAACAAGGAAGAATTAACTTATAGATTAGTCTTACATGATGTATGAGGTTTTGAAAAAAAACTTACCCAAATGACTTGTACGAATCCACGAACCACAAATTGTGATCACTAACAGCTTGACCAATTTTATTGTTGATATCAATTTGAATCCGAAATGTCCAGTGTTTCTCAAGGATTGTCTGCATTGTGTCGCGAAAACTTAGTGTGTTCTCCTCAAAATCCGTTTCAATTACAACATGCAACACCTGGGCAGTGTTATTGAAAGAATTTGCAATTGCATGAGCAACAGCTTCTGGTAAAGCAGATTTGGTTTGTATAAGAAGTCCTTGTGAAACAATTGCAAGCAGCAATCTCAAAACCAACATATCGAACGGTATAAGGATGAATTCATATTGAAAATGAACTGAAAACTTCAAAATCAAATAAGCTAGCTTTTATGGGAATAATTGCAGAATCAATTAGGTATAGGGTAAATTCTTACATGATTTATTTATTGCACTGAGTTCTATCAAAAAACAATCATTATCTATGGAAACTTGTATCAAATAAAAAAAATATTAAGGGCACAATTAATAGCAGAGTAGGATTTTTCGAGCGTTTGCATTCGTATATCTGCCAGCTTGTTCTTCAGTTTAGAAGTCATCCCCGAAAAAAAAATCAAGAACTATAATTGATAACAGGTACATCTCTCCTTGACCTTGAGGGATTGACTTACTTTAAATACATACCTACTGGGATCTCGAATCATGGGGCTTTGGTTCTTGGTATTCACGGACTCCGGTATGTGGATATAACCAGGATGGAAATATCACTAACTGGACGCATCCTGCCCAGGACCGGCCCGAGCTAAATTAGAGCCCTGCGCAAGCTTTATCAGTGGCGCCTCTCATTTGGCTTGGATTGGCGGAAAAAGTCATTTCCTCATTACCCAAGGGGTACCCTTTACAATGCGTTTTTTTAACGAGGGATCCCCAAGAGGCCTATTCCTAGATAATACTTATATTTAATTAAAATAAATATGATTTTTATTAAAAAGTAAGAAATCAAAAATATATCACAAAAATAATAGTCAAAATATATATCACAAAAATTTAGGAACTGAAAAAAGTATTTTTTGAAGTAAAAAATATTTAAAAACTAATTCAAAAACATAACAACATACAAATAAATAATGAACTCATTAATTGTTGTTCATGTAGGAAATAATAATAAGATTATTATTTTAATAAAAATAAATAGAACCGAATTTATTGCAATAGATTAACTTTTCTGGCTTCTGTTTTAGCCAACTCAGTTACCAGATCATCATAATATAATGACTTGACATGGCTCTTTCTCTATAGCCATGATTGACTAGTCAACTTATCTTTCCTGAGTCATTGGGGTCCTGAAGTAGTTTTTTATTAATTTTAGTTTCAAAAAACTGTTATTTGAGGAAACTGTGTTGGTATTTATAGATTTAGAGCTATGGCTTCAGCTGATTGCACGTTAGTGAATTGTTCTTCTGATCGCATTTCCACTATAGAGTTTTTAGTAGCATATTTAGTAGATAAATTAGCAGACGGAGTTTGTAAATACTTACTACTTATATTGGCGCAAAATTTTAAACAGCCTATTATTAAGGTATTAGTATGATACTACTTAACAATTTGCTAACTTTATAGTAGTTTACTAACTCATTCTTAATTTTAAACATTTTCTCACTAGTATCGTACTAAAAGAATTTCCTTAATAAATTGCTATGAACACACCTAAAACAACGACATTTCGTGTAAAAAAATAAGTACACGAACCTTTTTTGATGTCTGCAAATGTAAGAGTCATACGAAGCTAGCAAGATACTAAAAAAATAAAGTAGGTATTCGATGATTTTAACTTTAATAAAAGGGTAGAGAAGTATGATGCTATATTCGAATAAAATTATTGTTTTAACCTGTTTTATCATACTAAAACAGCTTTAGCATCGTACCAATTCAATTAAAATTTTGCGCCATTATTTTTTTCTAAAATATCAAACTAGATTAATATGCAACATATAAACTTGAAACTAAAATTTTACTTCCTAATGACAGCATGTTTCTATTCTCAACGTTTCAAGCCTCAGATATTTCAATAAGAGCTTCATATTATAGCTTCTAAGATTTTTTTGAATGGTTTTAAAGCATTTAGTCTACTCCCATCTGGTTTCAGAAAGGGGTTTGAAGGTCAAACCAGCGAAATTTTTTGTATAAGTATATGTATGTATGTATGTTGTTGAACCTGATACAAAGTTTTATATGCATTGAGCAATGTCAAAAAACTTAACAGCTTCCAATGAAAAGCAAGCTGAATCATTAAAAACCAACAACAACCAAATGGAATGCAAGCAGCCTGAACAAAATAAGCTCTTGGTTCAAGGCACTTAATTTTGTTTTGAACACCAGCCTCTTTTCCTTTCATGTTTGAACCATTATCATAACCTTATACATACTCGTATACACTACTAAAATAGTAGCGTAGCAAGTTTTATTGTAAATATAGATTCCCTATCCTTTCTTTTCTTTTGAGTTTTTTTTTACCATAATACATAGACAAATTAATAAAGTAATTAGATCAGTCAAAAAATCCCTTTTTAAATGTAAACAATAACTGGCAAGAACAAAAAAATAGAGAAAAGGAGAAATTGAATAAAACAGATTCACTCATCAACATTAATCATCGCATCATCATCACTCAAGTATTTCCATATTTCAATTTTCAATTTTCAACCCTTTGTCTCATTCTCGACACACGACAGTGATAAAATTTCACTCATAAACAGAGGCCAGTGCCAAACTAAAACATAGTACAAGAAACACTCAACCGGAAGAGTTTAAATTCCTAGATGCTACTTTTAATTCTGCGCACTGACATGTCAATGAGTATAAATTTTGTACCTCAGAATTTCTGTTTGAGTAACATTGCTGACTTCGATTTCATATAGAAGAATTGGCATCGTGCGCATGTTACGAGTTTTATTAACATGCATACTGCTAATTGTCTGTATTTGCTGTTGAAATTCTGTTTTATGTTACACTGCATAGGGGAGGGTTATCAAAATAAAATAAATGCCTTCACTCATACACGCGATGGTGAGTGTGAAGAATAACGAAATTGTGCACTTTGTAAAGATTTTGTGATGTAGTTTTTTTTACTGTAGGAATGGGGGTGTGTAAAGGAAATTAAACATCGACTTATTTTTGGAAAAGTAGATATGTATCTATATATATACACATGTATATCTGTCTTTAAATTCAGAATTAGCTATTAGTTATATAATAAATACCAACATTGGAGTGAGCTATAAAAATAAATGAGACTTAAAAAAGATGGTAGGCAGTGGTTATGAAGTAGTGGCTTTTTTAACGCTTGCCCAAGGCGCCTTTTGAGTTCAGCGCCCTGCGCATTTGCACAGCTTGCACGTATAGCTTGTCCGGCCCTGATCCTGCCACATCTTAGCGAAGGATCATATATTCGACGAAGCCAAAAACGCTGCGGTATACTTAGGTTTTTTGAAAGGGTGCAGAAAATTTATCAACTCTTGGCTACCATTTATAAGCTACCATTTATAACTCTCCATCTGGGCGGTTGCCATGGGAATTCATTTGAATCTATTGGATAGAATCCAGAATAGAACTGTAAGCTTATTCTATAGGAGACACATCCATTACGAAAACTTGTGTTTCTCTTGAACACCTTCGTAACATCTCCTGGATTTAATTGTTTTATCGCTTTTTCTATAAAAAATGGTTAAATAAAATAGCCAATTGCGTTCCTTTCCTCAAACAATTCTGTCATTATACTCACGAAGCTGTGAATCTTCATCAGTTCGCCCTTAAGCCTAGTTTGGACCTACTATTAACTATTGAGGTTCTTTCATTTGCCGCCTTGCTAAAAACTGGAGTAGTTTGACTTTCGATGTACAAGCTTTCAAAAATAATGTTCATATGCCTGATGATCCTGTTAAATTGACTTTCGCTTGATGCCCAGGAAATGAAAGGATTTACTGTTGAAGAACCAAGGCAACGACATACAAAAAAACTTCAGATCTGCACGCAAAGCGACTTGGTATTTATTCTAAAAATTTCTGTAGAAGCTGCATGGACGAATCGATTTCTCACCTTCTCTATACATGTCCTGCTTTAACCCAAAGACGTAGACTCGATTTGGAAGATTTCTTCTATACTTATCTAAGTGTCTAGCAAATGTACGAGTAGATAAAGGCTCTCTCGCTTCATAAGGAACTTTAATTGATTTAATTATTAGGCAGAAAGTCTCCAAGATGCAATGTGATATTACAATGTACCAACTCATGGTCTAAGTGTGTCGGCTGTCCTGCTGACTGCCACGTCAACCCAAGCTAACCTCTACACGTGGAATGTTAGGCTCATAAATAACGTGCAGCCGCACAATTAGTGTAGGCCCTAGGCTACCGCAAAGCAGATATCACCGCCATCTAAGGGATGGGGTGGTTTTATGCCCCCAAATGAGCAGTGCTGTTGAACTAGTCTGGAAAATCTCCGAATCAAACAGCGAGGGACAGTATAGTGGAAGAAGATTGCGATTTAAGTGATACACACTCGTAGCAGATAGGTGAACTAAGGGATAGCTCGCTAAGCGATAGAGCTGATTGGCAAACGTTAGTTGGTTGAGAATTTGGTAACACCATCTTAAGTTAAAAAAAACAGAACAAAATATGCGAGGAAAAAATAACTATTCTTCCATTCTTCGTCCATTTTACAACTGGCACCCATAGCCAGTTAACAGGAGGATGATTGCCATGTAGCCATGAAGATGAAAGCCGGCCGCTATATAATAAAACTTTTGTGAAGGCAAAAGCTCCCTGGTCAGAGGAGCATTTATAATATATCTTTCGAAATACAAACACTGATCAAACTTTAACTTGCCAGTTACTTTCCATGTGACCCTATGATCACTAAATTACGCTAGTTCTTTGTCGCATTCCCTTGAGGATTCATGCAACGAAGTCATAAATAAAATAGTTTCAGACTTCTCAAAGCTGATATTCAAACTGCAGTTAAAGCAATATTGCTGAATCTTGTCGAAGACATGCTGCAAAAAAATAACAATGACCACGGCTATTCTTAACGCTATTAGATTATCGGTACACGCAATGATGGAGTAAGACTACCTTTCACATCGCTGGGGTAAACCATTAATTTAATCGGAGAGTTATCTGCTTCCCGCTGGAGACCCTTTCATATATCAATTCAACATAATATTGATAATAATATTGAACACTGGTCGAAGTACCGAGTTAAAAATGATCCAAATAAGTTGCTTCCAGACAACCAAAGATCTTGACCTACAATAATTGAAGTTTCTTCAACATATTAAACGGCTTAACTTCACCAATTGGGAATTACGATTTGCAAAATTTGGAAAAAAATATTAAATTTCATTATTGCTTCCTTGAGAGGTTTCGATTTACATCAAATTGTTCACCGCCTAAGAAAAAGCTTAAAATTCTGGGAAAATTGGTTCTCTTTATTATTTCGACTTAGAATTAAATTAAGAATAAATCGCATTGCCAGTATTCTTGATACCTTTTTCGTCAAACGTTTGCCGCAAAAATTGATTATAAAAATAAATTGGTCTTGCTCTATCGAATAGTGTATAATTTACCCTATAGCTTGGCTTACATTATACCTCCTTTTTGTGTTGTTTTAACTGTGTGTCTTTTTCCGCTGTTTTTTGCTGACTGTTAAACGCATTTAATCATCTTTTTGCTAGTTTTATCGTTAGTATTTAATTATGGAAAATTGGAAATTATTAAAAATTAGTCTAATATTCGGACAAAAAAGGAAATAGGGCTTATAATTTCCCAGACCCTGAACAAATTGGACGACTCTATGTATACTATGTACAATAAGTTTAGATATTCACTGTTTTATAATTAATAACCCCTAAAGAATTAAAACACTAGCATATCCAATTGGATATACATACATACATAGTTCTTAAATTAAAATTATTTGAGATTGGTTGGAAGTTAGTTAAATCCATGTTTTATATTTATTCAAAAACAATTTTTAAATTCTAAAGAGGAAGTACGTGCGATCCAGTCGTGCATTTTATTTTGTATAGATTTGCAAACGCTATTGAGCACCTTAGTTTTTTTTTTAGCTTGGCAACACAGACAGGAAGGGCAGACACAATAAGTGACACCTAATTTAACAACACTTCAGCTTTAACAGTTTGTCCGCAAACACTTGTCAAAGTTCAAAAATCCCTAATGAAAAAGCATGACCTATATATTTGTAACAAATGTGGGTGTTTTTTTTAAAAATAATTATTCGTGGTCAAAAGCTTAAGAATAATGATTGTTTCCATAAAATTAATTAAATGCATAAATTAGAGGCCAGCGGCTAGAGGAAATATATTGGAGGATTCGCAAATTTCTCGCAAGAGGCAGATTTCCTGAAAAAGTTTTTTTGCTTTATAAGATCCTTTGTTCAATAAAATTACGTAAACTAATTGTAATTTGTCAAGCTAAATTATCCGCGCACAATTCACATATTAGATATAAAATATACACATATTAATAATTATAAAATTTTACGAAACGAAGAGATAGAAAAGTAGAAAAGTATTTAATCGTTGTAGTTCGTCGTTTTTAAATAGGAGAATATATTTTATACATTGAGCCCAAGTTTCGAACAAATCTAATCCATATTTTATGCAGTTGCCAAACGCCACTAGAGACTTACCCGAATGCTTCATAGGACGAAGTCTATTACCCACATACATAAATTATTATACTTAACGATTAACTGGGAAGTTTTATTGTTCAACTTTTGTTGAACTGTGGCTGTCTTTCTGAATGATATTGCCTTTTGTGTCAAGGGAGATATCAAAATCAGTTTTAATACAAATTGAAATAACTAACATTTCCATACTCAATACCACCTGGTAAGAGATATACAGCTTAAAAAAGAAAAATTTTCAAAGATACAGACAAAAGAAGCTAAATACTAGTATTATTTACTATAAACAAATCGAATAACCGATATTTACTGCGAAATAAAAACTTCTCAATCACTATAGACGTTAAAAGACATTTAAATTCTATTAAATTTTTATTATTCATCAACGAAATTAAAATATAATTGACATTTTTCATAAACTTTTAGAAACAGTCTAGAAACAATGAGTTCTGGTGTTTGATTATACGTTATGGTTATTTAGATAATAATCTATACTCCTATATACTAGTAAGCTCTTAAAAGAGACTTGAATAAAAACATTTAAAACGACTTAATCAGCTATTCCTGATAAGACCGTTTTTGGTTTTCTAAGCGTTTAAATGATCTCTAATTATTTAAAACTGGTATCATAGAATGTGAGGTATGGAGCACCCATTAGTGGACACTTTCTTGTCAAGTGAATGTATCCATGAAGTTTAAGTATACTTAGGAGATGTTAATTGCGTCAGGTACCTCATTTAAAATGTACATATGCTCTTTTTCAATTCAAAATTAAATTTATAAAGAAGTACTAGGCAGTGTCTCTGAGCAAATTCTCCCGTACCCGGAGTGAACCAAAAATTATCAGAATGACATGAAATACTGTTGAGCTTATCTTAACAAGCCAATGGTTGTGTCAAGTAGCTGTACTGTTGTCCATTCTATACAAAATGCGTCTGTTTCCTCATAGAGGCCTTAAAATGTTATGTGTTCGATTCCAGTGGCGAGTGTGCCTGTCAAAATTTGACCTTATCAATTTTATTAATCATATCTTGGAAAACACGATGGTCATATGAAAATTCCTTTTGCATGCAATGTGACAACAAATTGACTTGGGTCCATAACAGGTATCCGCTATACAAAGACTCATTATACTGCTTAGCTCATCGGATTTGTGATGGTGTACCAGCGTCGATCAAGACGCCATAATAATAAACAGTCATTGATAGATACCAATGCCTCGAATTAAGATCAAATTTTAAGGAGGATGACAAAAGATTTTCTAGTGTCGAAAAAGTGATTAGTTCCTATTTCCAGGGGCTTACAATTCTGCCAGATTTTGATCAAAAATACGTAATATCACTCATACAGTGCAGGCAAATTAATTAACAGATCTGAATTCAGTAAACAGCAGTGCTCTGAAAACCGATGTCAAAATCATATTGGACGACTTCAATGCTAAAGTCAGATTAGATAACTGTGATCTGGCACGCACAAGGGGAAAAAGGGTTGTAATTACGTAATTTTCATTGCGGGGTTACGAATTTTGGAAGACCAATCTACTGTCATCTTAGTAGTATGGATTCGGCAAAAAATTGCAGGTCTCCTGCATTCCTGAGTACACAGAAATTGTTGAGAAAGTTAGGTCATAGGAATTAAAGGGTGGACCATTCAGTGGTTTCATAGGGTATTTTGACACTGTCAGCTGTCTCCCCTCCACGAAACAAAATAAGTCGCTTTACGCTTTAACAACGTTGGGAAATATTGAAAACATATTTTCAAATTGAGTACTGTGTAGCCCAAACAGTGCCGAAATGAAGCACCCCTGGCGCCTGCTGTATGCTGCCCAATTGACGGCGCACAACCATCCGCTTCGTTATCGCTTCGCAATTTTGGCCTTAGAGAAGCTTGAAAATTCGTTGTCGATTTTGGGCGAAAAATCATCTTATCTTTTTAGGCCGAAAGGCATTAGATTTAAGATAGAGTTTAGCTTAGAGCGCCCGCATAGGGCCAGTAAGTTAGTTTTAAGTTATTGGATAATTAGGCTAGTTTTTATGAATTTTTGTCTAGCTTTAAGTAGTTTTAAGATAAATGAAAAATAAAAATGAATTTAAAAAAAAAAAAAAAAATCATCTTATCTGACCAGGCGCATTTTCAACAACATCTGGGGCTCGGGAAACATGCACGTTATTGTCCTGAAGCCAATGCATCCACAGAGATTGACAATTTGGTGTGGATTATGGAGTAGTGGCATAATTTGACCAATTTTTTTTTTTTTTTTGGAAAATGAGGCTGGGAACAACGTTTCCGTCAACAGTGGGCGTTATAGAGCCATATTTACCGCCTTTTTTTTGACTGAAAATAAAGTCATGGATTTGGAGGACCTCGGGCTCATGCAGGATGGGGCGTCATGCCACAATCGATCTTTTGCTCCCCTAATTCTCAAGTCGTGTTATCAGACGTCTTGGCGATGTCAATTGGACTCCTCGGAGCTGCGATTTAACCCCTTTGGACTTTTTTTTGTGGGGAACCGTGATTGGCAGCGCCCCCTACTGGTCATAGTCGATGACAATCCGCAAACAATACATTTTTACTTCGACCATAATCCGACAATTTTGCTCATTGACTTATCCCCATATCCTAAAATGTTCCTTATAGGTGTAGATTATTTTTTTGCTGAAAGAGGAAGTCGCATATAACTGCATTACACATCATTGTAATGTAGTCGCTGTAGCCAGAGATTATCAGTGACGAAGATGTGAAACTTTCGAAGCTTTTACCTTCAAAACCCATTATTTGTATTGTAGGATATATACTTTCTTTTCATGCTGATGAATAGACAACAATAATATAAGGTCATGAATTTATTTTGTTTTGACAGCTCGACGTTGTTTCTGTTAAAAAACACAGCCATATTGAAAGAAATCTCTATTCACCATCGTTAACCATCACAATGACGTCTTTTAGGTAGGTTACCGGAATGTTTTTGTTAAATGGTGCAAACAGAATGTATAATGCCGATATAAGGGTGAAAACAAAATGTATGGGTTATTATTTAAACAATTACTGATTTAGTTTAAAATATTATTTCAGTAATTGCATGGAATATTATTCTTCTTGAGATTTTACCCGGCACGGTTTTTCCTTGCCATTTCAATTTGCAAACATTCAAAACCAATGTTCATCGACACCTCCTTGCTCATTATTATTATTTCTTTCTGCAGTTCTTTCCATCTGGTTTTCCATCATTACTTATCTGACTGTATAATTTTCCATGGTGATTTATCTTTAGTGCCTTAAAAATTAAAAAAAAAAAAAAAAACAATAGAAAAATTAATAACAAATAAAACAACATGGCCGTGATGAGTTGTCAAAATCCACCGTTCCTAATGGAATACTCTTTTGAAACCATTCGGCATCTTTTTAAGCTTAATTTATTCAAATCATGTGTCGACAGAAAAAGTATTTAAATGTAAAGTTCTGTATTTGCATAAAATATTTTCTTAAACATAACATTAAAACATTTCTCAATGTTGCAAATAATTCAATTAAACTTACACCACAGTACCTTCCCAACAAAAACTAAGCAGGAAATTGCACAAAGTGCAGTACATATGTAAGACGTTAAAGCAAACTGCTGAAGAACTGCAGATCGCAGTGCATGTTCTTGGTCTTTGGAGAAAAATCCTTTAACATTCATAGATTTGTAACAGTCATCCTAATATATGTACTTAAATTCACTTATAATTTTTCATTATATAAAATCATTTGTATGAAAGCACATTTTTTTTTATAAAGTAAATGTCAAAGTGCTACACCAAGTTGTTAATAATCACATATTTTCTAAATTTCATATTGTAATGTGCTGTCGCCTTTCACAGTATAAAAGGCAGCAGCAAATCACAAAAAGTCGCAGTCTATTCAATAAACTCATAGAGCAAACAACTTAAATTGGAGCATTTGTTTTTATTTGAAAGATTGTATTAGTAAGCATTAGCAGTAGACAAGCTGAACAAATAATAATTTGGTCGCCTGGCTCTGATTTCGTAAATAATCGTTGGTAGATAAATTTTTAAAGAAGAAGAAGCTCCCACGCTTACTGTAGACAGGCTGAACGAATTTTTGGTCGCCTGGCTCTGATTTCTTAAGTCGTCGTTGGTAGATAATTTTTTTGAAGAAGAAGAAGAAAAGGAAGAAGAGAAGCAAGAAGAAAAAGAAGAAGCTCTCACGCTTCAGATTTAAATTTTTTTCCTAAAATGATGCGAAATTCCAACTTTTTCCAATTTCGCTATGATTTTCTTGATTTTTAATTGAAGAACAGAATGTTGCTGGAAGAACATGCTCCCAGAACAGGTTCCAACATCAAACTCCTGCGTTCTTTGGCGGTGAAATATGTATAAATAAAAAGATAGAAAGTTACTAATTCAATTCATTTGTCAGTTTTAAACATCTTAAAGCCACTTTTTTTGTGTGTTTAAAATTGATGTATTCCACTCCGTTTAAATCATTTATGATTGATCAATATTGTACCTATTTTGACATAAATAGTGATATTTTCACAATTGTAAGACAATTGCGACAAACATATGTATGCATTTTCTACTTACTCTTATCCTTAGGCTCTCTTTTTAAGAGGCGAGTTTAATCGCAATGGCGGAAAAGTTTAAACTGCCTATTATTAAGGAATTAGTATGATACTACTTGACAATTTGCTAACTTTCAAGTAGTAACTAACTTATTCTTTATTTTAAACATTTTCTAACTAGTATCGTACTAAGGCAATTTTTTTTAATAAATTGCATCTTAACACACCTAACACAGTGACAGTTCGTGCAAAAAACTAAATAAACAGACATTTTTTTGACGTTTGTAAATGTCAGAGTCATAATATAAAGTCAGCAGCACGATACTAAAAAAATAAAATACGTATATAATGATTTTAACTTTAATCAAAGGGTAGAGAAAGGACGATGTTATATTGGATTAAAATTTTCAAAATCGTTGTTTTAACCTAGTGTTATACAGCTTTAACATCGAACTAATTCAACTAAAATTTTGCGCAAATACATACATAAGTTAATCGTGTAAATAAATTAAACAAGCATTTTTCGATGGTTTATTAACTTTTACATTTACTTGCTCAAAACTACCAATTTTAGTCCATAGTCTTTCAAAGTTCATGAAAAAAGAATTGGAAGAAATTGACAATTCCTGGATTTTTTGTAGACATCTGGGTCACTAGGATTGTGCTGTTGGACGAACTGGACCTTGTAAGGCCATAGGTGCAGATCTTTCCTCATAATCCGATGAATCGTGGTATACCTAACTGTGTTGAACGTGGTCGTGTCGATGTTTCAGTACCAATTGTAAGACTTTCCCTAGCTACCTGGGTGTTTTCGATCCATCATTCAAAACGAGGCCTGTCCGTAAGCCTCACATTTCTAACGTTTTCATATTACTCAAATTTGGCCTCCAAAGCACTTATAGTGGGTGTTCTTGGAACATTTCAAACAACATAAAATTGCCGATATGCACATTGAGTACAAATTATTGACTGGCTGTTTTCAAACTTGATAATATTTATTCGATATTATTAGAGACAAGTACGTTCGACCGAGTCCTACACTTTATTTCTAATGAGAAAAACTACAAAGTTTACTTGATTTTATATCTAAATGTTAATCAAGCATTTAAGTTCAAATATAAACCCTAGATAACTACTGTTTCTGAGATTGCCTATTAAATGAAAAATGTCAATAACTATTAGTCTAATTTCTTAAATGAATAATGAAAATTTACATTATGTATGTATATGGAATCAAATTTTTCCGACACTATGTTTGGAATCAGAAGTTTTCTTACGCCTCAGTAAATATCAGTCTTTCGTTTTGAAATCAAAAATGTTGGTCTTCAGATTTATGTTTTCAATATTTCTGCATGCATATATTGCCAAATGTGAATCTGTCTCTCTTCTGCAAGCAGCTCTTAACATTGCAGTTACAAGTTCTTTTAATAACACTGAAGCTAATAATTTGAATGTTGTCATTGAAAATGATTTAGACGAAAACAAAGTAATTTTTCTTGATACAATCGATAATATCCTCATGAAGAAGTGGACCTTTAAACTTCAAATTTTCGTAAACAGCAAGGATATTCAGGTAACAAGTGAACACAATTTATGGTTCATAGATAGCTACGAAGCTTTTCGGTGAGTAGATCTTGAAATTATTTACAAAATACAACTTCTGTTTTTTTTTGTTATTCCTTTCAAAGGCGACTTTTACCATGGACTCGAAACTATCACAGAGACTCACAACTTTTTTATTTCATAGTTTTTAAGTATTCTGAGACTTCTGAAAAACGTTATATGAATGAGATAGAAAAAATATTCTCAGACTTTCTGAAGCTAATGATTGCCAATGTATATGTTATCACAGAAAGCGGTACTGGGGAAGTTTTGTTTTACACATTCTACCCATACCAGGATGTCGCATGCCGTTCAGCTCAACCTATCCTAACTCACCGGTTTAATAATATTTCAACAAAACCTATTGGCCAATTTTTCCCCCCAAAAGCAGACAACTTTCATGGATGTCCTTTGCGAATAACATCTGGAAATGAGCTCATTCTTAACATGGGAAACTATGCGATACCGAAAGCTCTAAGTAACTACGAGCTGTCCATACTCGAAGTTGTCATGATCAAGGAGTTCGCTAGAAGAATGAATTTTATTTTTAAAATTAATAAATGGTCGAATTCCACATCGTTTTCTCTCAATGGAACTGGACTACTCTCAAATGAACAACACCCGGTATTTATAAAATTTATCAGATAACAAACCCGTTTTTATCTACTATTTAATTTAATATAGCTTATCAATGGTGAAATTGATGTTATTCTATCTTTTTCCCCAAATGGGCCACACCAAAATTATTTTTTATCGAAAAGTGTGACTTATTGCTTGTCAGGGATGGTAATCGCTCTAAATCCACGGCCTAACGCGCTTCTTGCTGGCTTCTGGCTTCTAGCCCCCTTCAATTTAACAACTTGGACCTTTACTGTGGTTTCTTTTGCTATAAAAATTGCATGTATACTTTATGCAAGGAGAATTAAGAGACTTTATACTCGTAGAACTTCCAACCTTCAATTTTATAATCCAGGAGCTCTTGACATACTATCACTTGGAATTGGAGTGCCAGTTTTAAAGTTGCCAGGCAAAAATGGTTATCGATTTTCTTTCATTTGCTTGAGTTTTGGAGCACTCGTTCTAAGGGCAGCTTATCAGGGTAAACTTTTTGACGCTTATCGAAGACAAACAATGTTAAAATTACCTCACAACATAACAGAACTCTTAACTGCTAACTACACTATTTACACCGAACAATATTACGTTTCAATCATATACGAGTTAAGCGAGGCGAGATTCATTAACACAGAAATACTGAACTACAATTTTAGAAAACCCAATCTCTTCAAAACCGACAAACGAATGGCAATGGTAAATTCGTATATTTACATTTATACATTTCACACCTCTGAGCAGATCAAAAAATTGATGTTGAAAATAATTTTTGGAGAACAAATTTGTGTGTTTTTCCAACAACACTCAGTTATTCAACCAAAAATTAACGATATCATTATGAGAATGGAAGAAGCTGGTATTTTACATTATTTCAGGAAAAATTTTGAAAATATAAAAAGTGCCGAGTATGTACTGGACAAAAGCAAACACGAACCGGAAGTTTTAGTTCTTGAACGATTGGCGTTTACATTTTATTTGTGGGGTGCGCTTTGTGCAATTTCGTGCTTAGTTTTTATCATGGAGTTACTATGCAATAAGATTAAAAAGAGAAACCTCTAGATTGAAGCATAAATATCGGTAATTTTTTGATAATTCAAGAAGATGCACCATGCACCCAAAGGATATGCTATAATATTGATGTATGCATTTAGAGAAAATATTTAAGATTATACAAGTTGCTTAACACACATTTAAAAAATATACCTGAAAATCGACACAAAAATCAAGATAAATGAACTTTGTCTTCTTACTATTAAGCTAAAGGAACTTGCCTATGATATTTACATGAATCAATATTTAATTGAAAATAAGGATGGATTAACATGGCGCACTATAATTTTGAAAATTCTAAATGTGTTGTTTAAAAAAATAAAATGTTATAAATACAAAACTATCTGTACTTAAACTTATTTCAATATCCACAATCCATCATATTTTCATCATTACACAGGGTGGGCCATCTAGTGGGTTCTTTTTGAATAATAGGTTATATTTTGACACTGACAGCTGTTTCCCGCTCGAAATCTTGACAGAAAGTCAGTATCATGCCTCCACGGAACAAAATATGTCGTTTTACGCTTAAACAACGCTTGGAAATATTGAAAACTTATTTTAAAAGTGAGTGCTGCGTAGCCCAAACCGTGCGTTTTTTTTGGGGAATGTTTGCACTTACTTATGAAGCCATAATAACACATGGAAAAAATTTAATTCTGTTCACCCTCTATATAGATTATTTAAAAAAGAAATAACTAGCAGGTGATTTTAAAACTAGGTGTTTGTTAAGACTTAAAAAAACATAAAAACTTTAAAACTCTTTTAAAAAATATGCCTATTAAAAATTGTGAAAAGAAAGTCTCCAACTGAATTTCCGAATTAAATTCCAAATCATCTCCTTTCTTATGCCAATTCACTTTTCAAAAGGAGGTAGTTTCAAATAAATTTGCGCTCCGAAATCACGCGCAATGTTTATGAATACACCCAAGTGAAATTCATTTTTTGCGTTCAAGAGCCTATGTCAGAGGGTTTTTTTCCTGGATAGGTGTTAAAATCTTCAAAAGGCTATATGTGGACCGTAAAAAGAGTGATCATAGGAGTGTTAGATGAAAATGACCCAAAATGAATGTTTGTATGAATGGAGGCATTGGGGCTATTTTTCTTTTTACTTGCGACTTATAGGTACTATAAGGCAAGTTAGGCATTCGTAAAAAAATCGAACTCGAGATTTTGATCAAAGTTGACATTACGAGCAAAGACGAAAAAAGTGGGTCTCGCAAATCTGTCTGTCTGTCTGTCTTTTCAACTACACAACCTAAACGGCTTTGCCGATTTTCTTTAAACTTGGTAGATATCATTTTTAATTTTTCCCCCAGCCCCCACACGTATGTATTTGTCTTCTTTATTTTTAAGACCAAAACTAACGGTATACCTGCCATACGATTTTTTTCGAAATTTTATATTTATTTTTTGTCCTTAAGAACTGTCCCACAGAATTAAAAAACAAAATCATAAAATTTCATTTAGAGCAAGGTAATGGTTGAAAAAAATCCAAAATATGGTTATTTTTGGTACCCCCCTTGGAACCATTTTCTTTGTTTTTGATTTTCTCAAAAACGGTACAACCGATTTTAATCACTTTTTTATGCTAAAGCTCCTCCAAAGATTGAATATTATTACCTATTCAAATTTTTAATTTAAAAAATTCCATTTTTTTTTTTTTGGAAACTCAATATTTCGATAATCCCATGCTCGATTTTTTTCAAACTTGATAAAGTTTCTTAATACAATCTACAAGATTTGAGAAAAGAAAAATAACGGTACCCACCATACAAATGTTGAGGTCTTTGCTGAGTTAAACCACTTGACTCAACTTGTTAACGAGCCAACTCGAATTCCTGACGTTGCAGGTCAAAATGCCAACACACTAGACTTGTTTCTTACCTCTGATCCTGATAAATACACCATCAGTGTATTATCTCCTCTAGGCACATCAGACCACTGTGTCATATCTGCCAATTTCTCGTGTCAAAAAACCCCAGTTAAAGAGAAAACCCCCAAGAGAACCGTTTGGCAATACGAGAAAGCCAACTGGGACGGTCTCAATGATTTCTTCAGAAACTTTAACTGGTCACTATGCTTCCTCGATAGTGACGTGGACTCCAGTGCAGATATGATTACAAATTTAATTCTCATCGGAATGAGAGATCATATCCCGCATAGGGAAAAATCTATCAAACGGAAAGAGAACTCATGGTTTGATTTGAGCTGTAAAGAGGCTATCAGGTTCAGAGAAGTAAGTTTCCGATGTTATAAAGCCAACCCTACTGAGGAAATCCGGAATAAGTTTAAACAAGCTAGAAAGACCTGCAATGATCATATTCGACAGACCAAGTTCTTGCATGACCAACAAATTAGGCAAAAAATACTACAATGTCCCAAGGGTAGTAAAAATTTCTGGTCATTTGTAAAAAACATTCGAAATACTACTTCGTCCTCGGTCCCAACGCTCGTTATCAATGACACCCCCTATGTCAGCTCACTAGATAAAGCCAATTTACTTGCAGCACACTTTGCTGCTAATTCGACGCTGCCAGAGAGTGTTATGACTCCTCCTGTACTTGAGAACACAAATTTTTCCATGGGACGAATCTTCTTTCGTACTCGTACAGTTGCAAGAGTCCTGAAAGATCTTGACATACACAAATCCGCTGGCCCGGATAGTATCCCTCCCATTGTTCTGAAGAGGTGTTCTTCAACGCTGGCAAAACCACTGCGTAAGCTTTTCTATCTATCCTATTCCTCTGGACTCTTTCCGAGTAGATGGAAAACAGCATTTGTCCAGCCTGTCCCTAAAAAAGGTGAATCTTCTTCCCCCTCTAACTATCGTCCAATTGCACTTACGTCCCTTCTTTCCAAGGTCATGGAAACACTGATAAATAATCAGCTCAAGAAATATCTCGAAGAACGAAAGCTTCTTAATGACCGACAGTACGGCTTTCGTAGCTGATCTGATGGTATATCTCACCGAAGAGTGGCACAAATCTTTACATCGTTTTGGAGAAAGTAAGATTATTGCACTTGATATTTCAAAAGCATTTGATAGAGTTTGGCATCAAGCTCTCTTATCGAAAATGCGTGCATTTGGTATTGATGAATCTCTTCTTCGATGGATTAGAAATTACCTTTCAGGCCGCTCAATACAAGTCGTATTGGATGGCCTCAAGTCTGAAACTCATAAAATAAATGCTGGTGTACCCCAGGGCTCCGTTTTGTCTCCGACTCTCTTTCTCATGTTTATCAACGATCTCTTATCTGAAACTTCTAATCCATTAAATTGTTTTGCTGATGATAGTACCCCCAGCTTTTCATATTCGTTTAAAGATTCACTTCCTTGTTCTTCGGAAGTGGAACTTTAACGGCAGCGTATGATAAGCACATTAAATTCTGATCTTAACAGCATTGTCCATTGGGGAATAAAAAACCGTGTAGAATTTAATGCTTCAAAAACCCAATGCTGTTTTCTATCGTTAAAGCGAAACCCTCCCCTTTTGCCGCTATCCATGAGCGGCACTTGCATTGAGGAAACTGAACAACTCTCTGTGCTCGGTATGTGCATTACAGACCACCTTGTATGGAATGATCACATATTCGACGTGGCCAAAAACGCTGCCAAGTGTTTAGGATTCCTTCGACGTTGCAAGAAATTTTTCACCCCTTCTGATCTGGCTGTAATCTATAAGGCTTATATTCGTCCAAAGCTCGAGTACAATTCCCATATTTGGGCAGGTGCTCCAATAACACACTTGAGTCTCTTGGATAGAATCCAAAAAAGAGCTTTAAAAATGATAGGTGATAGAAGTATAACAGAAACATTTGAATCTCTCGAGCACCGTCGAAATGTTTCTTGTCTTTCATTATTTTATCGTTACTTCTATAAGCAGTGTTCTAGCGAAATAGCCAGTTGCATTCCTCCCCTTAAACAATTTAACCGTAATACTCGCGCTTTTAGGAATGCTCATCAGTTTACCCTTGAGTCCAATTTCGGACGTACTGTGAAATACAGAGATTCTTTCTTTAGCCGGACTACACGCATGTGGAATGCTCTACCCAGCTCTATTTTTCCTTCCCATTGTAATCTTCAAAAATTTAAAACTAATGTGCATCGGCATCTCCTTTTAAACCCTTCCTTGTTTTCCTAACGCTCGTACTGTGTTAATCATTTTAAGGGTAGTAATAACCCCTTGAGTGCGCGCTAATTATAAAAAAAAAAATAAATGTTAAAAAATGGTTTTCGAAAATAGTAATTTTCTCGAAAACGGTTCGCGAGAATTTTGATAAAATTTTGTTTCGTTTAATTTTTACGATCTATAATTTAATAAAAAAAATTGAAATAATATATTGCTGACTGTAACTATTATATAGAACCATGTTTTTGAATTTAATTAAATTTCTATATAGAGAATCTTCTTAAAAGTTTTAAAAACATTGCATTTAAAACTTAAAAATTTTTTTTTTTATTTAAAAAAAATCCATTTTTTTTGGCAAAATTCAATACCTCAAAAACGGATTAATATTTTTTTTTTTGGAAATTCATTTTTTATTCTTTTAATAATAAAAACTTTGAGTTGGAGTAACAAAATTTTTTCTCAAAAATGTTTTAAAAATTTTTTACATAAAAGCTTATTTTTTTAAGAAAGGGTACAAAGACTTATATTTTTACCTCCAACTACTAAAGAAGTTGTATAAGTCATTTAAGAAATGAATTTTATGCTTGGAACAATTTTTTTCTAATAACATTCATTTTTGAAATTCCTAGCCACTTACATTAGAGCAAGTTCGTGCGACGTGCAAGTAAAACAAATAAAATTGTTGTCATATCCGTTTGCTTGGTCAACTTTACCTTCAGCAATTTAAATCCTGTTGACAAAAACGCCTGCTTGGTTACTAAACATATCTTAACATTATGTTTGGGTCATTGCTTATATGTTTTCATGAGACACTCGTGTAACAGTTGCTTAATAGTTACTTCCTGTTTTGTAGTATTGTTTCAGGTCGTTATCAATCTTTAGTTGACATTGCGAAAACTTAAGACTCTTTGGTTAATCCCTCCTCTGATAATAAAACTGCATCTAAAAATCAAAAATCTTTCCATGTTAGAAGTCATGGTAATAACAGTCGCAGGTCTCCGTTATTATCAGGCTCCATATATCCTATCGCCTCTCATGAAGAACTGTTAATTCACGTTCGAAACTGGCAAGGGTCTCAGCTAAGCTAACTTTTCGCGGTTTTTTCAATCAATGTGAGCACGTTCAATGTAATTACACGTAAATTATTGTCCTTATATTTTTATCAATTCAAATATCAAATTCAAGGATTTTCTCAAATTTAATTCAATCTTTGCAAAATAGTTCCAAACAAATGCTAAGATAGATTTTATAAATGGAAATGGAAATATTTTATTTCATTTACAAATCCCCAATTTGACGCAAACCTCAGCTGTTTTCTAAATCTGATACATCGTGCTCAAGAGAGCGGCGCGGCGCGGCGGGCCGGCGGCATTGATCCAATAGCAAGTTGATTCCCTGGAAATTTAAGGTAGATTTCCTCCCCAATTTAAGGTAGATTTCTTTGTAACTATTATCGGTTTACCTTCAAAAGTTTTCCCTCTGCTGTTTTGCAAACCCAAGCACGTTCCTTTTTGTTGTTGAAAAAAAAAACGAATTTAGCTCAATCAAAACGTTCAACAAACGCGTTCCTGATGGACAGCTAAAAAAAAAAACGCCATAAAAAGATTCTAATCCTCCCACCACGAAAAAGAAACCAATTCACAAAAGTCCATGACAGCCAGAAACTGTTGCGAATCCTAATTGTTAGGGACGGACAGGACACATGCAGCGCAGCGTAGCGGGAAAAAAATTGAAAAAAGGAAAAACATGCCTTCGCATCTATACGAAGAGGTAAAATAAAAAAAAAAACTTTCTATAGCCAATATCAGGATTATGCTATATTATGGAGAAATTGTACAGACTTCTGGTCACGGAGCAGACTATTTGATTGTTCATACAAATCCGTGGGCACATGGACAGGGTTGTGAAGGTGCGCAGCATGCCTTCTCGCCCCATTATCGTTCCAGCCAAAACTACTAATTGAATTTGAAAGGATGTCCAAACTTTTTGCGGAAAAAATAAATTGAGTTTCGTTCGTGGAAGAGCAGCTAATTTTTAACGTTCAAACTCTTCAAAGTATGGAACACAATATTAAATTGTTTCTGGATTCTCTTAGCAGCACAGGCTCTAATCCTTCATTAAGAAAAAGAAGAAAAACAAAAAAATATAAAAGATTACAGGAATTCTACTGAAAAAAACTTCGTATTTGTCTAATATACGGTTTAAGTTTTTTTCCCGAAAAACAAACAGATGATCCTTGTACTTCTTATAGGGACATGTGTCGGACTAAACAGGGTATTTTTAATATTAGCAGGGTAAATGGGCTTAATGTGGTTAAAGGTTGAGAATATATGTAAAAGAGACTGCCGTGTGTGCACTCATAACTCGATTTGCACGATTTTGAGCTTTACGGAAACTCAATCATAGTTTCGACATCTGTGGAATCTGTGGATACAAGGAAGATATGGCTGATGATATTTTGCATTCAATTTTGACTTTGACATCGGATTATGAACTGGACATTCCTGATTTTACGGATGTATGCTACTATTCGTTAGGGATCTGAGATTGCTTTGGTACTTTGGGTAAACTGGCTATGTTATTGGAAGGCGTTCGGACAGCTCATTCTGCATTGAAATTTCTTTTAAATCTGCAAGTGCATAAAGAACCTACATGCAACATTTCAAAGCCTTTATGGCGATAATTGAAGAGCGAACATGCAAGTTCCTTTACTAAATGACGAGTCTCAGAGTTCTTCAAGCAATTGATGGCGATAGCAAATGACGTGATTCTAGTGGACTTAGTTTCCTTTCAACCCGCGAGAGGGCCTACACTACACATTTGCCTGCCCATTGAAAATATCCTTAGCATAGCAATAATTAGTATCAAACACTGAATGTCAAATAAGGTACTATTTGTTTAATAAATTAAAAAAATAATAGTTTTTGTTGCGCGCATTTTATGGTAAACGTCGAGGCCTTAGAGACGAAGTGCATTTTTGGATGAACCGTACATGGGACGACACCAAACCACACGATTTTTACCAGGTGACAATTTATCATCAAAATAATACCGTTTGGTGTGGAATTTAGGCCGGCATTGTCTTAAGTTCGCACTTTTTCGTAAGAAACGTCGCGTCAGTGAGACCGTCATCGTCAATGGCGAAATCTACAGGACGGTGATAACCAATTTCTTATGGCCCAAATCAAACCATATGGATCTACAAGACATGTGGTTCCAGCAGGATGGCGATATGTGCCACACAGCGGTAGCCACGAATGACACTATGTACCAGGTGGCGTCAATTGGCCACTAAAGGCATGCAATTTGAGACTGATAGGCCTTTTTCTTGTGGGATTTCCTGAAGTCGCAGGTCTATTCAAATAAACCACAAGCGACCGATGATGAGGAGCAATTGACATTTGGACAACTCGGATCCGTGCCAACGTAAAAAGCGGAGCATTCACTGATATTTTTAATAAAAAAGAACTTTGCTATTGCCTCACACACAGTTTGTTTTATTCCATTTGAACATCTTCCCGCCCTAATTGGAAAACCCCTTGTACAAAATTAATTAAATAATAATTATAACGATTTTTTAAACTTTATTTGAATAAATTGATAGTTTTCTAGTTTACAAACAATTTTTAAACTCCAAAGTACTTTTAATAAGAGTAAGTACGTCTGATCCAGTTGTGCATTTCTTTTTATTGTGCAGTGAATCTGCTAGCCTATTGCACCAAAAGGTATCTGAATACATTTTCTTCAAAAACATGCCTCAAATTTATAAATCCTTAAATAATTCATTTTAACATAAAAATGTCTGCAGATAACACCAACTTCATAATATCCTTGCTTCTCTCACCGTACACAAAATCTTCTTTCATTTCTGTTGCTATTTTTTTTAAAACAAACTTAAGTTTCCTGTGTGTAAACATATTATCCTCACAACTTATTCTTTCAAAAAAAAAAGTTTGTTTTCAAAAAAAAAAACCTCGGAAAACTTTTGTAAATTCAATTCCAACTGAAATTGTTTAAAATAATTTATTCACGTAATTAAATATGACCACTAAACGTGCGGTCGTTTTGCATTTTTATATTTTCAAGAAGGATGTTTATTTATAGCCTTAAAGTAACTATGCAAATATTATTTCAGTTTTAAAGAAAAATAAATCCACGACTGGGTCGAAGAAACTTACTGTTATGTTCAAGAGGCAGGGCCTGAGTCCTATTGTGGAAAAGGAAAGAGAAATTAAATATATAATAAAAATGGAAGAGCACCCATAAGATCAAATATATGAACATAACTCCTAAAACTGGGTCAGGGAAAAATGATTTTTGGGAGCTACAACCAAGAACGTTAAGTTAAAGATCTTGTATCGGATTAAGCAGGAACAACTTCAGAATAATTACGGATTTCCTCACTAGGTTAAGTCTCGAAAATTATTATTATTATGTTAAGCGTTTAGTCCCGAGTCGTTTATTTTCTACAATTCCTTATGGACTTGCAAAAAAACACGCCTTTTACTGAGTTCTAGACGGGGGCCAAAATAGATCGATAGGAAACAGAACGATCTTGGAATCATTCCCATCATTGCCAGATTCGACTATTTATATTTTTCCAAAATTGCCGAAGACAATTTCAATGTGACAACCCAATTAAATTTGGGCTATAAATAGCTTGCTTAGTCAATTTGTCTCAAAAACCTATCATAAACAAGGTTTGTTCATCGAAACATGAGATTTCATTTCCTATAAAATCCATATGTTTACACAAAACCAATACTTACCCTATAGACCCCGCCAGCACAAATTAAAAGAAAAACCTTCGGTCTACTGTGTAAGTAAATTATTTCCACATGAATTTGTACTCAGCCTGAATAACGGACCCCTCGTGGCATAATACAATGTGCTGACGTGGAATTGCAAAATAAAGTAAGTTTGTGATACATTTATATAAAAAAAAAACATTCAAACCCGCAAAACTATTAAAACTTTTAAGTGTTTTTTGTATTTGCTTTTCAGCCAGAAAACAAAAAGTTGTGTTACGTTTGTGGTAAGGCAGATCCATACAAAGTATCAAAATAAAATCAAAAAATAGAAATGGAACCAGTGCTGCCGTTTTAAAAATTTCCAGAGGAGTATTTTTTGTATATTTTGGGGAGTATTTACGATAGTTGAGGAGTATCGCCAAAATATCAAGAAAATTATTATTTCAACGAAAAAAACACAGAAACGTTTTCTATAAATTAAATTTTTTTAATTCATTTGTAATAAAAATAGGAATTTCAATATTTGTGGTTTTTAATAAACAGAGAGTTAATAATAAATTAACTCTAACTTAAACTATGTAGATATATACTGTACCTGTACATTGATTTTCAAGCAACTTATTGCTTATTAATATTAATTTTTGTATTTTGTTTATTTAAACAAGAATTTGACAAAAGTAAACAAAAATATTATCAAATTTAATTTTTTAATTCTTTTGTAGTAAAAATAGGAACTCCAATATTTGGGTTTTTTTTAATAAATAAACAGTAAATTAACTTTAACTTAAAAAACTATGTATGTACATTGATTTTCCAGCAACTGATTCCTTACTGTTTATTTGTAATATTAACTTTCGTATTTTGTTTATTTAAATAAGACTGTGACAAAAGTAAACAAAAAATTTATTTAAATAATTTTTTTAATTCTAAAACAAGGAACTTCAATATTTGCGTTTTTAATAAATAAGAAATTGACAAAAGAAAAACAAAAGTCAAAATTAAAACTTAAAATTGTTTTTTGTATTTTTCGATCAAGTCTTTTGATGGCTCCCACTTTTCTGCAAAATTACCGTTTAAAAGCTCTTTGGCAGTAAGTATGGCATTTACTGTTTCCACATGCAGGCAATTCCGCTTTTTGTCCTTTATAAGGCTAACATCAGAACATGAGGAAACATGAATTCATTTAATCCGTTTTTAATGGTAAATACATTCCTATAGAGGAAACAATGTTTATTATCTCTGTCTTTTTATCTTGTTATCCAGGGATGTTTGCAAGTTAAACGATATGCGATCTTGTATGGAAAAAAGAACAGAGATGTGCAATTTGTCGAAAAAACAATATGTTTGCTTTAAGTTGGTTTGTTGCAATTTTGTTTTAATTTTTATTTATTTTTTTAGGGAGTATTTTTGTAACATGGGGAGTATAGGAGCATCGACTCCACGAAAGGAGTAAAATACTCCTATGGGAGTAGGTTCGGCAGCGCTGAATGGAACTAAGGTAGTTGTTTCTGCAGCCAAAGTGAGAAGGACCAGACTTTGGCTTTTCATATGAAGAAATAAAAATAAACAACAGAAATGTCCTTGATTTAAGGATACTAAATTAAAAGTTGAAATTAAATATTTATGTTTATCAAGTTTTACCTTTTTGAGTTAAAAGTTCTAAAGGTATGACTATTCAAGACATCAGCTTAGCAAATAATGCAGATGGGTTGTGAAATTTAAAGTTCAAAGGTTTGGTCAGCACATAAGGTAGTGTGTTTTCGAAAGAGTTAATACTTCAAAACCTCACAAGGTTAAGGGACGGTTTAAAGTTATATAGAGATTGTTTATAAACGTATTGTTGTGAACAGAGCTTTATACTACTACAGCGCCATCTGCTGGAAAACTGCATATCTAATTTATGGAAGAAACAAAAAGCTCTTTTCCAATGTCAAATGTATTTCCCCTTATTCCAAACATCTAGAACATTCCAAGACAAGAACTTTCGAGAACAACTAATTCGAGTATATAAGGGAGTGTTCACGGTGAGCGAGACACAGTTGATTTTGGATTATGAAAGTGTGCAAAAGTACTGCTTATTGGATTGTGTTATTAAACAAGTGTGATTTAAATTTGAATAAAAGTATTTGAGTTGATTATAAATTGAGATTTACTGTAGTGAATTGGAAAGTGTAAATAAAGAAGAAATACTAAAAAGAGTGATAAGTTTTATTTAACGGACCTAGTAAAAATATTACAGTATGTATTATGAAACTCTTTTAAGCCATATTGGACTTTTTGACATCATCCCGAAACCTTGGAGGGCTACAAGGCACTATATGTCTCCGAAATGCATAACGTTGGAAAACAAATTGTTCTTCTCGTTCCATGTGTGTCCATTATCCTTTTCTTGTCATTTGATTCTTAGTTTGGGGATGGTGAGATATCATGGAACCGAACTTTACCGTAGTACAATCACGAAAGTGACGTCGCAGTCGCACCCCCTAGAATATGAGGAGTTAAAAAATGGATTTAAAATCGAACCTAATATCGAATAGGTTTTTGAGATATCTGAAAGCTGAGATTGCCTATGCGGATGGCATTGCTATTGCCGTATTAGGGAGGCTTCCATATACCCTACTATATCCATATAATATGCTTAAAACAAGCTTAGAAACTGGGTCGATCGGTTTGGACTAGGTGATCTTGCACTTTTCTCTAGGAAATATAAAATTCGCCATATACACCCCCCTTGCATTAAAGGTATACCACTAACATGCTCTAGGGGGTGGCCGTGGCGCGATGGATGTGTGCTCGCCTGTGAACCTCATGATCACAGGTTCGATCCCTGCCGTCGTCTATGTCGTTTTAATTCCAATAAAAACCTAAAAATTGTCATCAATGGGTTGCTGGTTTACTCATTACATGTTGTTCAGGCATAACACTAACAACATATAATTGAGATAAACTAGTATGCCCAACAAGGATGAACACGAATAAAATAATGTGAATTCTAAGCGACATAGAAATAAGACACGGCATTCTCCGCTTTAGTTTAGCCGCCATCCCTGGAGATAAAATATCTGAGACAACAACCTTCAGTCTCAGAACATCGTGCCACAGATCTTTCCTATCCTTCTTTCTCTTCTTAACTTCACGCCCGCGCTGTGTTCAAACATTTAAAGGGTAATCTAATCCCTTGAGCGCGGGTAGATTATAAAAAAAAAAAATTCTTGGGTCTTGTTTTAGTTAAAAATTAAAGTTAGAAAAGGCCACATTGAAATTGGCACTTTTCTCATGCTAAAAAGCCATTGGGAATAAACGGTGGCTCCAAGCCCACATTACTCACTGGCTATTAGGGTGTGTCACTTTTGTATGGCCGCAAAAAAGTACTCTTATTTTTAAATGTAATAGTGATCAAAAGTTGTATTAGGGTCTGAGGTTTAAGAACATGTAAAAAAGAAATAAGATTTTGTTCGTCTTTGGCTCGCTCAAATCGGTTGAAGTTGAAAAAAAAAATTTAATTTACAGTAAAATTTTTTTTTTTTTTTACGTTTACTAAAAAAAAAAATAAACAAAATACAGAAAGCATTTTTGTCTTTACAAAAAGATATACCACGATATTGTAGGTGGTTCCGTTGATTTTTAAGAATTTTTTTTGTAAAAAAAAACAAAACGATTTTACATAAAAAAATGATTTTTCTTCCTTCTTTTATTATTTCATAACTTCTTTATCAAGTGTTCAATTTAAGCAAATATAAGCTTAAAAGTGTTTCCTTGCAATTATCTTTGACTTGGAAGCCTAAAAATATTTTATATAATTTTTTTGTATCCACACGGTGCAATTTAAAACAACACCTTATTTCAAAAATCTCGAAAAATCAAAATTTCTTGGATTTCATCCTATTTTTGAGCGAGCCAAAGATATTAATTAAAATGAAAATTGTAAACGCAGGATTTAATTTTGATAAGCAATACAACTTTTAAAAGCTATTACATTTGAAAATACCATAGTTGAGCACTTTGACACACCCTACTGGCTATACACCTCGATAATCAGGCGGCCGATTCTAACGTACGGCGACGGCGCGCGTGGCAGTATGGCGGACCCTCTATTGGCAAAAACACTACTTTCAGATAAACATCTTTTCTAGAGAAATCTGAGAGGATTTGGCATTCCTGGAAGATGATTCAATCAATTTTTACACCGATGGATCAGAAACTAATGATGGGGTTGGTAGATATGTACACTCAGACGGACTAAATTTCAGGAAGTTGTAAAGCTTACGAACGATTTTTTATAGTATTTAGTATTTCACGGTATGGTATTGTTTTTTTTATACTGCCCCTTGATATAATGGTGTTGGGCTGTCAGAGGATTTTGAGTTCGATTCTCAACAGATGCAAAAATGTTTTTTCAAAAGTGTACTGAATCTTGCGAGGAAGTTGCAAATCCTCTAGAAAAATGTGAGCCCCTCCATTCCTTCTAACACGAGGCTGAGAGTTGTAAGTCACTTGGTTTATTCTCTCTACTTAATCACCCTATTAATCCCCCTATTGGAAGATGTTAAAATTTTTCAAATGGTGTCTTACGTCAATCATATTGGACATTAGTCAACTAGGTGCGGCGTACACGCGGGAGAAGTGATTGGCCCGTATTTTTTTAGGACGCCAGTACGGTCACTGTTACTGGCGAACGCTACAGCCTACAGGGCCATGATAAACGACTTTACTGCCGGAATTTGATGAACAGGCTTCAGTGAACATGTTGTTTCAACAAGACGGCAATCGCATACACAGCACAAGCCACAATGGATATTGTGAAGGAAGCGTTTCCTGGTCGCGTAATCTCCCGTTTCAGCGATTTAGCATGGGCAGTAAGATCGCCCAATTAAACCATCCCACACATCTTTCTTTGGGACTACTTAAATTCGCGGGCCATGGTCGTAGCTAGGGGGGGGGGGGCATTAGGGGGCAATGTCCTACCTTAAAACCTCCAATGCCCTACCTTAATAAATCAACTATCGTATCGTAATGCCACTGATTCAAAAACTGGTTTTCTAAAACAAGAAAAATCAATTTCCCATACCCATGCGATGTGGCAGGTCAAATTAAAAAGAGTCTCTACAATTAGCAGTGTTTAAACGTTGATACATCAAAAGGCTTTAGAGAGACATTGGTACTACGTTAGGTCTATTATTGAGGTTATACAATTTGTCAACGAATTATATTAATTAGTATTTAGTATTTTATTTTATTTCATGGCCTGCTTATGAGATATATTTTGTGAGATATATTATCTTATTTATAGTGAAGCTTTATAATTGTACAAATAAATAATGTTGGATATCTTATAATGATACAAATTTTCAAGTTTAAAAAGAGAACAATAATTATCTATATTTTATATGCTTTTAAAATGAATTTTAAGTTCTTTCTTCAGTGGAATCATGCTATTTATGCTTCTTAATTGATGCTGTAGTAAATTCCAAAGACATGTAGAATTGACAAAAAACTGGCGTTCAGACGTCATACAGCTAAAGCGAATCAGTTTTGCGAGGAAATTATATTTTGGAGGAAGAAAAAGAACAAGGATTATTTAAGAATTTATTTGAATACCACCTGCATGAAAGATTTAAATTTGAAAGAGTCTCTTACTCATATACACAAATTGCAACATATCGTTCACCTGAAATTCAAAATAAAATAATTCAAGCAATGATTAAAGCAGTACGAAGTTCCACTGTTAAAGATATTAATGAATCGGACCTAAACTGGTTTACTATAATGGAAGAAAAATAACCGCGAAAATATTGCAATAGCAAAACTCTACGTTAAAGATGGAATTATCAATGAATCGTTGTTGACAGTTACTACTACTGAAAATCTCGATGCAGCCAATTTTACGGAGTTAACGTTAAATAACGTTGACCACTCTTGTATGCTAAGCCAATGCTATGATGGCGCAAGTGTAATGAGTGGGAAAGTTTTGGGAGTTGCGACCAGAATAGAAAATAAATTGGGCCGACAAATCCCTTGCGTCCACTGCTTTAACCATCGCTTGCATTTGGTAATCATTAGGGTTATCTCGGGAATGACTTTCATTCGTTTATTTTTTGATCAATGCATCATGTTACATGAATTTTGTCCGCATGGAAAAATAGCTGCCTTGTATGGTAGAAAAGGATTTCCCGGCTCCTATAACAGAGTTGGTCAGGACACTTGGCCGTAATCAAATCTGTACATGATTATTATTCATTGATTTTGACGACTTTGGATTAAATTAGAAATGACAGATTTAAGGGTGATGACGTCGCCAAGAGTGTGGACATTAAAAAAGTGATGCTCAATTTGGAATTCCAAATGGCGTTGATTCTGGCCAAACAAATATTATCCATGCTCCAGCCTGCAGGCGCAGCTTTACAATCCCGAAGCGCAGGATTGAAAGACGTCATAATAATCATTAAACTCATAAACAAGGAAACTTAGGACAGAGATGTATCTATCATCAAATTTTGAAAGAAGCAAAGTCTATGACAAAACAGATAAATTTACCAGGTCAACCAACTTTAAAACTTTTAGCGAAAACTCATTTAATTGCAATTTGGTGCAACTGGCTATAAGTTACTGCAAGAAAATCAAATCTTTTTGATTACTCCTCTTTATATGTCATAACAAAGTTCCTAAAACCCATTTGCTGAAGAGAAACATAAATATTTATTTTCAACTTAAACGCTTATGTCTCAAAAAAGTTTTTAATGAAGATTGAACTTATAAAACTTTAATTTTCGATGAAGCAAACGGGTCTAAGTCATTTTTGTTGCAAAAATGCAGTGCGTTAAAATTGATTTTTTAGGTCTTACAATTCCATCAAGGAAAGAGGCTGCTTTGTTAAAAGCTTTTTTAAGTCACCTTAAGAATAAAAAGGAAAACACAATTCATGTTTTGTACCAGAGAAAGGCGTTCAAAGATACATACGAACTCTTTGCATCTGTGGTGACCATAGGATGCAGCACTGCTGGGTGCGAATCTACATACGTGTTCAACTTTGACTGCAATCAATAGGCCTCAGAGGCTATCAATGAGTCACAAAAAAAGGCAGGCATGGTATTTCTGGCCTTTGAAAAGAAAAGAACCAAGTCAGTTGATCTGGATGAAGTCCTTCTTATTTTTAATATCTATATGGCGAATCAAAGAACTATGTATTGTTATCTATGTAGGTACACTGAATTTAATATGTTAAAGGAAATAATAATATAAACCATTAGATGATGTTTAGCACTTATCTATCGACCCCACCCGACAATTAAGTACCACCTTTGCTTTACCAGATCAGATCATATTTCATATCAAGTGAAATTTTTACTTCCGCCCTATATGTTATCACCGATGCCCTACCTTAAATTCAACTCTAGCTACGGCTCTGTTGCGGGCTTATGTAAAAAAGCTTCAGACAATCACAGCCCTTATGGAGAATATTCGACAGGAATGCCAACAATTATCAACGGAAATCTTGCGCAAAGTCATGGTAAATGCAATAAAACGGTCAAATGTAAGTGTATCAACACTGGCGGCAGAAAACAGAAAAAATTGTAAAGGTCCAAATAAAGATTTCCATTGCTTAAAATCAATTTTTTTATTTAATAAAAAGTACATAAGTAAGTAATGCGCCTTGTAGTATCGTGTTTATTGTGTTTTGTACGTATGTATATGTAAATTTATTTCATTAAACAAAATGTGTTAAAGAAAAAACAGATTTATTTGAAAACAAAAAAGCACTGAAAAAGTTGTGCATACCGACGGAACATTTGGAAAAAAAATATGAAAAAGATTTGTTTTATTAACACCCGAAAAAAATAAGAAAAAAACGGCTACTACAACATCATATAATAAATTAATATAAAAAATAAAATTTATAAAGTGATGTTTTGTTTGACTACAAACGAGTGTAGGTATGTATCTAAGCCTTTTTGTTTTTATCAAAGCTAAAAATAAAACAAAACAAATATGTAATAATTCCATGAATCAGAACGAAATTTATTCAAAAATAAGTAATAAGGGTGAATTTAACACAGTTAAAGGGAGTTTTTATAAATTACTAACAATTTAAGGATTAAGTAAACACAACACACATTTGTACGTTAATATACAACACATCAGCAAACACATCCTCTGGTTATTTTGAAATAACTACCTGCAGACGGTTTTTTTTTTAAGGGAAAAGCCGACTCAGATTTTGGTTTAAAATTGCTCCGATTTATAGGAAAATAAAATCGATAAGAGAACTTGCAAATGACAGTCGATTACTAACAGGGCACACATGGTGGCTCGATGCTCTTGTCATGTACGTGCTCAACAATAAGGCTTAAGTATCAAAACACATTTTGAATACCAATGGCAGAAGATTGAAAATCAATTGGCATATATTTGCATACAAAATACGATGTTCATTTTTAGGACGCATTGAGCCTTTGCATTGTCTACCTACACACTCATTATCGTTAAACTTGTTCAGATTATAAAAGGTTGGCAATAATTCTGATAGTTTTTCGGAATAAGTTTGTACTTTTATTGTTTTTAAATAAAATAAAGCCACAATAGAAACAAATGTCTGTTAAATATTTGGTGAATTTTCAATAAAGATAAAATTAATTTGGTGGCATGACAGCTCATGGAGAACTAGAGGTTAGGGGCTTACATCTTTCAACCGTTCCTGTGGGTGTGTTGTCGAAATCAAAGGGATTCTCTGTTTTCTGTCGAATTTCGATTCCGAACGTAAAGGCTAAACGATAAGTGGCACTTTTTAAGTTAACTGGTTTGGATTTGAATACCAGACCTTCGTGACTGTGGTATTTCAAATTTATGTGATTTAAATAATAGTATCTACAAATTAAATTATATCTATATATGGAATTAGTAAAATTACTACCACTTTTTTCTAATTTATTTAGCAAGCATTTGCAAGAAATTCGAATTGAAAAATAAATAAATTAGACCCACAGTTGAGACCTGCTTAGGAACCCTAGCCTGTGTTGAGATCGCCCTTAATTTTGAAGATTTAAGAAATGCATCTAAGCAATGTATGCCATTTGATTTCTTCAATTAATATCTACTTATATATTTAGTCTATCTATGAAGGTTCGCTAGAACCAACTACCCGTTTAAGAATTTTTCAGCTCTCGCAACACTCGGCGAAATTTATTCAGAACTGGAAGTGCTAGAGAATTTGAGAGGGTGTGCTTCATTTTACGCCTGAAAAGTTTGGAGTTTAAACTGAAATAGCAGAAGTTTTCTAGGGTAATTCTTCGATATATCTCCACTACGGTGCCGAGTTAATATATATACTCCGAGGTACATGAATTTTGTCTTGTTGAAAGAAATCGTTGTTAAAGACCAAAAAGTGCAGGCCTCTATTACGGAACTATGCAAACAACCGATGATTTCGATATACCTAGTCTTCGTACCCCAATCAGTTGAAATGGAAGTAAGCTGTGTATGAGGTATGTATTCCAAGTATTACAATTATATATGAAATATGATATTGTTCAAATGCCCGCCTCGGCTTCTTATTGTGGCACGGATCCGACTTGTCCAATGTTTAATGGCTCTTTCGCATTGATCCGTCTGAAATTGAGCAATGGACGGGGTTATGTTCAGATTCAGGGCATCAGTCAATGGTAGTTAATGGGCCAACTCAAATCACCAACAAGATAACCTTACCCCCAAAGCCGTTCACGCAGAATGTCAATCGTGGCATCCAATGCGTCAAACTAAGCGCGGTAGTGCTAGATCCTCATGTCGTCTAGGTCTTTATGGTTCAATTTGTCCCATAAGAAATCATAAGAAATTGGATATCCTCTTTATATAGCGCTTGTAATTGCCGGTGACCACCTCATCAACGTCGTTTTTGAAAAAAGTTCTGACCAATGACACCGACGCACGACCCAAAATCCACACCAAAAGCTAACTTTTTTAGGTTGGATTGTCACCTGGTGAACCTCGTGTAGGTTGGTGTCGTAGCGCAATTTCGCTTGTCACTATACAGTCATTAATCCAAAACTGCGCCTCGGTGCTAAAGATGATTATTCGGACTAAATTGGGGTCCTCTTCCAAACGCTCCGAAGCCCAATCAGCGAACAAACGTTGTCAATGGCCATAAATTTTGAGCTCTTGGGTCAACTGGATCTGTACGTATGTAGATCTAAGGCCCTACAACAAAATTCATCAATTTGAAGTCTTCGAAAGACCGAGTTCTTGTGCACGGTGAGATATTGACTGCCTCGGGTTCTGCTGTACACTTTCACGCCACGAGGCGATTTTCTCGGCTGGCTTCGCAGTAGCGCATTCTGTCACTCTAATTTTCCAACATCGTGTTGATGATTTCGGGCTGCAGCTCACGGATTGCTTGGATGATATTAGCCTTCAGTGTGCTTAAATCGTTTCTGAAAGGTATCAAATCGCAACTCCGAGGCGGCCAATTAACATCGCCAAGACGGCTGGTAACACGATTTGGGAATTTAGTGCGCATAAGATCGATTGTGGTATGGGCTCTGTGGCATGGTGCACCATCCTGCATGAACCGTGTATTTAATTTCAGTTAAAAAAAAGTCGGTAAACATGGTTCTGTAACACCCACCGTTGACCGAAATGTTGCTCCCAGCCTCATTTTCAAAGAAAAATGGTCCAATGATGCCTATGATTTAAAAAGCAACCACTAGATGGCCCACCCGTATTTATTGATGATTGATGATTTACCAATTTGGAAGTATTGATTCTGGGTAAATTTCGGATAGTAATATTGATCGTTAAAACCATTGCTAAAAATTTTCGCAATCCTTTTTCTGACACGCCTCCTGTTGATGAAGATTACATTAGACCTTAACGATTTGCAACAACATTCGTGTGTAACAGAGAATTGTAGACTTTCTCCATCATTAAATGGTGATTTCTCAGATGAACCAGATGGCTCTCCACGAATACTCTTCAAAGAGTGTAGATATAAGCTCAGCCTCTTTAATTTTTGTTCAAGAAACTCATAGCTTACTTCAGTTTTAAAAAGAAAGGGAACAATCATATTTAAAGCTATAGATGTACAGAAAACTGTCCTGTATTCCAAATCAAAGCTCTTAGAAGAAGTCGAATATGACACAATACTCGTATTAAGAATATAATATCTGAGGACCAGAATGGGTTCGTTAGAAGAAAACCATAAGTCTTAACCCGTCTTCTAGGTTGTCATAGTGACTGTAAAATTTGAATAACAAATCTACTTGGTAGTTGTAAATTATCAACACGGTTAACTTTATAATCTTAGTTAGAAAACTGGATTAGCTGGTCTACCAACTGACACATGTGCCATAGTCAATCTATTCAGTTGGAGTAGCTTATATTCTGAGTTGGTGTAGATCTTTGATTGGAGTAGTTCAATTTTTTGGTTGCTTTTGATAATTTACATATGTAGTTGAATTAGCGAATCTACTAGTTCACCTTCACACACTTACTCGATTTAAGTAGATAATCTACTCGGTTACTTAAGCCAACTTATGCAATTGGAGTGGCCAATCTTATCAGTAACGGACAGGTTGTAAGGGATAAAACATGTTACTTAACTCATGCAGTGAGTTCGTCCATTCTCCCTGTGTATAGGTACGACATTACCATAATGTACATATAGAAAATACGATCAAATTTTAACAATTAAAACTTATTCTAATATTCTAACATCATACCCATGCCAAAATTGAATTATTATTATTATTATTATTATTATTATTATTATTATTATTATTATCTTTATTTTTTCAACATATACATTACAAACATTTAAATACAAAAAGATTTACAAGCATGGCTATAAAGCCGTCTGCCGGTAATATCAAGATTTAATTACATTGAGAATATATACTAATATACTTGAAAAAAAAAACAGCAAAAGATTAAAAGTTGAATATATGTAAATTAATTAAGTAAATGTTAAACAAAGGTTTTGACAGTTAAACAATTATTTCATTAATAATATAAAAAAGAAATGAAAAACCAAAGAAAAAGAAAAAACAAAAAGAGTAATTTGAAAGTTGCAATATCGATTGAAAAGTGGGCTTTTAGTTTAGCTAAAACAAAAATAATAATAGATTGGATCTATAGAAGATTCGCGTACATATTTCTATACGCGGTTGCTTGTGAGACAAATCGAATAAGATCTTTCCATCCACTCTCTCCATTCAAAATTAGGTAACACTCCTCTGTCGAAAGAAAGCTCCTGTTAAAGCATAAACGCCGTATTTCTTGCAGTATTGGACAACGAGCTAAGAAATGATAAACATTTTCGATTTGATTTAGGTTGCAGAGCGAACATTTGTGATCTATGTCTTCTCTGTGTGGTCTATAATTAAGTTCAATCATCTCCGTACGGAATTGAATTACTCGTATCTTAATTCAACCTTTACAATACTAGGTATGTATGTATGCTTACTTTAACTCCAATACTCATTATAAACCTTAAAGCAATACTTATCTCCAAATTTATACGAATATAAATAAAGAAGTGCATCATCATAAATCTTGGAAAATGGAGAAAAAGCTAAGTCCAAACCATTTAAGCAGCTAGTTATGTACCCATTACTATTTACGATAATGGTATACTTTAAAACGTCCTTTTATCCTTTAATCAAGCAAAGGCAAGCAAAATCCGCAAATCCGCAAATAGTTTCTTCGTCAGAAGATAACGGAAATTAAAAGCAAATAATTCCAGCAAAGGAAATCGTGCTTTTCGTGAAATAGTTTTCGCTTGCTTTTTGCCACAATTTCTCATAAATCTTCCCTCCCGTAAAATGCAACCACAACAAAGTTTAATTCAGGAATCCAATTTACAATTCAAAAAAACAGTGCTGGCGAAGTGCTAAAAAATAATTTTATTTAATATTTAACTAACAAACCAAAATACATTTCGCGTTTTTAAATTCAGATGGCGTAAAAGTCCGATGGATCTAAAAGAACAAGCGTATCCAGTCAGCTCGGTTCGTCAAAGATGTTCTATAATCATACAAATCATGTCTAAGGGATTTGTTTGATTATAGAGCATATTTGACACCAGCCAAGGTCTGACTTTACGTAAGGTGAGGAACGATTGCGTTAGGGCTTATATATTTTTTAAGCAGCTATGGACGAATTTGGTTGTTGACGAATTTCTTCAGGCGTTCAAATAAATTATTGGGCAACTGAGCCAAGGAAACTGCTTTTTTCTAACAAATTTGTTGGACTTAAGTTGGATACACACATTTATGTACATACATATGTACATACATCTATATATATATAAAAATCAATGCCACTTTTCGTTGTAATTCTATAACTCAAGAACGGGCTTACCTATCCAAACCAAATGTTATGGCTTTGTTTGGACTATTTAGTAGATGGTTTATGTGAAGTTTGCACAAAATCGGTCGAGTGGTTCTTCATTTATCGCATTTTTTGTAACAAATGAATTCAATAAATGTCGGATCATTTTGTTAGTGGGGATTTTGCTGTCAAATTGAAACTTACATATATTTTTAACTTGATTTATTCTTTTTTATATGAAGGAATAATGCCACAAGCCGGGCGAGCAAATATACGTCGACGAACGCGTAATGCAAATGATGTGGCCTTACTCATGCTTATTTTGACATTCTCATGAATAGTCTGTTCGTTAGAATGATTCTATTCCTTCGAATGAACTTTCTTAATTTTGAGATTCGAACGAATAACATTCATTTGCGAAAGATAGCATAAAATGAACTTCAAAAAAGATTCATTTTCATTGTCAGCCGTTTGACATTTACTATATTTCTATTTGAATTAGTATGACCGTTTTACATTTTTTTTGTTTCTAAACATTTTATAGATGTTGGATAAATAATCAAGAAACAAAGTAAATAATACACTTTTTCATTATAAAGTAAAGTTTAACCATAAAGAACTACATATTCATTACATTTTGTGTTTCAACTCAGCTGTTTTGAAACTATTCTTAAAAAAATAAGTTGTTCATGACGCGTTCTAAATTTTTATTTTTTTTTTTCGTATACACTTGGTCACACTAAAATATCAAAAACAAAAGAGAAGTGTTTGTGAAATGTCAAAACCAAAAAGTGAAATCTTTGTTTATTTGTAATTGTTTTGTTTATTGTTTAATAATTTAAATTTCTTTGATAAAAACATAAAATAATAAATAAAAAATAAAAATATGGCATTTGTGTTGTTTATAAATGAAGATGGTGGTGAAGTGCAGAGAAGGATAGTGGATGCTTTCCGTATCAACGCGGGTGGTAAAAAAAACCCTTTGCTACCTCCGGGTTTTCTTCCACTATTTTGATTAAACTTTTCCTTTTGTTCGCGGTTTGTCTAGTTGGAATGCGACTTTTAAACATAAAACAACAAAAAAATAAATAAAAGTAATTTATTTTCCATGAAATAATTAAAAACTTACATGTTTTGTTGCTTACTCGACAGGAAAATTCAAACGACACAAAAATGACATTTAATTCTATTCTTTCGAATGTCAAAATTGAATTAGCTTTCGCAAATGAATGAACTTTCTATGGATTGGGTGAACTTTCGATTTGTTCGATTAACATTCTAATCGCCGAGTCTCAAAATTAAGTTTCAACGAATTCGACTCACTTTCTAACGAAAGAGAATGTCAAAATAAGCACCACTAAGTCGATCACAGACTGCAGATGAACGCGCACAAGCTAATGCATCGCAGTAAACGTAATGCACGAAATAGATCTGTTGACCCTGTACCTGTACTGAGCCTTGCACGCCGATCACGAATACGTCGTGCTGCTCTTTTGGCTAAAATGATGCGTGCTGCTTTTAATTACAACAGTCCACATTGTGATGCGGCTAACTTTCCACGTAAAACGCCCGGCATGTGTTGTGCTAATGGCAAAGTGAGATTTCCAGCATAAGAAACTCCACCCAAACCATTGTATTCATTTATTTTTGGGCCATCTCAAATGTCGAATCACTTTTTGATGCATATTCAACAACACAATTCGGCATTTCAAATGACTTCTTTTAGTGCTACTAAAATTATTAGAGATAATTATGCCGACGTTTAAGGTAAATACTTCAACATGATTGTCCCATGTTTATATCAATCTGAATCATAAAGTATTCGATAGTTTTAAAAATTCTGATCCAACATCTACCTAAAATTGCATACATGTTACAGATTTAGGGCCAGATTTATCATCAAGCTGGTTCGTTATTGCCATACCCCGACGCTGATCATCAATTTTATAGCAAATTTATTTTATTGGTGATGAAAATCGTAAATTGGATCAACGTTGTTTAATTGTCTCGAATACAAGACGAGAAATTATTCGTGAACTACAAAAGTTTTTCCATCAGCATAACGCATTAGTTCAATTGTTCAAAATTGCTTTCGATCGTATGCTATCTGATAACCACAAAATCGTAATAAGGGCTGATAGAACACCTTTTGGAGAGCATGCAAGGCGATTCAATGCACCCACAATAGATGAGGTTGCAATTGTAATTATTCTTGGTGATCAGTTTCAATCCCGTGATATTGTACTTCATCGCAGAAATGAGCAATTGCAACATGTTTCGGAACTTCATCGTATATGACACAATCATGCAAGCCGTTTCCAATATTGCAGGTGGATTATATTTCTTGGATGCGCCTGGTGGTACAGGCAAAACGTTCGTTATGTCATTGATTTTAGCTATTCTAACTATTCGATCGGAACAGAAAATTGTATTGACACTTGCATCTTCGGGAATTGCTGCTACATTATTAGAAGGTGGTCGGCCTGCACACTCTGCATTAAAATTGCCATTGAATGTACAGGTGATTGAAACTCCAACTTGCAATATTTCGAGAAATTCTGCTATGGCAAAAGTTCTGCGATTAACGCCAATTATTTTATGGGGATGAGTGTACAACAGCGAATAAAAAATCACTAGAAGCATTTAATCGAACAATGCAAGATTTACGTGGTAATCAACAGTGTTATGAATCAAGATGAGGCAATGAATTATCCAATTGAATTTTTAAATTCATTGGAACTAGCTGGTATACCACCGCATTGCTTGAATTTGAAAGTTGGTTCTTTGATCATATTATTGCGAAATATTAATCCACCAAAACTGTGTAATGGCACCAGATTGGCAGTGAAAAAGTTATTGCCAAATTTGAATAAAGCTACGATCTTAGCTGCTAAATCAAAAGGAGAAGTTTGTTTGATACCACGTATCCCTATGATTCCAACTGATATGCCATTCGAGTTCAAACGATTACAAAATCCTGTGCGTTTATCATTTGCGATGTCCATCAACAAGGATCAAGGGCAAACACTTCACGTTTGTGGTGTGAAATTGGAGGAATCATGTTTTTCACATGGTCAACTTTATGTTGCCTGTTCCAGAGTCGGTACCCCCAGCCGTTTGTTTATTCATGCCCAAAATGGAAAAAAAAAGAATATTGTTTATCCAAATGTTTTGGATTAAGTTTTAAAAAAAGCTAGCAATTAATAAAATATTTTTTTGTTTGAATAAATGAATTTGATGTTGCAATTAATTTTTTTTTATTATTTCACTTTATACGTAGCGAAGCACGTACCGGGCCGCTAGTACGTATATAATTTGAAGAAAGAAAGGGATGTACTCTTTTTACTTGCAATAAAGAAACTATACATATAGAACAAGTTTTGCATTTGGAAACAAAAATCGAACTCGAGATCAAAGTTGACATTACAATGATAAACTAAGGATATCTGTCAGCCGTTCAGCAAAAATTTATTTATCTCGAAAATGGATCTAACGAGTTCCGATCATAGAACCGTTTTTCGACTTTCTCATTATAGGCCCTAACGATTTTGACCAAAATTTGCATATTGGAGCTGCTTGAATTTCACATAATTGTGTATAAATTATTTCGAAAAAATAAGTGTATTCATGAAACGAGATAATTTTCCGCTTTGTAGAAAGATATAATTTCCCGCAACAAGTTTTCATGAACACCCCCTAAAAAATATTTGCGTAAATGTGGAAATATTTTGTAAAATGTCAAATTAGAAGTCAGAATCCATATTAATTTAGTTTATTTCTTCACTTTCCGCATCAAATTCGTGAGATAATTTTATCAGATTTGCAGAAAGTTTTTCCCATAAAAATTTTGACAGCTCATTTCTGCAGAGATAAAATTATCTGGTTTCCGAGGTTTATCAGGGTTTTCCGCGTTTACATGAATATACCCTTAATATGTTTTTTAAAAAATCAATATCTTGAAAAAGTGTTAACGATTAGTTTTTAAATTATTTCCTGAGATGTAGGTATATATGTACATAAATAGTTTTTTTTTAAAGAAAAATACTAAAGAAATTTCCTATAATATACAAAATTGATTTAATACTAAAACGATTTTTTGAACTTTGTTTGCATAAATTCATATTTTTCTTCAAATCAGATGGCAATTTTATGAATGTGAACATTTTGCTCTAATTAAATCCATTTTATTTTATTTTTGAACAGTTTTAAATTCCAAGGTACTTTTACATACGAGCAATCCAGTCGTGCATTTTATTTTCGAAGCTACATAAATAGTATCCCACTGAGTGTTTTAAACTGACACGTCAAAGGTCTGGGATCAATTCTCAGCCGCTTCCTCCCAAAATCAAACAACATTTTGTTTCAAGTATTGCCTCCTACCATGAAGTGAAAAATCTCGTACTTCTCGTTTGGAATCAGCAGAAAATATAGGTCCCAATCAGTCTTGCTGACAATACGTACACAGAAATGGTTGAGAATTGTAAGCCACTAATCCCTGGTTCTCAGGGAGCTGTTGCCCTTCAAATTTATTTTCTTCAGACCAAAACATTTAAATTTGTTACGTTTGAAATTTAAACGACAGCACTGGTGCTCAAAAGTGCATTCGAATATTTTATAATCACTTATTTATCATACGGGGGTGTGTTATTCTTGGTTGATAAGGTTTTCATTTCACTACGCTAAGTAAACTAAAGAACATTTTACTTGGGTGGGATTCATAAGTTTGTCCAACTAATACAGTTCGAGGAAAGTCTTAACATATCGTGTTTCCGTAAATATGACGTGCTCACGAACTTTAGATCTTACACAGTGAAACTGCTAAGAAAGAAGTTTATTTTCATGTTTATCTTAAAACAAAATAATTAAGGTACATTTTCTGTCTTGTCTGGAATCTCCCCGCATAGAGGTTCATTTTGTGAGAAATCGTGGTTTTTGTAAACATAAAGTTTTATTAAAAGATTATTTACACGTGAGGATTACATTTTTGTTCAGCAGTTCTAAGAGACATAACAAATATTGTTATTTAATCGTCCTTAATTAAAATTGTATATATTATGTCTAATGAAAAATCGACTTTTCTGGGTTACGATGTATTAGCGACGATATTCTCATCTCTAATCTGAACAAAAAATGTAAATATAACAACAATTTCGATAGTTTTCGTTCGAAAAGGTAAACATTTCATAGAAAAATATTTCATTATTTATTCGTTTTGACGTGTTTGATACTGACGTCTGATGGAACTTCCGATTCGATTCTTGCGCGTAATTTGATTGATTGCTTCACTACTTGTACTTTTCCTATTTGGGGATTTTTATTTGGGTTTTTATTTCAAGATTATGTCTTTTGGGCAAACCTCTCTAAGTCTTCAAATTTCAGTTTTGCAACCACGTCTCTGACGAAAAGTTTATATAAGTACTAGGTATACTACCTATTGAATAAAAACATAATGTATAATAAAATGCATAATTCTTGCGGGGCTTTTTATTTTTGCACAAAAAATGTTTTTTCCATCTCCAACTCAATAATCAGTAATCATTCTGAGCTTTTCCTTATACCCATATAGTGAAATGTATTTACCTGATAAAAAATAACAACTTGCTATACCCTACAATACATATACCTCCTATAACTGTTAGTAAATTCAATGACGTGCATACAAATTTTGTATGTTTCGTTATAAAATACACGGCTGTGTCGCACTTACTTGCAGGTGGGGTAAAAAGTTTTATATGTATATGTTCATTTTTCTAGTGGGATTTTTTAAAGTTTTAACAAAAAAAAAACTATAAAGTTATTACCATTTTTTATTTATACAAAATGGAGTTTAGCAATACGGATCTTATGTTTTGAAAACAACATCGTTTAAATGCCGTTCCTTCTATGCAACTTTATGGCCGATATTCTTCTACAGCTTGAATTGTTTGGGGATTTTTACTTAAAACTTCCTGGACTTAAGGTATTCTCATACAAAACAAAAGTTGCACGTAATAATTTTTAGTGACCGAGGTGACCAGGGTGTGTCTTCATACCAGTTTATAAATTTGTATTAATTAATGGAGAAAAAATCCTCAACATCGTCTCTGTTGAAACTTTAAATGTGTAGGGAGTGCTTAAATTGTGTTCTTTTGTTAAACCCACGAAAGAATTGATGCGACGCCAAAAACTCGTCAATCATTCGGCAATTCACGTTAGGAGTTTACTGTCTATCCTTGGTTAAGAAAATAATTAGGCCTATTCTGCCACATCTGTTATTCTGCTATAGCGATTTTCTGTTATGAATCATAAAAGATTTCCATCTTAAAAGATCTTTTATAATTGGTATTCAGTGGCTCGAACTTTTATAAAAGTCTGTTATGCAACTTCGAAAACGAAATCTGTTATGAAACTGAACTAAATCTGCTATCAAAATCAGCTGTGATTAAATAAAATAATTCATCTGACAAAATTAAAATGGATGACGAACAAAAAAGTAATCTCTTCTCTTACACATTATTGGTGTCCTCTACTCTACTTACATATACATATGTTTATATAATACTCGTATGTGTGTAAATATATTTTCTTTCATTTGTCTCATTTTAAAAAGATTTCGTTGACGAAATATGAAATATATATCGTCGTCGTTCTATGAAACGTCCATTCTTAACAAAAATGTAATTTAATTCTTATTTAATTCATTCCAGATCAGCCATATTTGCAAAATATTGTATTGCAGAATGGACGATGATGATTATATCAATTTTTCATTGATATACTCGTATCATGTGTATGTATTGAAATCTTTTATGATAAAAGTCACAGAAGTTTGTCTTTTATTCTTTTATGATTTTTAACAGATTTCATAACAGATTTTGGCATGCTGAATACCAAAAATGCTATTCGTAAAAGATTTTTTCTATGTTCGAACGTTTGACAGTTCATAAAAGTTTTCTTAGCAGATTTTATAACAGATTTTAGCGTGCTGAATACCAAAATTAAAATTCATAAAAGATTTGTTGACAGCTCAAACAGCCAATCCTAGGCATTGATATGAAAATATTTTTCTTCAGTAAACAATGGCGCAAAATTATATACTAGATACTTATATACTACTTAGCAATTTGCTAACTTTAAAGTTCTTTACTAATTCATTCTTAATTTTAAACATTTTCTAAATAGTATCGTACTGAGCCAATTTTCGTAATAAATTGCTTCTCAACACACCTAAACCAATGACATTTCGTGTAAAAAAGTAAGTACACGAACCTTTTTTGATGTTTGCAAATGTCAAAGAGTCATGTGAAGCTAGCACGATACTAAAAAAAATAAAGTAAGTATTCGATGATTTTAACTTTAATAAAAGAGTAGAGAAAGTATGATGCTATGTATATTCGATTAAAATTTGCAAATTCGTTGTTTTAACCTAGTATCATACTAAAACAGCTTTAGCATCGTACTAATTCATTTAAAATTTTGCGCCCCTATTATTAAGGTTTTAGTATGATACTACTTAACAATTTGCTAACTCTAAAGTAGTTTACTAATTCATTCTTAATTTAAAACATTTTTTAACTAGTATCGTACTAAAGCAATTTTCTTAAAAAATTGCTTCTGAGCACACCTTAAGTAATGACAGTTCATGCAAAAAACTAAGTAAGAAGACCTGTTTTGATGTTTGGAAATATCAAAGATTCATATTATGAAGTTAGCACGATACTAAAAAAAAATAAGATAGGTGTTCGATGCTTTTAACTTTAATAAAAGGGTAGAGAAAGTATGATGCTATATTCGATTACAAATAGCAAAGTCGTTGTTTTAACGATATAGCCTAGACATTTAGCAGCGTTTTTGGTAGTCTCGAAGCTGTGTTCGTTTCGAAAAAAATCTTCGCTTACACACATACCGAGCACTGATAGCGTTTTGGATTCTTCGATGCAAGGGATATTCCAGGACAATGGCATATGGAGGAACGTTTTTCTTCAACAATAACAGACAGCATTGAGTTTTCGAAGCATTAGACTCCACACGATTTCTTATACTCCAATGCTATATACATTGCTCTTAAGATCGAAGTTTAATGGCTTTATCATACGGTACTATTGCAATTCCACTTCCGAAGGAGATTCAGGTGAATTTAAAAACGAGTATAAAAATCTGAGTGTAAAATCGTCGGCAAAACAGTGAAGTTAATTAGAAGTTACAGATTATTAAAAGACATTATTTATAAATAAAGAAGAAGAGAGTCGGAGACCAAACGGACCTCTGGGAAACATCAGGCTTATTCTTTGAAGATCCATAAGATAATTTGTAATCCAATGAATAATGGTTTCATTGATTCTAAGCGCACGCATTTTCGATAAGAGAGCTTGATGCCAAACTCTATCAAATGTCATTGGTCATCAAGCGCAATATTTTTACAATGCCATTAGATCACCAGTGAAACGATTGCTGAGAAAATCTTTGCCAGTCGTTAAGAAGCTTTAGGTTTTCAAGATATTTTTTGATCTGATTATTGATAAGCGATTCCATATCCTTACCTTACTATAAGAAGGGAAGTACGTAAGTGCAATAGGTGGGTTCGTTTTTTTAGAAACAAGATGGACAAATGCAGTTCTTAATTTATTTATTTGGCTTAATATAAGCGATTAAAAACTTAAACAATAAACTAAGAGAATCTGAACTTATTTTAACTTAAAAACTAGACAGTTGAAAGCTTGTGGGACTTTGGTTGTTGAGGGTTCTTCGAAGAATGAAACATTAAGATTATAATCAATAAGGTAATTTATGTACATTATTTGACAGGCGAAACATTTTGGAGATAGGTTCAAAATGGTCACAGTTGGTTCGGTGGACAGGTATAGGTAAAAAAGTGGGATTGTTCTGAGACTAAGTGAGTTAATGTTTAACTGTATCGTTCCCAATAATGCTGGCGAATCTATTGTGCCGGTTAGTCTATTAGGTTTAAGCAATCTTCATAAGGAGCTAAAATATGTCTGACTGCCATGCTTTAAGATCGGTCTAGTATATGTTTTGTGGAGCGATTTTATTACGAAAATTTATTGGAACATCTTTTAATAAAACCGAGGGAAAAATTGGCCCTGTCGATTATTTGATCAATATGAGCACAGAAATTGAGCTATTTGTCACAGATAATGCCTTGATCACGGATGAAAGAGACAACTGGAATGGTTTCATCGATAAATAAATAAATAAGGAAATGCGCTTGCTATAGAAAAATGTATATAAATGTATAATGTATTGAGCGAATGAGAGTCGAAGGGAGTGGAAATTGTTTTAATATTCTTCATGTCATTTGCGTAAACAGAAAGGTCAGTGTTCTTAATGACATAACCGACATCATTAATAGATTAAAGAAATAAGACGGGATCAAAATGACTGCTCTGTGGGACGCCTGAAGTGGCAAAAATGAGGTCAGATAATGAAAATCTAATGATTATTCTGTACTGGCGGTTTTACAAGTAGGATCCATAATCCATAAAATGAACGAAGAAGGAAACCAAGGGCTTTAAGTTTAAGGTTGATAACTTGGTGAGAGATTTTATCAAACGCTCTACTGTAGTCAGTAGTGATAACATATCTACTTCACTACTTACCTAGAAAGCACGAAAGAACTTACAGATAAATTCGGTTAAGTTAGTGATAATTGACCTGGCCCTTGAGAAAACAATTATTGATTTCCGGTGAAAGTATATGGGGTCATGGATAATATTTTCCAAAAAGAGTCTGATAGTAGAGGAAAGCTTAGCTATAAGATGGTTATTTGATATATCAGCTTAACTTAAACTAATTAATCGATTCAAACATCCGCGACTTCTTTTAATCTTTTTCACAAAAACCTAAATAAGCTTTCCGATAAATGCAATTGTTTGTTTATTAATACACGAAAGTTAGTTAAAAAATACAATTTATGACAAAAAATAATTGGTACATCTCTACCTGAATATAATTTAAAAAAATATATTTTCGGATTTTATATAGGTACATTTTTCATGAACCCAATACTCGTCCATTGTCCTGGTAGACATAAATAATATAATTCATTAAGTTCATGAACAGATAATATTGGTCATCAATTAATCATTATTTTTGAAATAGGGAAAAACTTTCGCCACAATCAATACCTATCTGGGTTTCAATTTATTTGCTTATAATTTGTATAAGTGTCTACACAATTACATATTCCTGTGGGAGTGGGTATGACGATGCCTGATTCTCCATAAATATTGGCACACTAAATAAAACTCATTGTGGTTTATACCAGCATTGTTTAGCGGGTATTTCCAATGCGTTAGCATATGATAACAACTTAAGCTATAGCTCTACAATAAGGTGGCCTCTTTTTGTCAGAAGTATAAGTACTGCAAAAAATACGAGTTCGTGCTTCAGTTAGCATCTATTATTCTCAAAGCAAGTTTTTCTTTAATCGACAGAAGTTAATATTCTGTGATCAGTGAAAGTCAACAATGTCTCCAAGTGCAACTTTGTGTAAGAAAATAAAAACAAAAATATTTATAAAATGCGATTGAAATCTTTTGTTGCATCTTTTTTCTCGTTTATCTTTTCGGTTGATACTTCAGGTAGTATAAGATTTTATATTGAATTGATATTCTCTTATACATTCGGTGTTTAATTGTTTGTGATCATAAAGGTAAAGTGAAGGTCAGAGAACGAGATTAACTGGGAATAAGCTTAGATTTTGAGAGAGCTATGTGTCGATGTTGATATAAAATGAGGGACTAACAATGAAAAAAATCTAAAAATCTAAAACTGTGTGAGTGTGTCTTATAATAATTTATCTTCAAAACGACGAGATTTAAAGTGGATGTGTCACGGTCCAAACTACTGGCATTTAATGAGTGTACGTTTTGTGTTCTAAAGCCGGCTATAACTACACATCCTTCGATTATCGGAGATGTAATACTGATATTTTCCGTGTAACATGATGACAATTACGAGTATGTCCAAGTTACTAATAGTTTAGTGTATAGACTTAACATAACTATGTATAATGCAGAACTCAAAAAAAAATTGTTTTTGTCATGCCATCCCCCGATATGTGCCTCAAATTTAGTATATAGGATCTGTACTGTACCTATGTAATCTGTATGTATGTGGAGGAGTGACTCGAATTTTGGGTTTAAACTTCATTAGTAAAGACATCTTGTGTTAGACAGAAATTTCAACAATAATCTTTCAATTTGAATGGATTGTTCAATGTTAAAGTGGATGGTTGAAGTCGTTAAGCCCCTTTTCTCAGTTAGAACTATCGAAGATTACCCCTGCCATACCAACTTCCAATAGACTCAATTACCACAACCACACCACAGTCATGTTTGTTACCACCAACATTAATATCATCAATATCCGAGACTTGTTAGTGTAGTAACACATTATCTACATATAAGTGGTGGGCCAATAACAAGAAGTTTCTTTTTAAAAATGCAATAAAATGAACAAAATTAAATGTTTTACATGGTTGAATCGTTTCCGGATTGTTGGCACAACATCGATCCTTCACGGTCCCCTACAAAAAACAACAGACCTCCTAGGCGGCCAATTGACATCGCCAAGGTGTCTGGTAACACGATTTGGGAATTTGGTGCAGGAAAGATTGATTGTTGCTTGGGTGCGCCATCCTAAATGAACCAGAAGTCGTCAAAATCCATGTCTTCAATTTCAGTAAAAAAAAAGTCGGTTACAAAACTCTGTAACGACCATCGTTGACCGAAATGTTGTTCCCAGCCACATTTTCGAAGAAAATGATGACAATGTTGTGGGTGCATTGGCTTCTGGACAATAACGTACGGGTTTTTCTAGACCAAGATGCGACCATTTTGTTTATTAACGTAGCCGCCGAGACTTTCGTGCAAAATTCTCCTCATGCTAGTGCATAAGTTCACCGTGCGACGACGGGGACTATAAGTGTTTTCCACTAGTATACCAGTCTCACGAACTTTTTGCACAAACTTGCGTACAACAGGCGCGTCGGGTGCTTCATTTCCGCCAAAACTTCTTTTAAAAAAAAAAACGCACTCTTTGGGCTACACAGCACTCACTTTGGAAATAAGTCTTCAATATTTGCCAACGTTGTTCAAGCGTAAATAGACTCATTTCGTTCTGCGGAGGTATGATACTAGGTTTGTTCTTTCAACTTTACCAAGGGTTGACCCAGCTCATCCTATGAGGATGATGAGTATAACAAACATTTAATCGTAAACACAAGCAATGACATGCAACATGCATGCGAATCGACAAACGACAACAGAAGAAATAGATATGAAATGTCATGTGACTTCGTTACCTGAACTCGCCACAGCAAAATACCTAGATCTATTTCAATGCGACACAGAATTTACTCACCAGGGTGACTTCCAGTTTTTCAAAAAACCATTTAGGGCGACCCCAGGGTGACTTCAGGGCTCAACGAACAAACCTACTGACTTTTTTTCAAAATTTTGAGCGGGAAACAGTGGTAATGTGGTATAGGCGGGTATAATGTGGTATAGGCAGTTTTCTCAAAAACTAAGCATGTTTCTTCAACGGTTTTTACCTTAGCGGACGGTAACATAAATAAAACTAAGTACTCGTGTTCAATCAAGTCAAAAATCTTCGTATCAAGCAAATATTTGAGAAGGGTTATTACGTGAAGTTCAGTTTTTTTTTTGGGGGTCAAACAAAAATTGTTTGTGTGCTCTCAAAAGTTGTGTTTCAAGCTAGTTTATAAATTCTTTGCAAAAATAAATTAATCATCTACGAAAAACAACTGTTAGTTTTGTTCGAAGGTGTTTATTTTATATTTTATTATTTATTTTTGTAAAAATATACAGTTTCGGCTAATGTGGTATACTAGCCGTGGCTAATGTGGTAGTATACCACTTTACCCATCATAAAAGTTTATTTCTTTTTAAAATTGGCTATTTGTGTTTTTTCTAAAGATTAAGATTCATACGTTAAAATGTCTAAAAGGTTGAAGTAAGAAAATGAGATTCCAAAGACATGGAATCATGCTGTGAGGAATGAAAAAATGGGAAATTTAAGATTTCACATACATTTAAAAAAATCTACTGGGTAATGTGGTATAATATACCACAATAGACAGCATAGTGTACCACATTACCCTTTAACTTTCAAAAGTGACGATTTAGAGGTTATATCAATATTTTGTCTAAATCTTTGTTAGTTATTGTTAGAATTCGACAAAAAGAAATCACTTGGTAGCTTATATGTTTTTGGTAAAATCTACCAAATTTAGGAGCATTTGTTTTATAACTTTTTCTGTTAAGTCAAAAAACAAACATGTATACCACAATACCCTAACTTCCTCTAGTCAGTGTCAAAATAACCTATGATTTCAAACGAAACCACTAGATGGCCAACAATTTATTTACTAATGTACATACATATATATGTATATTTTCTTATTATTTTTAGCCTTTTGTGTGTTATCATGCATCGCCAATTTATCTTTATCCCACGTTATTTGGCCACAAAGTAGAGCCTTGGATTTAAGTAAAAATGGCAGTTTTCCATCGGTTCTGTTTGATATTATTTCAACTCGAAATGAAAACAGAAATATCATCATATCACCGTTTTCCGTTCAATCCGCCTTGACTCTACTCTACATGGGTGCTGAAGGTGATACCGCCAAAGAATTCCAACATGTTCTCCATTATAGTTCACCTAACAAAAATGAAACTGCTGAAAGCTTTTTGCATATTATCAAATCGATGACATCAAATGAATTAGTGCAGATCCAAAGTGCCAACAGAATATACACTAGATTTGATCTTGTTCCTGAATTCAATGAAATTGCTTCGAAATATTTCAAAGCGGAAGCGGAAATTGTTGATTTTAAGTTAAGAAACCAAACTACAAAGCAGATAAATACTTGGGTGGAGGAAAATACAAATAAGAAAATCAAAGATTTGATAAGTCCCGATTCAATTGATGACTACACCACTGCTATGCTCGTAAATGCCATTTACTTTAAGGCACAATGGGCAGACCAGTTCAGCAGGCGTACCACCAAAAAACTGCCTTTCTACATAAGCTCAACTAAATCTCTGGATGTCGATACAATGTCTGGTGAAATTTCATGTAAATATGGGTCATTTTCTGACCTTGACGCTACCGCAATTGAATTGAAATATGAAGAAAGCAATATGGTTATGGATGTAATCCTTCCAAACAAGCGAGATGGTTTAAAAGATCTGGAGCGTAAACTTTCAGTGACGAACTTACAGATGCTCTTTGAAAATATTACCGATGAAGAAGTCAATGTTAGGCTGCCAAAGTTCAGAATCGAATTTGACACTGATCTTATTCCTGTTCTGGAAGAGGTTAGTTACTATTTTAAGTCTTTCGCTTTTACACTGTTAATTGTCTTCTGTTTTTTTTTATATCAGATGGGAATGACGACTTCTTTCAAATACGGTGCCAACTTTAAGGGAATATTCAATACAATGGTCCCGATAAAGATATCTGATGTTATTCATAAAGCTTTTATAGAAATTAATGAGTTTGGATCTGAAGCCGCAGCGTCAACATGTAAGATTGTATTTTTTAGGTGTGAAAAACTGAATTTATTTTTGTGTTTTCTTTCCTAGACACCAAAGTAGTTTACCTATCAGCTTTTTCTCACGCTTCAAAGACATTTTCCGCTGATCATCCATTTATGTTTGTTATAAGGAATCCAGAGGCAGTATACTTTGTGGGTCAAGTTAAGCAGTTTTAAAACTAATAAATTAATTATTTAGTTATTGAATGATTTATGTATATAAAGTATTATAATATTATCATACTAAGTCTTGAGTATTTAAGACGCTATTGTATAGTTTCCATTTTATTGAAACGCATTAATGCAGAGCCTGAAAATAAGGCAAAAAGTTCCTTAGAATGTGTCAGAAAAAAAGTTTAAAAACTCCGTTGTAAATACATTTTCTGGTGCACAAACAAATGTTTTTTTTTATTTGATTTATGTTAAGTTGAACCGAAATGCCCTTTAAACAGTTTTTACATGACAAATTAATCTATTTTGCACTAGCATCCTTTAAAGATTGTTTTTCCAAAACAAAGAACGACTAAGTGTTGGACGTAATTACTACCAAAACTCTTAGTCGGTGGTTGGAACTTTAAGAACGCTCAAGATTAGGTCACTTTTAATTTTGAATTCGTAAGATGAAATCAATTCGAGAACCGAACCTTATGGATCATTTGAAAATCCGAATTTGTCAATACAAAGCTTTGAAGAAAATGCTGAATTTAATTGTTATGAGCTCATTGAAAACCCATTTATTTTGATATCCATCAAGTGAGAACTGCAACTCACAAATTTTAACTGTGCAATAATTGGATTAATTGTGCCTAATTTGTCGTGAAAGAAAAAAATTGTCTTCCTTGCTTAAAGTATACTCGCGTGCATGCATATGTCGTGCAAACATTTTATTTTATCGCAATATCAAAACTGCTTAACATGACTTCGAAGATAGAAGTACCTTACAGTTTATACGAGCACAAACGCAAAATAGTTGGACTACCTATGATAAAAAACAAAAATATGCTGATTCTTAAATTCCATCGGAAAAAAAATCAATATTTTAGTATTTTTCTTAAGATATATTTATTTTGAATAGGAATAAGTAACAAAAACAAAATTACTTCAATTAAATAACGGTATAGAGCAATCTTACAAAATAAAATAACGATTTAAGCATTTTTTTTAAGTGCAAAATAGTTGGCCTATGGGTCTTAATTTTTATTTTACCATGGTGTTACGTCGCCTTTGGCCTTGATAACTGCTTCTATGCGTCGTGGCATTGTGTCAACTAATTTTTGACATTCTTCGTACCAAAAGACTCCCAAATATTTATGATTTTAGCTTTAAGGTCTTGAAGAGTCCGGCATGGTTCTTTTCGCAGTTTTTGATTGATTTTATGCCAGCCAGTTTCAATTGGTGAAAGATGAGGGCTGCTGGAAGGCCATTCCAGTAAAGGAATAGCTTCAGTAGATAACCACGCCATTGTAGACCTTGCAGTATGACAAGAAGCTCCATCCTGTTGGAAAATATAGTCTCCATCACTGGTTTGAAGTCGTGGTATTGATGGGAGAAGCTCATTTTCCAGAATATCCTGTACTTGGCAGCATTGACAATTCCATTTACAAAATGTAAATTGCCCAAACCCCGCCCCGACATGCATCTCCATATCATTAGAGATGCTGGAAACTTGACCGCCGGTCTTGCCAGGGTCTTTCTGAAGAAAACACGAAACTCCAGGTTTAAAGGTCTTCAAACCTTATTACAAAATCTTTATTGGAAATAACTCTTAAATCTATAACACACAATATACTACTGCTAATATTTCACTTATTCCGAGTAGTTGAATAATCCACGTGATCTTGGTGCTTCGTATCGGTCGTACTAGTTGCGGCTGCTTCGGATCTGGTACTTTGGTTACGGGTATTTCGTTTCTGGTACTTCGGCTTCAAACTGGTCCTCTTATTCGGCTTATGATGTGATTCAACGGTGTTCCACCCCTGGTTGTACTGATCGGCAGGTACTATACGCCCCTGGTGGCACTAAAACAGCAGGCTTAGACGCTCTGGTTGATCAGCAGGTACTATACGCCCCTGGTGGCACTAAAACAGCAGGCTTAGACGCTCTGGTTGATCGGCAGGTACTATACGCCCCTGGTGGCACTAAAACAGCAGGCTTAAACGCTCTGGTTGATCAGCAGGTACTATACGCCCCTGGTGGCACTAAAACAGCAGGCTTAAACGCTCTGGTTGATCAGCAGGTACCGAAGCCCCTGGTGGCAATTAGGACATTAAACTTCGAGTCAAGACCCCTTACCACTGGTGGGGGGAAGCCTCAACAAGAAATAGCTGGACGATCTCACCTACCTAACTTGTCTTCCTACGAAACCCCTTACCACTGGTGGGGGGAAGTTCCGCACAAAGCAAGGAAAACTAAATGACCAACTCGTCTATACTAATCGTCTACGACTGGTTTTCAAAAGATTTATTCAATCAATCTACTGTGCCGCCTGACTGTGTGTATGAGTGAAGAGGTCTTTTTCGTTTACCCAAGTAGGTCCCCTTGATAGTTTTTCAGTAGAAACTGAATGTGAACTATATAGGTGGTGAACGAAAAATATTATTGTTTGATTTTTGCGTGACGTCATATGCCTCTAGGGTGTGTGAATCGTATTCGAGCGAGGTATAACTCTTAGTATTAATTTCACTTCTCGATGTTAATACTGAAATGGTATAGGGTGGAGTAGCATGGAACGCTTCGTTACAAGGTGTTAAAACTTAAAAGTGGTTTTTCTTTGGCCTATGTTTTTAACGAATTAAAATTGCTCTAATTTAAATAAATCTAAAACAAACCTTATAAAATTTGTATCCAATTTTTTTCATGGTCCGTTTGCAAGTGTCGACCGAAACACTTTTTTTTTATTCTTTCCCTCCATTGAACAGTTATTGCAGCGGCCGTTTGACGTCGATTTTCTTTTATTATTTTTTTTAAAACTCGGCAATTTCGAGGTTTTGCAATTGGTGGGCGTCCCGTTTTTTAACCGATCTCCACATTTCCACTATTTTTGAACTTTGAGATAATGTTTCGAATTGATGAGCGCGGTAAATTCAATTGTTTTGCGATTTTATAGCTCAATAATCCCGTTTCGAAGGCTTTATTTATGGATTCCCTAAGGTCTCTTGATAATGCAACGCCACGCACCATGGTTGACATTAAACTATTGCTGGCTTGCATAAAACAGGAGATCAATAAACAACAAAACAAGTGCATGTCATTTTTTTTAATTAGGAGGGGGAGAAAGGAGGTGTCGATAAACATTGGTTTTGAATGTTTGCAAATTGAAATGGCAGGGGAAAACTGTGCCGGGTAAGTTATTCCATAATCGTGTTGTGCGACTAAAAAACCAATCTCTATATTTGACGGTACGACAAAAGCTATGCTCAAGGGTGAACTGATGAGCATTCCTAGCGAAGCGGGTATCACGGGTAAATTGATAAAGGGGAGGAATGCAACTGGCTACTTCGAGTGAGCATTGCTTGTGAAAGAAGCGATAAAACAGGGAAATACATGAAACATTCCGACGGTGTTCAAGAGATGGAAATTAATCCATGATAGCTCTGTTTCCAATCAGTTTTAACGCTCTGTTCTGAATTCTATCCAATAAATGGAGAGAAGATTGAGCAGCGCCTGCCCAAAGGTGTGAGTTATACTCGAGTTTTGGACGTATAAACGTCTTATAAATGGTAGCCAGATCAGAAGGGATGAAAAATTTCTTACATCGATATAGAAATCCTAAGCATTTAGCAGCGTTCTTGGCGGTCTCGAGTATGTGATCATTCCAACGAAGATCGTCGTTAACATACATACCGAGAACTGAGAGCTTTTCGGTTTCTTCGATGCAAGTGTCATTTAAGGACAATGGCATCGAACAATTGCTTCAACGACAATAGACAGCATTGAGTTTTCGAAGCATTAAACTCCACTTTTTTTTTACCCCATTTAACAATACTGTAAAGATCGGAGTTTAATGAGCTTATCATACGGTACCGTTGCAACAATGAAGTGGGTTAGAAGTTTCAGACAAGAGATCATTTATAAAAATGAGGAAGAGAGTCAGAGACAAAATTTTGAAATTTGTTTGCATAAACCTCATTTAAAAAATATGGAGTACATTTATTAGTAATATATCTACGCTTAGTGGTGTTTTAAATATTCAAAATTTTCGAAAGATATCACAATCCATAAACCTAAAATCATAAAATTTGAATTCATTCATCCCTCATCTAAAAAAAAAGATAAAAAATTAATTCCTTCACGATTTTGTGAATAAACCCATAATTCATGCCCAAAATTCGGCCCCATTAAAAAAAAAATTCTGAATCATATGGTCCCCATTCCGATAGTGTGAAATTCATCTTCCTCAGACACTACCCCGATTTACTTGGAATTATTTGTCAAGTATCGATTAGTACATTGTCAGTATCAAATCGTTTCTTACAGGTTGGGCTTATGAGTCAGTGAAGGTGGAAATATTTAAATTATTGAGCCCTATCGAGGTATCCGTTCGGAGAATTTTTTTTCCGATTTTTTCGAAAGCGGAGAATTTTCTACCGAGGCACCCTGTCCTATTGACATATCGGACAATCTTCCGATAAAATGTGATGCTTATCAACGCATTGCGATGAAGTACATTCAGCAAAGAATTTTTGACAGTTGTGCTTTAAATTTCTTTGAAAATAGTTGCGGATTATTTTAAGAAAAAATGGAATGGAATGAATGCGATTGTATGCTTCATTTTTTTTCTTTTGAAGTGGATACCTCGAACGAAATCTAAGCTCCGATCGGAACGGACTATCGTTTCGGAACTTCTTCCGAACGAATATCTCGATGGAGCTGATTATAGTATAAGAACATGTAACGGAAATATATTGGACGCAAAGTCTAAGATACTAAAAATAAAAAAATAAAAAAAAAATCAATCGATATTATTTTAAAAGTGGAAAATCAAGTTAAATCGTCCTTCCATTCAGGGAACCAATTACAATTATTGAATATTGTGCTTCGTCCTCATTCAAACGGAAAAATATATGAAAACGTTCTTTTGTCATTAAAGTTTCTTGAAATTGTGAAATTGTTATTTCATCATCATCATCATCATCGGCTCGACAACCGGGTTCCGGTCCTGGCCTCTTTCAACAAGTCTCTCCACCTATCCCGGTCTCTAGCCGACGCCATCCAGTTGCGCACCCCAAGGCTTCGGGCGTCCTGGTCTACGCCATCTCTCCAGCGCAAGCATGGTCTACCACGCTGTCGTCTACCATAGAATGTACCACAAAGAACTTTCCGAGCAGGTTCCTCTTCGCTCATGCGAGCTAGGTGCCCTGCCCACCGGAGTCTACCGAGCTTAATTTTTGTCACAATATCTGCTTCTAGGTAGATTGCGTACAATTCATGATTGTACCGTCTCCGGAATCGTCCTTCCTCACATATGGGGCCAACAATTCTCCTTAAGACTTTTCTCTCGAACGCAGCTAAGAGGTCGGAGTGCCTTTTGCTAAGCACCCAAGTCTCGGATCCATATGTGAGTACTGGCAGGACCATGGTCCTGTACAGCAGCAGTTTTGAAGTTATGGTGAGATTTCTGGATTTGAAGAGCTTTGACAGACTATAGTAGGCTCTGTTGGATTTGAGAAGCCGCCCGCGTATTTCTTCTTCTATGTTGTTATCGGCTGCTACTATTGACCCAAGGTATTTAAAGGATTGCACCACTTCAAATTCGTGCTCCGCTACCTTGATTGTTTGACCAACTGTTCCTCTCGCATTCGACGCCACCATGTACTTTGTTTTACCTTCACTAATGTGCAGCCCCAGATTTTGTGCCGCCTGCTCGATCTGGATGAAGGAATCGTGTACAGCTTGTTCGGTTCTTCCGATGATGTCAATGTCGTCTGCGTAAGCCAGTAACTGGCTGGACCTGTTGACGATGGTCCCTCTTGTTGCCGTGCCAGAGTCACGGATTGCTTTCTCCAACGCCAGGTTGAAGAGGAGGCAGGCCAAACCGTCCCCTTGTCGGAGTCCATTAAAGATGTTGATTGGTCTGGATAGCAATCCGGCTATTTTTACTTGGCTTGTTACGTTGGTCATGGTCAACCTACATAGTCGTGTCAATTTATTTGGGATGCCGAATTCTCTCATGGCTTTGTAAAGTTCTACCCTGGCTATGCTATCATAGGCGGCCTTAAAGTCTATAAACAGATGGTATGTTGGGATGTTAAATTCTAGACATTTTTCCATCGCCTGCCTAAGGGTAAAGATCTGATCAGTTGTTGATTTGCCTGGAATGAAACCACACTGATATTGCCCGATGACGGTTTTAGCGTATGGGGTTATCCGGTCTTGTAGGATAGAGGAGAGTATCTTATAGGCGGTACTCAACAACGTGATACCTCTATAATTGCTGCACGTTGTGACATCTCCCTTCTTATGTATGGGGCATATTAAACCTTTTCGCCAGTCTTCTGGCATTTCTTCCTGCTCCCATACCTGTACTATAATATCATGAATTGCTTGACGTAAGGCTGGCCCGCCGTGATGGAATAATTCGGCTGGTATGCCATCGACTCCCGGGGCTTTGTTCTGTTTAAGCCGGCCTATAGCCTTCTCAACCTCTTCTATGCTTGGTGGCGGCAACATAGGGTATTCTTCTTGAAGTAGTGGAGCCTCCACTTCTGCAGTGAGCTGACCATTTAGCAATTCATTAAAGTACACTTCCCATCGCTCCAGTATGCTTTCAGGATCGGTGATCAGATTTCCCTCTCCGTCCTTGCAGTATGTGCAGCGTGGTGTGTACTGCGTCATGTTTCGGACGGATTGGTAGAACTTCCGCGCCTGGTGCGGACCTCGCTCTCGGCTGTTTTCTATTTCACAGATTAGGTTCTTCTCCCAGGCTGATTTCTTTTGTCTGTGAAGCCGTTTTTCTGTTCTTCTGAGCTCTTTATATTCCTCTTCGCGTGCCCGCGTTCTATGAGATTGCTGCATTGCTCGGTACGCAACATTCTTACGTTCAGTCGCTAGCTTGCATTCATCATCAAACCAGTCGTTCCGATTTTTACGACTGCTGCCTAAGATGGAGTTGGCAGTACTAATGACAGTATTTTTAAGACGTGTCCACTTTTCATTTACGCCCAGCATACTGGCTCCAGGACTTACTCTCCCTAAGTCAGGTGTTTCTAGGGCGAGTCCTAACGCATTACCAAAGGTGTTACTGGTGTTTTCATTGCGCAGGGCAGCCGTGTTGATTCGAACCTGATCGGCGGATGCAATGCGTCTTCGCAAGGCAATCCGCCCTCGGAAAACCATACCAACAAGATAGTGATCCGAGTCGATATTGGCACCTCGGTACGTTCGTACCGTCATCAAGTTCGAGTAGTGGCGACGGTCTATCAACACGTGGTCTATTTGGTTACGAGTGACTCCATCAGGTGATACCCAGGTGGCTTTGTAGATATCTTTACGCGGGAACCTGGTACTCGCAACGACCATGTTTTTCGATGCTGCCAATTCTAAGACTCGAAGTCCATTGTCATTAGTGTTCTCATGCAAACTATGGGTGCCTGCGTAATGCCTGAATACCGGCTCCCGACCTATTTTTGCGTTCAAATCCCCAAGGATGATTTTAACATCATACCTTGGACAGGCATTGAGGGCCCTCTCGACTTGTTCGTAGTAAGTCTCTTTTTCTTCGTCTGAGGACTCCTCCGTAGGTCCGTGAACGTTAATGAGGCTGATGTTCGTAAATTTGCCTCGCACGCGAAGGGTGCATAGCCTTTCGCTTATAGCGTTAAAGCCGATGATAGTAGACTTCATTTTTTCGCTGACTAGGAAGCCTACCCCGAGCACATGGTGTTTTGTATGACAGCTGTAGTATATGTCATATTCTTTCTTCTGTAAAACACCATTCCCTGTCCATCTGATTTCTTGAAGAGCTGTTATGTCAGCTTTATATTTTGACAGGGCATCGGCTAGCTGCTGAGCAGCTCGAGCTCTATAGAGCGATCGTACGTTCCATAAGAAAATTCGTAAATCGTTTTTCCTTTTTCTTTGCGTAGGTTGTCGTCGTGAAATCAGTCCGTTTCCGAGGCTTGTTGTCGTTCTCGAAATTCATTAAGTTTTACGGGACAGGGAATTAACCTGTCGCCAACCTGAGGAACCAGCCTGATCATATTAGCCAAACCTTTTTTAAAAGGCTTGTTTCTAGCGGCCGCCGCGAAGAGGCTATGATCACACTTCCACCAGTCCCGAATAGTTACGGCACGTGCATGTTTTCGTATGCTACATGTTGTTCCCCCTATTCGTCTGATGGCTGACCGCCAAATTGTTATTTAAAAAAGCTATTTTATAAAAATAAAATTGAATATTTATTTAAAATATTTCTACTTTGGCAGAACTTAATACTTTAAGTAAAAAATTTGCTACAAATATCACTGCCTTCAAGGCATTTGTGTTAATATTGTTGAATATACAAAATATTCATGAGTAAGTAATTGAATTTTTAATTCTCGTCACTAGCTTCCGATTTCTTTGTAAGAAGAGTTAGCAAATGATTTTTGAATTCCATATACAAATCTGCAAAAAAAAAAATGATTACCTAACTTTTTTAAATGCAAATATTCTAAATTACTTACGCCATTAAAATATAACAGATCAAATACATTGCACCACTTATATAATTAAACGCTCCGGGATTATTAACTAAAGTTGCACGATACACAAGGTTGTACAAGGGTCCTGAAGCAATTGGTGATATCGACTCCAAAGATGTTGTTAAAGCGAAAACTTTACCTGTAGTATATTTATTTTAGATACATTTATAATACAAAGTTAATAATGACAAAAAAGTTTACCAAGATCAGCTGCTGGAGTAACATGAGACAAAATTGCCCTACACATTGGACCGGTGACACCTCTCAGAGATCCCAATACTGTACCTAAGTACATATGCCATGAGTACAATGCGGTAGCACGTACCGTTGACTCCAAGACACTACAGCCTAAGGCAAGCAAACCCATTGCAACAATTGAAAAACCAAGATACTAGGTGGAAATTAATTGACAATCAAATGCATTTGCTTAAAAATACGGTTAAGATATTTATATTTAAATAATTACCTTTCTTAAAACGATCATTCCCAAAATGCTGCCTGCAATTTGAATAACAATTCTAGCTGCATTAAAGAGGCTAAAATTTTCCAGTGTCCATTCGAAACGTTCTCTTACAAAAAGGTACGTTACCGTTCCCTCACCCTCTGAAAAATATTTATTTTATAAATTTCAAATTAAATATTATTCAATATCAATCTTACGCATAGTTGCAATTGAAATTGTGAGTACCATCATAATTAGCCAAATAATTGCACGATCATATTTTGGTCTACGTTCGCAACAGGTCTTAAATAGACCCACAGCCAAATCCCAGCGGAAGAACTCTCGTATTTTAGACTAAATAGATTTAATTAATTTTTAATTTATCACAAATACTGAGCAACTTACCCCAGTACAAATTTGATCTTGCCGGAGGCTTTCAGGAACAACAAATATAACGTATATAAGTGCAAGGACCATTAACCCGCAGCTTAGGGCAAAGACTGTTAAAACATTTGTAGCTTCGTATATAAAACTACTTGCAACAGATCCTGTTGTTATTCCAATTAAAATTGAAGCCTCATTAAGTACCATTCTGAAAGATATATAAAATAATATCAGATGTCTTAGTTTTTTTGTATTAAAATTTCATTACCGTAGATCTCTAGCTTTGGATACAGCCACGTCAGATATGTAACAATATATAACTGTTATTAAGGCACAAGTTCCTCCAAAGAAAACAGATGGAAGTGATGATAAGAGATAAATCCATGGACTTATTTCAACATGAAGTGAAATCAACGTTACAAGTCCCATTATGATGTATGCGAGAAAATATCCTTTAAATAAAAAAATATGCATTGATAAGAATGTCTGTTTTATGGATTCTAGTTGTGTTTCCTTCATAAATGCATAGCATTGTCGCCAATTTTTTAACATAACAAAGTTTTATATTTACAACATTAGTTTTGTTTTGTTATTTATTAGTAACCAATTTTTTTAATCTAATTGTTTCTTATTTTCAGATCTGGCTATTAATAAAAAAACATGTCTTGCATTTTTTAATAATTATAATCGTACCAGTGTAAGTTAGAATAATAACAGGTCTTCGACCAAATTTATCAGACCATGGTCCTAAGAAAAAGCTTATAAACGCTGGTATAACGCTTTCTAGAATAGATTGGGCCATAAGTATATTGGTTACATATTCCTGAACGTTTTCTTCTATTTTCTGAAAAAATAAAAGTAAAAAGAAATTCCCAGATCAGCACTTTTTTATAAACATTATTGTGTTGGTTTGATTAAATTATTGAAATAACTTTTGTCTCTTCTTTTTAAATTTAAATGTAAACATTAGAGACTAAGAGCCCACAGCAATTTTTGGGTGTGATTGAAAACAAAAAATAATTAGTATAATTAGATAGTCCTTAAGTAGTTATTTACAAATGTGAACGTCTTGCAAGCTCTAGTGGCAGCAATAGTGCTTAATAATACATCAAATATGCAGTTCTTTCCAATGTCTAAATGATTGTGATAACAACTTTGCCATAACTTCAAAATGAAGAGCTAAGTTCTCTGATTGCAAATATCGAGGTCCAAGACGTTTTGTAGGCGGTCTTCTTGGTGCAAGACTTACCCTATTCTTATCGCTACTTGCTGACAGAAGGCTGCCTGCAAAACGTCTTGGACCTCGATTTTTGCAATCAGGGCACTTAGCTCATCAACCGCGCACACACTTTTAAATAGAAAAAAGAAGAAAAAGCTTGTATACCTCGCAAACGACACTAACGATTTTAATGTAAAAACATTCACATAACATATAAAAGATATTATAAAAAATAAAGATGGAAATTGTTATATTACAATTCTTAGTGATTTTAATTTACCCAATGAAAAATAAAATGGTTGTTTTCAAATGATGAAAAGCAAATTTTTCCTTGTAACTTATCAAAAGATTTTGAATATAATTTAATTGATAGTATAATGGATTTGAATATGTAACAAATTAATGATAATTAAATGATATTTAGATAAAAATCTTGAAGCTTAATTAGGTGAAGCTAGTTTTAAGTTAGTTGAAAATAGTATTCATCACAAAGCACTTGAGCACTTGCGTTATTAGAATTAACGAAGATTTACTCAGGATACAAAGATGGGCTGATTCTAATAAACTTAAACTTAATCCATCGAAAACGCTAAGTATGGTTTGTTCAAGAAGTCAAGTTAATATGTCAAAATTGGGAATGTGTTATCAAATGAAATTGAAAACCTTCTTTCGTTCCTCAGGGCAGTCACCTAGGTCCATTCCTTTTTATTAATGATCTGCCAAATCATATTTCTTATTTCAGGTGTCTTCTGTATGCTAAAAAATCTTATCTGTGTAACATCTCCATAAGATGCCAGTAAAATACAAATAGACATTGATTACATAGTTGACTGGTATAATAAAAATGGGTTCTATTTAAATATTAAAAAATGCAGTATTGTAATATTTCTAAAAATACTGAATCAAAAAGATCTTGGAGTTATTTTTGACTCTAAAATGAGCTTTTCGCTTCAAATTGACCATGTAATTTCTAGAGCTAACACGATGTTGGGTTTTATTTCTAGAAATTCTTTTCTTTTCTTTAAGTCTTTTGTCCCTTGTCAGACCTTTGTTGGAGTATTGTTGTATTATATGGGATCCCTTTACACAATATAATATCCATAGAATTACAAAGGTTCAGAAAAGATTTACCAAATTTGCCTTGCAAAGATTTTTAGAGATTCGAGTTTTCCTTCTTATAAGACCAGATATACTTTAATTGATTTAAAAGCTATAGTGATAAGAAGAAAACTGTATTTGGTACTCTTTTTTTTATAACTAACACCCACTAAAAGGATTATGACTACCCTTAAAATGTTTAAGCACAGTGCGAGCGTTTTAGAAAAGTGGGAGAGGATTTAAGAGGAGATACCGATGCACATTGGTTTTGAATGTCTGAACATTATAATGGGAAGTAAGCACAGTCAGGTAAAGCATTCCACATTCGTGTGGTGCGGCTAAAGTAAGAATTTCTGAATTTAACTGTACGTCCGAAATTGGTCTCAAGGGTAAACTGATAGGCAATTCTTGAAGCGCGTGTATTACGGTTAAATGCAGCTGGCTATTTCAGTAGAAGTGTTTATAAAAATAACGGTAAAATAGTGAAAGACAAGAAACACTGCGGCGGTGCTCGAGAGATTCAAATGTTTCTGTTATACTTTTATCACCTATCATTTTTAAAGCTCTTTTTTTGGACTTTATCCATGTTCTAAATTCAAACATTGATTGCTCTGATTTGTTGTCAATGTTCAATGTTTATGTCCCTTCCCGTAGTTTGCGACCTAGTGATGGTACTCGTAATTTGTTTCTTTTCACGCCACAAATGATGTTAAACACAATCCAATTACTGATTCATGTATTACTTTCAATGAATTTGATCTTATTAATGATTTTAATAAAAGAACTTTAATTTAATTATTGAATTTATTATAAATATCATTTTTGTATGATTTAAACAGTATTCTCCATAAAGTCATTTTACTAGATTGACAAAACAAATAAAATAAATATTTCTCTTCAGTACGAACTCCTGAGATAATATCTTTTTTCCGTGAATTCAAAAATTAATTCAAAATTTTTTGTTTGTAAATTGTTTCACTCTGTGTTAATAATATTAAAAAACATATATTATTTATTTTAAAATAACATTTTTTTAATAAAAAGAACACAAAATGTTTTCGATAACGAGCAATCGGGAAATCAAGTTGCCGATCGCAATCTACACTCAAAACAGAGATTTTTTTAATCAAAAATCGACAGTTTAAATAGATAGTATTTATATTATCTGTTTTTGACAACAAAATATGTCTAATCTATTACATTTCTCAAAAAAACTGATTTTATTTTTAATAACTAAGCAATTAAATTTGTGCATTACTGCACTTTATCTATGATCTACTTCTAAATAGTTCACAAATCATTTTTTAGTTGCGTTAATAGCTTTTGTGTCATGCATTGTAGAAGTCGATAAGGAAAATTATGTTTACATTATATTCATTGTTTGAATTTATTGCTTGATTAAATCAGAAATACAAAGAAATACTCCTTAATATAATATTACCTCTATAATCTGTGCCTGAGATGTATAATTTAATAAAATGAACAATTAGATTGCCTGTAATAGCTCTAAGATCTAAGATCATTTTGTTTACCATTTAAAACAAATTCGAAGAATAATAATTTCAAGTATAAACTGTGCGAAATTTAAAAACAATCTAAGATTTTGCAAGTACATATGTATGCTTTTCATCTTTAAAAACTTATTAATAGACATCAGAATGCAGATTTGTCATTGTGTAAATGAAATAAATCTCATTTTTTCAAAATTGAATTTTTACTAAGCTGTAAAAATTCAAGAAGTCTGTAAGTTGGAAATATTTAAGTAGAGCCGGGTTCTTCTGTTTTTTTTTTATCTGAGTTGTGCCGTCTTACTTTCCAATCGGCCGACGATATGTGAATATGTATGTACGTAAATATACACATATTGTCATATGGAATATGGATATTAATCTTTAAGTTTCCTTGGAACGCCGAAAGTATTAGTGCTAGTCATTCGTCAGAAATAATTTTTAAAACTTCTTTTCCATGCAATGACATTATTGTTTCAGCGGTTTCTTTTATTTAATAATTCTCTATAATTTTCCAAAAAACAAATCTTTATCAAATTTCAATTATAATCATTATGATGGAATATTTTTTGTTGATTAAAATTTAAACGATTTTCTGAGTCAAGACATAAGTTAATGGTTTCTTTATTTTTTTGACAATCCGGCGGTTGTCTGTCGCCGAGGGGGATTATCGGAGCAGTTTTTTTTCGGGTCGTATAGTTTGTGTATATAACATTTCTGTGGACAGTTTTTAAAAAGCATAAAGATCATATATGTATGTATAATGTTGTATGTATTGTATCATATCAATATTTCAATTGTGTTTATTTGGCTAGTATCTATCCATATAGAACTTGGAATATTAAGGCAAATGTTGATAATAAATATATACTCACATACATATGTGAGGTCAATTCAGTAGCCATATACTTAGACGATATACTTATTGCGTGTTCGAAAGTTTAAACAAAATCAAAATCTAAATAAGCGATAGGTTTGAGTTAATTGACAATAATCCATTAGATCAGTTTGGCATCAACATCACAAGAGGGCATAATGGAACATAGATTTAAGTAACAATAATTATCAATGCCCAGTTCCTCGGCATCTGCTATGCCAATCAACAAATCTGAAGACCAGACGATGCAAGTCCGCGGTTTTTCTTTGGGAAATTCATTGTTCGCTCACGGTCAATCATATGTAGCTTGCTCGAGAGTTGGGAATTACAACGATTTATTTGTATACGCCAAAAATCGATAAACAAGAAATATTGTCCACACATTGGCTTAGCAATAAATTATATCACTAACTAAGATTAGACGAAAATTGTATTATGTGAAACAAAATTGAATTTATTAGGTAAATCGAAAACAAAATATCCATTTAAAATAATGCATTTCATTTCATTTTTATTAAAAAAAAATTCTAGCAGTTCCCAGCGATCTCACTTGGACTCATCAGTTGATTAGTTATCTATACACAGCTTTTGTTAAATTCAGTTCATCTTACGTCAATTTAGCAGAATAATGCTTGACGAGCCATCTCGTATCCTATAAATATAAGTAAAACTATTTTGAACATAGTTCTAAGTCCTTAAATAAAACAACCCAGCCTTTATTGAATTTAACCGCTCTTGGTTTTTTCTTTGATTTGTCCTAGCTATATTCTGTCTATTGAGTTAGATCAAGATTAGATACAATATGTTGAAAAATAAAATGTAATTAGTAACCCTTGGCATAATACAAATTGCGTTGGGTTGTCCTGTCAAAAGTCTGTGTTTGCTCCCCAGACGCTGTCACCTAAGGATAGACAAAAAAACATTAATAGGATTACAGTCTATTGCAAGGATAAGCAAATCCTTCGAGAGTATCTCTTGTCATGGAAAATGCTTCTTATCTTGGCCATTCGACTCGTTAGAAAATTGTAGATTTGTTCCTTATCTGCCCAGAGCACGCATGAGTTGGGAGTCACTGGGTTCAGGTTATCTACCAGGACCAGCCGCTGGCCTCTAATTTATTTTGTTTATTCGGTTTAATTTAAACTGTGATAAACGCCTAGCATCCCCAGTACCCATATGTCGACCGATTTGAAGTTTTTCAGTTAGGTTAGGTTAAGGTGGCTGCTGACCGGAAAAAGCCAACACACTTAGACCAATATTTGGTTCGTTGTGATACCACAGGATTTCAAAAAAAATCACCCTTACTCTTTAATCCATTTTGAGCTAACAATGAAGCGTTTGAGACAGTGAATGTCGGAATTTTTTCAGTTACATGTATAAGAAAAAAAAACAACCTCAAATCGTCAGTATTAAAAACCAGAAAAGAAAGTAATTTCATAAAAAAACACTATTGAATTTGGTTAATAAAGAAAATCTATCTATATATTTATCGTCAGTTTGATTTAAACTGAGATAAACGACTTATATATGTCGTTTTTTATTTGGCAATCCGGAAGCCTTCTGGACTCTTCTGAAAGTGGTCACTTGAGAAAAAATGACAGTTCTGAAAAGAAGAGAAATTCATTCATATACCTAAACTTTAAACTCAACATTTGTGATTTGTTGTATCTTAATAATTGTGCGAAGTGATTTTTTTGTCAACAAACATTATTCTTGATTTTCAAATCAAAAAAGTGTTCAGTTGGGATCCATCGGATTGGACAGAGATTCCGGATTGCCAAATAAAAACGACATAAGACATGTGCCATCTCCATTGAAACAAAAATTGTTTCAAAATTTGTTACAATTGTTCAAAATTGATGTACGAGGAACTGAAATTGAACTGTTTCGAAGTTTTCTCGGAGGCAAAACCCAAAGTACTTCCCAATAATGTGAAAATAGAAAATAATTTAGTAAGATTTAAGCGCTCAATTATAGATTTAGTTAAAAAACAATTACATATTAATAAATGTTGTGTAGACCATTGGGCTTAATGATCTCTTGAAAATAGTGCAATTAATTTAAAAAAACTAATTCATTTTGTCCCAACGTTTCACCGGTTTCTTTCCAGCTTCATCAGGGGTTATATTTATTAAGTTTTTAGTTTGGTTTTGGCAACATTTTATCTCGTGAAGTATTGAAAACAAAGTATTTTTTGAATATGACAATTATGGAAATAATTTGACTTTAACACTGAAAATTTAAGCAATAACAAATTAAGAAGATTTAATTTTAGATAGAACAAAGGTTTTTAACCTAATATCGCACATTATGTTATGGCTATCGCATTATTTTCAAGAGATCATCAAGCCCCATTGTCTACGCAACATACGTCACATTATATAATCGAATACCATTACACATACAATTATTAATAAATGTTTATACTGTGAAAAAAGCTTTAAAATAGTAAATTCAATGCTAAATAAAACTTTAACTTACTAACTAAAAAATCATTTGATTTCGCAGAAGTTTGAGTCTTAACCATTTTAAGAAATTTGGCATCGCGAAACATTTTTGAAAATTAGACAACAGTATCATCAATATTTTTTAAAGGGGATTTTATCATCAGTTACCCCCTGAAAACGATTTCCTAAAATATATGAAATTGTTCATTAAACGAGCAAAATACATGTTCATCTTGTTCAAGTTCATTTTTCATATTCAATTATAAAATTTATGTCTATCAGGTTTGTAGTAATAATAAAATATATTACCTAGTAGAAAAATCACAAAAGTTCAACTAGGACCGATAGCGTTAGAATAAGTTATCACCCATTACAGAATTCGGCGAATGAGCTAAAGTGACAATTTTAAATAATTTCCAAACCTTTGCTATTACTGAACCCGACGATTGAAAGTTGAACGAATGTCGGTAACAATCCCTGCACCACCGACATTTTGTTCAACTTATATGGTATTACTGAATTCGCAATCCATTCGCACTCCATACAATTTCTATCATTTTACATTCGCACCAATTTCGAGACGAATCTGAAGTGAATTTTTGATTAAACGAAAAATAAAAACAAAAATAAACAATAGAAAGCACAAAAATGTAAGTCAAAAGCTTATCATACTAAATGTTTAAGGGTTTGTTTAAAAAATTTTTATAGAAAACGCACAAATAACAACGCAACCTGAAAGCCAGAAATCTAAAAAAAAAAAAAAAAAGAAAGCACACGGTTGGTATTGAACGGTCCTCCATCCAAGTATTAACCACGCACAACGATGCTTGATTTCATTGATCGATAGCGATGCTATTATCAAAGCCTAGGCTGTTAACTAAAAGTCTGTAGCCGACAGTGTCGATACGAAAGTTCATAAATGATAAGGTAATTTTAGGAATCGACAATGTAACTCATCCGGCGAATTTCATAATTCAGTTTTACAGAGGACGCGAAAGGTCAACGGATTGAGTCAACTCACCGGGAGTAAAATTCTGCGAATTCTGTAATAGACATGATTATAAATCAGCCCCATTCTGCTATTCACGTGAATCTCCGATCCACCCATTCGATTCCCTTTCACACTGCCTTTGCATTCTGCTATCCATCGGGTAAACTTCATTATCCCGAACCAATTTGACATTCACGTAAACAGCTGTTCATGTGATAATCTTCTGAATCTTGGATAATTGTTTTTGATTTCATTAAAAATTCAAGTAAACAGAAGTAATTTTCTAGTTTGTTTTCATCTTTATTAAATTTGAAAATTAATTTTTTTTGTCCTAATTCGAAGCAGAGGAATAAGAGAATCCTCCAACATAAAGCTTCCACCTCCACAGCGAAATGAGTCAATATAAAGAAAAGAGGAACTAATCGCTTGTTTGAGATTTTTGCTGTAAATAATTTGCTAAATGGCGTTGGGCAAGATTTGGATGAGGGCTTCGCTCAGTCCACATTACAGGACGCACTTAAAGCCTACTTGTGTCCCAATTGTATTACTCTACAAATGACGACAGAAGAAAAACTAAGAGTAAAACTCTTGTTTAACCCAAAATTTGGTGTGCCTGGAGTTGTTATGTGCGTTAACGGTATCCACACTCCCATAGTGACCCTCTATCAAAACCAAAATCTCTTTTACATACATCAGAAAAAGCTACTACAGCCTGATTACAATCATTCATAAGCAATCGAGTAAATTGATCTTTTTGTTCTTCTACCCCTAAAAATGTTAATAATCTATTTTTTAAAAACAAATATTTTAAATTAGGCAATAAATTAGTTTTTACTTACATTTTACCGAGCACCAACCAGACAGACGATCCATTAAATGAAAAATCCGCAACATTTCATATGCGGAATAGATTTGTATAGAATGAATCCGTTCACGTGAATAACAGAATACCACGCAATATTACCGACTTAAATACAGATTCACTTCGAATGAATAGCAGGATAGTAATTAGTGAAAATTCAAGAAAAATGCCAACCGATGAATAGCAGAGTAGGGCTGAATGTTAGACATATTTTAATTCTCTATTGAGATATTTTCTCTAATTAAGTTATTTAAATCTGCAATGGCTACATGTTTTCTCTTGGGCAGTCAAAAGTACATATAGACGGTTAAAGTTTAGGATCTCGTAAGTCGAAAAATTAAACAAAAATTTTATTTAAGCAATAAAATATCGGTCCATTGGTGGTGGACGCATTATTTCAACAAATATTTTTAGAAATATAATTAACTACGCATTTAAAAAATATTTAAAAACCACTAACGAGGTCTTGTACCTTAACTGTTGATATTTGTTACGAGTTGTTTATTAAAAAAATATCCTACATTGGGGTCCATAAGTCGTTTTAAAAAATTGATTACGTTAAAAATTAAATGAATTATAACTTAACAGTATCTTTTCTTTCAAATAGAAATTGGTAGGTATAATGATATCAACATTTCCATTTAAAAACCAAATTGCATTAAATTATAATTGTTATACCTAATAAGCTTCATTTTTTTTTGTTATCGTTAAATAGATTAAAATACTTAAATTAGTAGGTGCAACCACAAATAATTGGTTTTTGTTTTAAATAAAATCTACACATGAACAGTTTTCCTTTTTTTTTTGTAAAAAAGTCTCACTAGTAGGATAATTAAAAATTGTATTTATTAATTTTCTAATGCGGAAACTAGCTATGAGAAATTGTAGTAAAACGCCTCTTTTCAGTATCACAATTGGAAAGATTGGCGGGCGTATAAATTGCATTACAGTACAACTCTTGCCTCTGACTAATGTAATACGTTTGTTATTTTAAGGTTCATAGGAATTTAAAAAAAAAAAAAAACCTTTGTATATGAGTCCCAATTTGCTGAGTTGTCTGACAGATGTTAAAGATATTCCTACTTTGTTTCAACTTTGTATGAATTTGCGAAATAATAAATATTAAAGAATTCATTCTACAACAAAGGATCAAACAAAGCAAATAATAAGACTGAAATAAATTACTTATCTTTATGTACTTTTTAAAACCAACTTATTTCCGATATCAAATAATGATAACATTTCTCTATTTGTATGAAGAAAATTGCTGCCGATAAGAGATAAAAGAATATCTTCAAGCTTTTCTTAAATATTACATACATAAATATGTTAAGTTGAATGTTTAAAAGATCAAATCTAAGGTAAATGTTTACCTAGGTATTGTAAGTTTAAGCTTGTGTCCAGCTATGGAATAACTTTATAATTATGTGAATTCTATATTTATTTGATTAAATAATCCAAACTTACCTTTGACTCCGGTGTTGGATCTTCTTTTTTAATACCAAGTAATGGAGTGCAACTCGTTTCGTTGTACTTAAAAATTACTATACATGTTTGATAGAGCACCTGATTCTGGTAAACAGCAGCTGAGAAATTTCAAGATTACGTTAAACAGTTGAAAATGTATTTAAATCACTTTCACCAGCAACTTACACGAGAGACTCATCGCGAAAAAAAGTAACAATACGGCAGGTTCCAATATGAACCAGCGATTTTTTGGTCTAGTATCTATTTCGACTGGATCTGTTGCATTGCGAGTTGTTATACTTGCAACAGATGGATCAAGAGCTGTCACCTGTACAGATTGTGCCCCAACCAGACGTTCCCCATCGGAATCCATTATAGCGTAATGCAAATATTAAAAATAAACTATTTCGAACTAATTAGCATACTCATAACAGCAATTTAAATGAAACAAAGAAAAACAATTTTTGCTACCTAAACTACAAATCTGTCTACAGATTACGTACGTTACGTTGCAACAACCAACCCATCGCGCACGAAATCAGTAACTGAGAATATATTGACGAAATGAGACTGCCACAACGTCAGCTATGAATCAACAAAATTGTCGTTTCGTTGGTGAGGGCAATAAGAATGTTTTTGTTAGTGGATTTGATTGTTTTTTCTAATCACAATCACAACACAATCACAGTAGCTAAATTAATCAAAATAAAAATATGTAAACACTAAACACCTAACTGGACAGTGGACGGAAGATACGAAGACAGACTAAAAATAAAAACAAAAGACCAACAAAAACACTAAACAGACCACAGACGAGACGACACAGGATGAGTCAAAAAAAATCAGATTTAACCGCGATCTCCACACGATATTTTTTTTCTGACAGGATTATCCACATGCCATGAGCTCATAGGTAATGTTACTTGCTACGATATTTGGGCATAATGCTATGTTCCTACCAAAACGAAATACGAGATTTAAAAAAACAGACACAATAATTCTAACTATGTTTTTCCTCGAATTCTTCCATTTTAATTTGAAATTGTCTTCTCAAATTGAGAAACCTCGGAAACCAGATATTTTTTTTTCCGCAGAAACGAGCTGTCAAAATTTTTATGGGAAAAACTTTCTGCAGATCTAATAAAATTATCTCACGAATTTGATGCGGTAAGATAAGAAATAAACCTGATAAACTTAAGACATTTAAAACAATTTCTTCATACAATTTAAAAAACAAGTCATATTTCTGCAAAACGGAAAATTATCTCCTTGCATGAATACCCATATTATAAATATCCTAGTCGTAAACTTTTCGACGTTTAGGAATTTTACAACGATTTTTCGACGTTCCATATAATTACTTGCTCATTTAATATTCGGAGTTAAAGCGAAGTCTGTCAGATATACTCGTTTCCAACTCGACTCTAAATCGATCTTTCAACTCGTGCCCAACTAGAATTTTCAACTTCGTTACCAAATTAGGGGTCAGTTATGGCTTTTATAGAAATCTAAATATTTTATTTATACATGATTATACAAAATATTAAATTTAAGACCGTGAAGAACCAGGGCCTAGCACTTCTATTGCATCAACAACCATAATAATCATCGATAATGAAGCAGAGGATGACAGAAAGTCACTCGCAAACATGTTTGTGTTAATGTTAATTTTTTTTTAAAAACTTAAAAAGACTTATTTATTAACTCCTTATTTATGTAACTTCGTTGCATAGGAGTTTTAAAGAAGTTGTAGTATTTAAATGTCGTTTTTACATGACATCGTGTGAAATTTACAAAACAACAATTTTTTTTTTTATTTTGATACTAAGGGTATTCATGTAACGAGATAATTTTCCGCTTTGTAGAAAGATATAACTTTCCGCAGCATGTTTTCATGAACACCCCCTAAGAAATACTTGCGAAAAAGTGGGAAATATTTTGTGAAATGTCAAATTAAAAGTCAGAATCCATAATTCTTTAGTTTACGAGGTTTATTTCTGCACTTTCCGCAGCAAATTTGTGGGATAATTTTATGCGATTTGCAGAAACTTTTTCCCATACAAATTTTGACAGCTCGTTTCTGCAGAGATAAAATTATCTGGTTTATGAGGTTTACGAGGGTTTTCCGCGCTTACATGAATACCCCTACTAAGACAAAATGGATTTCTACTACGTTTTCACCAAAATATAATCTGAGATTTAAGGGAAGAGATTTATATAGTATTTTCACGGCACTGAAAGATTAAAATGAAGATTAACTTTGACAGCATCTATCAAAATGCTAATGGTGTTTCAATTTTTCTTATAAAGTGGAAGCGAGAGAAAGAAAGTTTCATTTGTGCCAAACGATGAAAAATCATCGAGATAGACGGCTTTTAAACGAAGCAATATTACCTTGCGATTTTTAAGCCCGTTGGAGAGAGACGTATGTGGTGGCGGGGTTACATAAGGCGGAAGATGACTCCAAAAGAGAAACTAAGATTAAAAATCGCTTCCGTGTAAAAGCAGTAATAGCTTAGACTGCTTTTAAACGAAGCAATATTACATTGACTGCTTTTACACGAAAGCGATTTTTAATCTTAGTTTCTCTTTTGGAGTCATCTTCCGCTTTTTGTAACCCCGCCACCACGCCACCACACACGTCTCTCTCCAACAGGCTTAAAAATCGCAAGGTAATATTGCTTCGTTTAAAAGCAGTACTTGCGATTTTTAAGCCCGTAGGATAGAGACGAGTGTGGTGGCGGGGGTACACAAAATTGCTGGGGTTGGAAAAATTGCAGAGTTATCGTTCTTTTTTCTTTGTGGTTTTCTGTATTTGTCAGGTATGTTTCATTTCTATTTGGCGTTCGCTCAGAGAACTTCGATCTACTCACTAGAGTAAAGAGTGCGGAGAGATGACTCCTTTTCAATAGAAGAAAAGTTAACTTTCATTAAAAATCGCAGTGTTTAAAAGCATTCATGCAATCGAAAGGAAGTCAAAAGAGAATCAAAGATTAAAAATCGCTTTCGTGTAAAAGCAGTCTTAGCACGATATGGATATACGGTCAGTTCGAACTATAGAACAATCTACGAAATAAATTTGTATGGTAAATCTTCTAGATTTAAAGAAGATTTGTGGTAAATCCATTTAAATCCAGGATTATCTCTAGGTGAAAACGTAGTATAACATTCTTTAAACCCTCTAACTGGAAGAAGGAGGGATGCAGATTTCCGCTGGAAGTATTGATTTTCGAAAAAAAATATGAAGAAATTAATAGCTTTAGCTCGGCCTTTCCTAAGGTATATGGATTTGATGCAACTGATGACAGCTATGGTTTTGAATAATAACAAAAGAAATCAATTGGGATTTGTTAACTTTTATAATAATCAGAGATTTATAGATTGATAATATATTTGACATAAGGAAGGCTTAGCTAAAACGACTAAGAAAATATTTTATAAATAAGGATTTATTCGAGATGGAGTAAGCCCGATCAGAGTTTGAGCATGTTCAGAACGTTCTGAACAGAGTTTGATCAGAGCTGACCGATTTATTTACGAAACACACTGAACTATAAAAGGCGTCGATCTCCGTTTTTTTTGTTTCATTAGGGGTATTCATGTAAGCGCGGAAAACCCTCGTAAACCTCGTAAACCAGATAATTTTATCTCCGCAGAAACGAGCTGTCAAAATTTGTATGGGAAAAAGTTTCTGCAAATCGCATAAAATTATCTCACAAATTTGCTGCGGAAAGTGCAGAAATAAACCTCGTAAACTAAAAAAGTATGGATTCTGACTTTTAATTTGACATTTCACAAAATATTTCCCACATTTACGCAAGTATTTCTTAGGGGGTGTTCATGAAAACATGCTGCGGAAAGTTATATCTTTCTACAAAGCGGAAAATTATCTCGTTACATGAATACCCTTTTTGTGTTTTTCTTCGCCGTCTGTCTCTGTGTCCTACAGAATTTGAAAATGTGAACGCTTCATCAAATGGATTGTCAAACATGCTTGATGATATCAAAATATATTGATATTTTGCTGATTTGACAAGCATATTTGAGAATGTATGCAAGCTTGTCAAGCCACAAGCAAATTTCATTTTCAATTAAGTTCTCGAGCTGTGCATATCGTAAGAAAATATTTCAAAATGCGTCATATATGCATTGGCGGTAATTCAGGTGGATTTTATTAGATTAATTTAAGTTTTCTGTAGACTTTTAAATATAAAAATGGTAGTAAATTTGCTCAACTAATATTTCATATATGCTCTGAGTTGGTCCGCCATGGTAAGAATTCTAATGAGAAGTGATGTTTGGCAGCATGTTTGACAAATGTGAACGCAAATGGTTTCAATCCGTCAAATATTCATCAAACCATATTTGTCAAACATATTTGAGAATGTGAACCCCCCTAATGAAAGTTCTATGTCGATTTTGGCTGTAGTGTTGCCAGTTATTTGTTTTAATTTTTCTTTTTTGTTCTATCTGAAAGCCGATAAAATTACGAAAATTTTGGTATATAAAACTCATTTTTGGTATTTTGGTCGACATACAACCTTATAGTTCTCAGCCAGCGATCTGTTCACACAGGTTGGTTGGTTGGACGAGCCACCCAGGTTTTCAAAATATTTTGAAAACCATGCAACATGTTGGTTTTGCGTTCACATGATAGAACATTGATGATTATCGAACCATGTTGTACAAGATGTTCTTCCATGTGAACACCCCTAATAAGTCCCAAGTTTTGATATGCAATATACACAGTGGAACTTCGCAAAAGTTAAAAGGTTGTTAACTTTTTAGAGTGGTTAATTTTTCTGGTCGCTTTTCCCGAAATAATTTCAATATCTTTTCGCAAGCTTTTCCAACTTTATTAAAAATTATGTATTTTATTTTATACATACATACATATGTACATACAACTCGAAATTTGCCTAAGGCACGAACGCCAAACAATGCCAAATCAATTTAAACTTAAAGCAATTTAAATTGATTTGCTAATAAATAATTTTCCATCACTTTCCTGAAAATTGAAATTAACTTGCAGCACATGACATTTTAAAAATAAATATTTATTTAATTATTTAAACAGTTAGCAAACTGTATGAAACTTTATTAATGAAACTAACTTTCATTTCTTCGTTGTGAATTCTTTTGAAATTTAAAATGAAAATTCAATATATTCTAAAAAGTTACCCAATAAGTTAACTTTCCAAAGATTTTAATGTGAATAAAACTTTATTTACTTTTCAGAGAGTTAACTTTTCCGAGATTGTACTGTAATTTAAAGTAGTAGTAGTAGTAGTAGTATTTATTGAGATTTTTTTTTTCAACACAAATTTACATTCTTAAATTCTATTTAACATAGTCACTTATGTATATTTTATAGGAATTTGCCGACTTAGAATTGGTCTGGCTAAACAAAAGTTATATCTTTTTATGCTTTAAGGAAACAGAATTGATTAATAAGACATTGTCTTTCACAGATTGATAAATTAAATACGTCCACTCAACAAGACGATAACTTGAAAAAAGAAAAAACTTAACCTAAAAATAAATGCTTAACCTAGGGGAAAAGATGAAAAAGGAAGAGATATGAGCGTATTATATACGTCTCTATCTAAACACTAGAGTAGTGTGCAGATATTTTTAATTCGAGTGAATACAATTTTCATGAGTCAATTTTGACAGCGATTGGATGGTTGTTAATGTTTGGTACATATACATGTTACATGAATGGATTATGATGTTTTTTGTTCTTTTTTTTTTTTTTTTATTATATGAGCTTAGTTTAAGTACTTAATTGATAAAATTCTTATAAATATATGCTAATATTAATATATTCACAGCAGAGTTACTAGTTATATCATAGGCACTGAGTTCGTCTAATCACAATCAGGTAAAGTTTGGACGTAAGTTTATGTTTATTTATCTTTATCTTTTTTTATTATTTTTTCTTCTTTGATGTTTTTTTCAGTCTTTAAGTTACAATCATAGGAAGTTAGTTAGATGTGGTGAGATGCCTAGCCTCTGTATGTATTTGGGAGTTGTTTTTTGTAAAATGGAGAGGTGGACAAGTTGTCCTCATCAAGAATAGTAAAGTCAGAGCTGGAACCCTCGTTGAGGATACTTATTGGAGACATATAATATCTGTCATTTATTGACCAGTTGATGTTACTCTCATATATGTTTTGGAGGACAGAGTTGTCGTGATTATGTAGAGCAGATATTCTTTTCTTGGAGAGGAAAATCAGGTAGTCAAGTAGGGGAGTAATATTCGAATCTTGGTATATTGAGCTGTTACTATGCCATTTACCACCCGGTCTTCGGCCTTTGTTGATGCACTTTCGGATGATGTAGCGTTCAAATCTATGGAGTTCCAATGCCACATTGGGAGTGATTTGAAACCATATGAGGAATCCATAGGACAATAATGGACGAATCAAGGTTTTATACATAAGGAGTTTCGTTTTAGTTTCGACATTTTTTGAGTTGAGTAAAAGCTTTAACTTTGCAGCAGCAGCCTTGCTATTGTTCAGAGCCTTTCTCGCATGGGGGTTCATTTTCAATCTTTCATGGAGATTAACACCAAGGTATTTGATTGATTTCTTCAATGGGACAGCATTCCCAGCAATAGAAAGATTTAGTTGTCTACTTTCACGAACAGCAAGGTGGTGTCCCTTACCCGCCGCATTGCGAAAGCAAATCAACTCGCATTTGTTTGTATTTAACTCGATTCCCCATTTTTTATAGTATGGGATGATTAAGTTGAGATGGGATTTGACTGAGTTAAGGGCATCATGTGGTCTCTCATTAGGACTGAACAATATGGTGTCGTCAGCGTAGAGAATTGCTTCGGAGCAGAAATGTTGGATTGGGAAATCATGAAGGTATAAATTGAAGAGGAGGGGACCAAGGATAGATCCTTGGGGAACGCCAGTTTGGATTGGTATAAGTGGAGATGACTCTCCTTCAAAGTTGACTGAGAGTCTACGGTTTGAGAGGAAACTTTTCAAGATTTTTATAAGGATAGGAGGAATATTTAACTGATTGAGTTTGTACAACAGGCCCGCATGCCATACTGAATCGAAAGCTTGTTTTAGATCAAGTGCACAGGCAACTGTGCATTTTCTAGCCCGCAAATTTTTTAAGATTTTATCTTGAAAGTAAAGTAGCGCGTGTTCAGTTGAGTGTCCTCTTTTGAAACCGAATTGAACAGATTGTGCAATATTTGAGTCTTCAAAGAAGTTAAGTAACTTTGAAAGAATAATTTTTTCTAAGATTTTTCCCAGATTAGAAAGAAGGGAAATGGGTCTAAAGTTTTCTATATCATAGGGGGAATTACTTTTTTTGATTGGAATTAACTTTGCTATTTTCCAAGCCGATGGAAAATAGCAGTTATTAAGACAGTTATTAAAAAGGGGAGTTAAAAAAGGGGCTATTGAGGTTTTTGATTTACGAAGAATAAAATTTGGAATATTGTCGAGACCAGAAGATTTTTTATTTTTTAATGATGTGATTATATTTTCAATGTAGTTGGAAGAAATAAAGAATTCATTATGGGTATCCACTGATGTATTAGAGGGAGAAAAATTGGTAATTAATAGATCTTCATTCCAGATCGAGAAAGAAGAGTTGAAAGTTAGAACTTCTAATGAGGTGACTGGATCAGCAGAGGGAGTTTTTAATTCAAAGAGTTCAGAATAGAAAGTTTTAAATGCTTCTATTTTTTCCGATGGGGAAGACAAGGAATTGTTGCGAAAAGATAATGTCTGGTTAATTGCGTTATGTTTTTTCTTTCTGCCAGTAATTTGATCAATTACCTTGAAGACATTTGAGTTAGGTTTCAAGTTACTCAGCTTCATTCTAAATTGTTCGTTCAATTCTAATCGCACTTTGTCTTTAATTATTTTGGATAAGCAGTTTATGCGTGCAGACAGTTCAATATAAGGTTGATTATTTCGATCTCCAAAATGGTGATAAATTCGTTTGAGTTTTCTTTTCCAGGCTTTACGTGTTTTAAATAGACTTAAGGTGGCTGAAGAGATTTTAAACCAATTTTTTTTAAGACAAATTTTTTTACTGTGGGTGTTGATGCAGGAAGAGAAAATTTCACTAATTGTATCAATGAAATTGTCAATTTCTGAATTGGAGAGATTTCTATTGGTTGGAATGTTTAAATTTGAAAGTCCAGATTCAAGCGAGCGATTAAAAGCTGACCAATTGGTATTCTTGAAACTGGTAGTGGTCTTATAAAAATCTTGGAGCGTCGAATCCTGCCTCATTTGGATACTCATGAACACCGAATAGTGATCCGAGATGGCATCAAGAGTGATGCAAGCAATGTTATTGTCAGATCTGAGATTTGAAGAAATTAAGAAAAAATCGATATGAGAGCTCGATGAGGGCCGGGTAGGGCCTGGGGCTGCAATTATGTCTAGATCAAGAAAATGGTTGTTCTGGAACCAATTATAGATAAGAGAGCCATTCTGGTTTATAACTGTATCCCCCCAGAGAGGATGACGAGAATTAAAATCACCACCTATTATGATGTGATCAAATCGACTTAGGGAACTGAGGATATTATCAAGAGCAGACGGAAGAGAAGAGCCAAAGTTACAGGGAACATAAATGGAAACAAGTGCCAATGTTTTTGGAGAGATTGGAGAGTTTAAGGGAATTATGGCTATTGTAGTTGAAATCAAGCTATTGGTAAGAAATTTTTGGGAGAATCGGATTGAATTCTGAAGTAGAATTCCCGTTCCTCGACCATCATTGTTACTTATTAGGTTGTATTTGTCATTGAAAGGACACTTATTATAGTTTTTTTTAAGACAAGTTTCTTGTAGTAAAAGGGCTGAAGGAGAAGTCTCTTGTAACAAGAGGTCAATTTCTATTATTTTTTCTTTGGATAGGGAATTGATATTGGAGGTAATGAGGTTGAAAATCATGGGGAAATGGGGGAGAGAGATGCTATAAAGCAGAGGTAAGCACCTGGTTTCTGGGATTCATCCATTTGTTTGTAGTTTGGCCAGAAGCCTCTAATTTTAGAAATTAAGTTAGATATTGGCAAACCAAAAAGTCTAACTGACTCGTCAATGAAGTCTGAGACATCATTTTTAGAATGATCCGAGGGAATCGGGATCGACTGTTTAGGAGTTTTTTCGGTTCTTTTATAACCTCTTACTGCATCTGAGTAGAGGGGAACATTGGACGGAAGGGTAAAAATTGGGTTTACTACATGTTTATCGTTTTTAGCTTCAAATAACAAAGCATCCTCTTTCTTTTTCAAAAAAGCAATTCGGTTAGGGCAATTTTTAAAATTCGCCGGGTGACCCGTCGACTTGCAATTAACGCATGAAGCGATTGAAGTCTCAGTTTTCGGGCCGAGTTTACACTGGCCGGGCTCATGGTCAATTAAACATTTGACGCATCTGGTTGGGAAACTACAGTAAGCTGCCACATGGCCGTACCTTTGACAACGGTAACATTGCTTCGTGTCCGAATTTTTAACCGAATCCCATTTTATTCTGTGTCTTAGTAAAAAGTTAACTTTTTTTATTTTTAGCAGACTTTCTCTGTCCTCCAAAACACATAGGAAAAGGTCAAGTGGGATATCATTTTGTTTCGACCATTTGGTCTCAAATTTCTTAACTACTACCCTCAAGGAAGGGTCCAGCTTGACAAACTCTTTCTGAATTTCTTCAGATGAAAAATCGTTTGAAATGCCTTTCAAAATTGCATTGTATTTCTTTAGTTGTTTAGGTGTGAATGAATAAGCTTCAACACCATTTGCTTTAAATTCTTCCAGAAAGAGTCTGTGTAGCTCAACACTTCTAACTATTATTTTGAGTTTACCATAACCGTTTGCCATAAACTTTACGTCATTAAGATTGTAATTAGACTTACCCAAGAAATCCCAGATTGATTTGGAAGAAACTCCCTTCGTGAAGATGGGGGGGCACCATGCTTCTGGTTTAACTGGAACTGTGTTGGAGTCCGCAGCATCTGGGAAACTGTTGTTGTTGTTTCCCCTCACGTTGATGTTCTCATTAATCCTCTTGTTGTCGATAAAGTTGGAGCCATTGTCCTTGCTGTTGATAATGTTGCTGCAGCTTGCGCCCGCTGCATTGAGGGTTTCATTCAAAGGGCCTTCCTTGTCTTCAACTTCGTTGAATGGAGACCAGCGGTTGTGGTTGTTAATAACCTCTCTTGCAATTTTTTTTGTTACAACGAGGGGTGTCTGGTGTCTTCTTTTTCTTGCCATCACCATAGTGAATTTATCCTTATCACCAGCAAGAAGATTCCTGAGAACTTCTGTGCTATTTATTTCAACGCTCTTATGGTTAGAGGCAGTTAAATTGTTGGCTTCGTGTCCAATTATAACACATTTACTAACAGACGCCTGTTGATTGGCGCCGAAAATGTTGCTTGTCGCGTCAGTCTCCATCTCATTCCCACTCACAGAATGAATAGACGTATTTGTTTCAGAATTCCATTCTTGGGTAGCAGCAAAAATGATTTTTTCTTTATCCGCATCGGTAAACATTTTCGATGGCAGTTTTATCTTTTCCGCAAAAGAGCGCTTATCCGGCGGCACCTTGGGCTCATCGGGAGGATGAAACTCACTTTCCTCCATTGTGAGCAAAAAAAAAAAAACTTAATTAATTTTAAAAATTTATCAAAATGATTTACGAAGGTATCAGAGACGTCTGCACAGTTCAGAGAACGAAACGAGAATGTAATTTAAAGTTTTAATGCCCGCTATACAAATGTCTATTGAAATCGGTCAAGTCTTCGATTAAAAATTCAATAATCATAAAACCGATTGCATAACTCAAGTTTTGATCTTTTTACGGCAATATTAGAATTTGTGAGACAAAAAAAATAATTTTCCACTATGAAATGACTTTAAAACCTTAATCAGACAGAATGGCCGGAACCGATGTTCTATAACATCAGATTTGATTAAAATCTCGAGATCCTTTTTTTTAAGAATCATAATTTAGAAAAACTAAATTTCTTTTTTTTTTTTCTTCTTTCCAGTAATGATTAATGGTTTCCGATCTTAGTCGTTTCCTCTAAGTTCGGCTACTTATAATTATGATAACTACTAAACATAAGTTTGAAAATCAAATAATTTAAACGCCCGTTGCCTTGGAGCCGTCTTATTAAAACAAAAGTGCTCTCAATTATAATAAAAGGTTTTTATTAGAATGTTCGACCACATAATATCCCAACCTTAAGCTAGACTTATATTCTAATACCTTCTTCGGTCTCGATCTCGGTCACTTCTATCTTTATCCCTACGTCGATCGCGTTCATCATGACTTACGAAACGACCTTCACGTTCTCCCCTTCCCGAATATCGATCATCTCCTCGACCAGATCTTGCTCCACCTCCCCCATGCCAGTCGTCTCTACGATCTTCGCGGTCATGTCCCCTTCGGTCGCGGTCTCCACGATCTCGATCTCTTTCTCTGTCCCTTTCATACCTCAGGCAGTCGCGTTCATAGTCATTGATCTCAGTGTGGGCCTTTTTCTTTTCTCTGGACCTTGATCTAGATCTAGAGCGCTCCTTCTTCTTTTTCTTCTTTGGTGCGTATTTTTCTTGAACCACATCTTCTTCGCTAGCCACATCATCATCTAAGTCTTCATCTAAGGCAGATACTTTTGGCTCTAACTCGTTATTCTCCTCCAAAACAGTACGTTTTTGAATGCGCGGCAAAATAATGTCGCACACGCGGTCGCTTTTAAGCAGCTCGTCTATGAATTCGTCCATGTAGACGATTTCATATTGACCACCACGATTCTGTCGTCTCAACTTACGATTGTCGTTATAGAGAGGTTCCAGATATTTATAGCAATCCATTGACGATCCTGTTAGTCGGAGGTAGAAAGCGCCCAGAGCTCGAACGTACTTAAACTCTTCGTTCTTTATAAACTCCACAACAATGTCCTTTTCTGGTTGAATTTGTAACATCTTCAATGTCAAACAAAGGAATTGTGTTGGTTTAATGTTGCCACCGTAAACGCCGCCAACAAATCGCAGTTCCATCGCTTTGTCCACGAGTAATTCTGCGGTTAGAGCAAAGCATTGTTCCTTCCAATATTTCGAGTCGTAAATTCGCGAACGGATGATTTTCTCAATTAAATACTGCGGATTTGTTCCGTGAACATTTTTCGCTTCTTTGACTGTCCGATTTGCCATCGGATTAGATATTTAAGACGTAATTTAAAATAAATTAGATTTTATAAAAATATTTTCATGAATATGATTATACATTTATGAAACAATAAAGTTTGACAATTGACAATGACAAGCCATATGCCATACAAAGTAAAAATTTTGACAGCTTAGATGGTCGAAAATATCCCATCGGAAACAGAAAACAAAAAAATGTAGTAGAGGAAGAAAAATTAGCCAGAGTCTACATTCTTTTTTAAAATTCGCAATCGGGAAAACATCGGTTTGGATCACACGAGCATTTGTTTTTGCACAATTAGCAATTTTATTCGCCCATCATGTCATATTATTTTCTAGTTCACCTACATTTATTATACTCAGGGCAAAATATATTATGAAAATTCTCTTCAATACTATTTCTCTTTTTATCATTTAACACCCTATTAAAAACAAAAACAGAACAAATCATGAATTAACCGATTAAATAACCTTTTTCTTAATCCAAAAGTCCACTATTACACGATGTCTTACGAGACGAGGCTCACGTAAGTGCGAAAAAGAAAGCAGATATGAAGAAATGAGATGCAAAAAAATATTCCCGGTGAGTACCGGGCTGATTTTTAGTAGTCTCATCTTAACGTTTCTTTTTCTCTTATTCGTTTTGTTGTGTTGTGCATTAAAAAATACGAACAACTGTCAAATTTGAGACATGAGTCTCATGAGACATGAGTCAACGTGTAATAGCTTTTGCCTCACGGGATACAAATTTAAAAGGAAAGTCAAAAATGAGACATGTCTCATGAGGCAATGTGTAACAGGGGACAAAAGAGCATTTAAATGACAGTCCATAGAACTATAACATATATCTCCCAAGCAACGCTCCATTGTTCATTTCTTCACTATCTTATGGGTAGTTTATAAACTGTATCTTTGTAAAATAGCCAGTTGTATTTTTCCCCTAATATAATTCAACAATATCATTTGCGCTTCAGGAAATACGCATTGATTTGCTGTTGAGCCAATCTTAGGACGCAAAATTAAGTTCTTTACCTGGATCAAACATTCAAGACTGTGCTCAAACACTGTAATTTAATTATGGATGGCTGAGCGGCAGTACCCTCTTGCGAGGAATTAACAAATCTTCTAAGTATCTCTTGTCATCAAAAGTGTCAGAAAATTGTAGATCCCCGCTCCATATCTGCTACTACGCACACAGTAATCGTTGAGAGTTGTAAGTCACAAGGCTAAGGCGAGACGAGCTTCAGTTATGGCCTCCTATTTAATTTTTTTATTGTGAATTTAAAAATAATGGCGCAAAACTTTAGTTGAATTAGTACGATGTTAAAGCTGTTTTAATATGGAACTAGGTTAAAACAACGATTTTGCAAATTTTAATCGAATGTAGCACCATAATTTCTCTACCTTTTTATTAAAATTAAAATCATCGAATAACTATTTAATTTTTTTAATATCGTGCTAACTTCATTATGACTCTTTGACATTTACGAACGTCAAAAAAGGTGTGTTAAGGTGTGTTCGGAAGCAATTTATTAAGAAATTTGCTTAAGTATAAGTAGAATACTAGTTAGAAAATGTAAACTTCTTTCAAGTTAGCAAGTTGTTAAGTAGTATCATACAAATACCTTAATAATAGGCTGCTTAAAATTTTGCGCTAATGCTTCTTTTGTACAATTAATTTAAATAGTTTTTTCTTAGATTTGGTGCCTAAAGTACATTTTGCAGTTTCCAATTACATGTTCAACTCAATAGTATCAAGTTTAACGCGATTTTAAATTATGCTTGAACTAAAAATCTTGTTGAAATTAATTGTTTGCACTAACGAGGTGTACCTATAAGTGAATTTTATGAAGGTATCAATTTTTTTCGAAATATTTATCCAATTTAAACATGGCCTTAATTCAAATAAATTGGTGCAGACAGAACCCAATTTAAAATGGACCAAATATAAAAATTCCCACTAAAAAGCAATTGTACTAGACCTTAGACCAGAAAAATCCCATTTTAAACAGTAAAGTGTTTTTCTTGTATTTCTGTTGGATGACGCATGCTGTCAGATTTTCATCTTCATTTTTGGAGACATAAAAAAAGGAAACATAAAGAAATTCACAAATTTCTTTCCAATTTTCTTGGTTTAAAACTACATTTTACTTTGCTTAGCAATCTTAAATTTTTTCCAAAAATCTTTGTGATAGTTTCTCAAGCCAAAATAACAAATAAAAATCTCAGCAAATATGAGTTTCTTTGGTAAAATGTTTGGGTCAAAAAAAGAAGTTGCTCCCACAACTGGCGAAGCAATACAAAAACTACGCGAAACAGAAAATATGTTAATTAAAAAACAAGAATTTCTAGAATCAAAGATCGAGCAGGAACTCGACATGGCCCGAAAAAATGCATCAAAAAATAAGCGAGGTAATTGATTTGGAGAATGAAAACTCGCTGATTAGTTTTGCGACGCAAAGACCATTGAGTCATGTGTTTAATTAACATTTTCCAATAGCTGCCATTCAGGCCTTAAAGCGGAAGAAGCGCTATGAGAAGCAGTTGCAACAAATCGATGGTACTCTGTCCACAATTGAAATGCAAAGGGAAGCCCTCGAAAGTGCAAACACGAACACGGCCGTTCTGACCACAATGAAAAACGCTGCCGACGCTCTTAAGGCTGCCCATCAAAATATGTAAGCAACTCCAATTCTTAATATCAAGTTAGATAGATTTAGGTTTGTTTTCTAGGGACGTGGACCAAGTGCATGACATGATGGACGATATTGCCGAGCAACAAGACGTTGCCAAGGAAATCTCAGATGCTATTTCGAATCCAGTTGCCTTTGGTAAGTTTTTAAGGGAAATGAATACGGTAAACTATCGAATGACCTTTCCCAATTATGAGAATTTATTGTTGAGTTCGTATCAAAACCAGTTTCCCTCAAATTTAAAAATAGACTCGGTTTGCGAACCCATGATCTTAAATTACATTTATAAGTCTGATATCATTTGCCCCTAAGACTCTTTTATTGACAAACTTTCCTTTATTAAGGAGCCGATATCGACGACGAAGAGCTTGAACGTGAATTAGACGAACTGGAACAAGAGAACTTCGACAAAGAAATTATTGGAATTGGCGAGCCAACACCTCTTCCCGAAGTACCTACGGACGACGTTAAAGAAAAGGCCGGTGGCACCAAACAAAAAGAAAAGAAACAAGCAACAAGTAAGTGCTTCAAAATATACTTCTCTTGGGTTAGGTTCATTTAAGTTTTCTCTAGACGATGCTATGGATGATCCCTCCATGAAGGAACTCTTAGCCTGGGCTGAATAATGGAATCGTCTTTTGTCTCTTTTTAAATATATTCATAGAAAAAGTATGCTTCGATATTTATACAATAATAATTAATAAAAACAAAAACACTGAATAAAAAAAAACAAAAAGTCGCTAAAGCATTAGAATAAGGAGAATTCTACTAAATTTTCTATGCAACAAAAAAACACGAATTTGAATCCGAATAAAGGGTTACAATTATGGCAAATGTTTATTCCAAGAGCAATTAGATATAATCCTTGCTAAGTTTAACTCAATTAAAGAAAAAAAACCGTTACACATTTTAATTCTATGAATTTTTAAAAATCAATTTTCTTGTCCTTTGTTATTTTTTTTTGGTATAGTTTTTATTTTATTTTTCACATCAAAGTTGTCGGAATGTAAACGTGATTTTTATTTTTAGTTTTTTTTTTTTTTAACTTAACTTTATGTTGATTATGAAATGAAGAAATACAATAAACTTATGCGAATAATTTTAATATTTAAGTGTACTACACAAATTTTATAGTGAAGACTTCTTTAATCGATAAAAACGGGGGTTCTTCCAATAAAGAAGTTTGTTGTTATGTTAAACCTTTTCAACATGCACACGGAAATCAATAAAAGCAATGTGAGTATTAAGAAGCAATTTCTAACATAACCGGCTCCTGATCCATAAAGGTTCTCCGAGTGAGACACGACAGCTTTCCATCCATCATTTTAGAGAAGTGCTATGCTGCATCCGCTATGACTTGGTCTTTAAACCGGAGGTTTGATTTCTTTGTCGTCTTGAATCTGGGATTCGAATACTCTTCTCTCCGATCTTTTCTTTAAATGGTGTATACAAAATCGTGTGGAGTTATGCTTCGAAAACTCAATGCTGTTCAATGTCGTTTAAGTAAAATGCATTTGCTATTGTCCTTGAATGGCACTTTCATCAAAGAAACACAAAAACTGTCAGTACTTTGGATGTGCGTCAGCAACGATCTTCGTTAGAATGACCACATTATCGAGACCGTTAAAAAACCCTGCTAAATGCTTAGGATTTCTTTATTGGTGTACATAGTTTGTTCACCTCTTCTGATCTGGCTACAATTTATGAGGCGTTTATATGTCTTAAACTCAAGCATAGCTCCCATCTTCGAACACCGTCGGAATGTTTCATGTTTTCCCTTATTTTATCGTTTTTTTCGCAATCAGTGCTCCTTCAAAGTACCCAGTCACATTCCTCCCTTCAATCAGTTCACCCGTGATACTCATTTCTCTAAAAATGCTCATCAATTAACCCTCGAGCCTAATTTCTTTTTTTCTTGTTGCACAACCCGATTATGGAATAATATACCCAACACTGTTTTCCCTTGCCATTTCAATTTGCAGAACTTTCAAACACAATGTTCACCTTCTTTCTCTTCCCCTAATTTTTCCCATTGCTCGTGCTGTGTTTATTATTATAAGGTCTCAATAAACGCTTGAGTGCGAGTGAATTGTAAAAAAAACATCCACATCTTGGTATAGCTGATACGAGTTCGCGGTTATATTTTCTCCTCCATTCGCCCTGTCCGTATACAGTACCAAATATCCGTCGAAGAATTTTTCTTTCGAAAGAGCCTGGTATCATCTTTTATAGCATAGCACATTTGTTAGGAACTTATATGCAACATTTAGCAGGGATATGCCTCGATAGTTCTTGCAAGACTTAGGATCACCTTTTTTGTAGATGAAGCTAATGATACAATTATCTGGACATGCTTCCTTTCACGCATATTTGTTGATTTATTCAGCAGTATCAGGAATTCCATCGTAATCGGAAGCTTGTTACGAATCCCGAAAAAAATTATTACAAAATCCATCGTAGTGGAAAATCTCATACAAATTGTCATTACGAACGGATTTGGTGATAGCTTTTTCGGGATTCGTAAAAGTTTCCGGTTACGATGGAATTCGTGATAGGGCTGCATATCACCTCTGTATTATTTAAGAGCTTTATATGTGAGTCATCAGACCCTATGGCCATGTTGGTCCTAAGCTTATGTATAACAGCCTACCTCTTCAACCAATGAAGGTTAGGGATATGTGCCTGTCAGCATTAGAGCTGACACTTTAGACTATGAGTTAGTACAGCGTGAGACCACATTAAAGTTTGGAGACTTTCTTCCTAGTTGTTGAACCAATTGGAGTTCCTTATGAAGGGAGTTAGATTGCCAATATCTATATTGGCCAGATCACTAAGATCATTGTAGTAGAAGTCTCCCGAATAGAGTCTACGTCTTTGGGATAAAGCTGGACATGTATAGAGAAGGTGAGGAATCTAGTCCTTCTCCTCTTCGTCCATGGAGTTTCTGCAGAAATCGATAGAATAGACTGTAAATCAATGAAGATATGAAAATTATTTCGGTTTAAGTGGAGTGATTGAATTTAATTCAATTGAAAGCTCAAGTGACCTCAACCTGGGCGAAACGCACCTTGGAGTTGAGGTCACTTGAGCTTTCAATTGAGATAAACTGTAAACATATTTGGATTTTTCTTTCTATAAATTACGGCATTCTTAAATTGTGTACCGAGATACGATTATGATTAGATATGATGTTCGCTCTGGAATGACTTAGTCAGCTTTGCCTTTGGGCTTAAGTGAAGTGTTACAACTTGTTCGTTTCGCATTCCTGATCAAAGAGTTCCGGAAGGTTCTTCCGAAATACCAAATGCAATCAAATTTTCCTAGGTAGATGTGAAATACTTGTTCACCTAATTAAGTTGACCAAGTCCTCATCCAACAAGCGTCTTGCACACAGGTTGATCCCTAGGTATCTTTCCACAGTTTCGTACTCCAAGTTGGTCGAGGTCTCCTTCCACTTGTGTATGCCACCTAAGCCGCGACCTTCCTCTAAAAATGAATGTTTGTTCGTAAAATTGATCTTCAGACCGCTTCGTATGCATACCGATGGCCTTAATTCCGATTTTCAATTTGTCATTCCATGATTTCTTGTTCTCGCAATGGCAAAAGGGTCATTTTCGATGAAATACGGGAAACTTTATTCAATACTAAAACACATCTGAACACAGATGAACTTTATAGTATCAATATTAACCACAATATTACTCTTATCTGGGTCATTTTGGCATTGATTGGTATGAACAGGCAGACTAGCTGGCCAGGCAAAAGGATCAGCCCTTCATACCTCACTTGCAGAAAGAGCCAACATTCTGGAGTTATGAAGGGCAAAATTATCGCAATTTTTCTTAGCGAATCAAACCATAGGTGGAGCAGTTTTACTAACTGCATTATATCTAGAAATATTTGGTCCACCTATAACAAATCTCGACATAGCCAGACACCGGCCAAAAAGAAAGCATGCATCGAAGCTAGGTATTCCCCACAACATTCCTTGTCATAGCTGTGGGGACTAGCGGGAAAAATAAATAATCCTCCACTTTCTCTGTCCTGCTCTGGGCAATTTTAGAGCACAATCATTAGGAAGGGCATTTTTTGACGACAATGACGAGCTTTCGAAAATGAAGACCAAAGACTTGATCTCTTTTCTCAACGCGATGAAATGGTTCTAGGACGAACTTCGCTTACTTCTGTGCCATACCCTTCGTTTGACTCCTTAAATCCCGAGCTAGCAGACTGAGTGTTTTGACGGTGACTTACTGTGCGTGAGGCCGGATAATCTCTCAATCGGATTGGCCACTTTTTTAGTATCAGTCAACAAGCTGCCCAGCTTGGCACAGTGTAGGTGGTGTCAGATGAGTGCTGTGGTCCGGCTGATTGAGGGATCCAATTTCCGGATGATTGTGCAAAATCAAACACACAATAAGGGACATCAAAACCTACTAGATCCATATTTTTGAACTTAATACAAACTGGATGACCTGAGAATCTCCACAATTTCCCATATCAATGTCATCCACAGGTTCATACAAGTTATGATATCAAAATGGAGCACTTCAGCGCTAATTAGACCACAGGGCTAGACTGCCGTACTCGTCTGTTTTAGTATAAACATATAAAAGACCTTATTAGGAGTGTCGTTTAAGATTCAATGCGATAAAAGTCGATGGCATTAACAAGTTGTGCGTATTCGTATTTGAATTAAAAGAAATTCAAGCTTAGAAATTAGCTTTCTCAAAGATTTGTCTTTTTAATACTTTTATCAACACACCTTAAATAAGATTTGTAGAGTCTGTGCTAAAAAAATGACTAAAAATGATTTGATATTCCTTAATGAACTATTGGTCAAACTGATACTCCTTACTTCGCAAAACCTTTAAATCTTTGCATGGGCTTTTTATAATCTTTTTGAATAAATTTTCAAATGGTTACCAGGCACTGCCTAACGGTAAATACAATTATTTACTTGGTTTTATATTTTTCTGCAAAACCATACTGACAAATTCAAAATTCTTATAACCTATACAAAAACTAGAGACGAAAAAAACGAATACAAAACTCTTCAACTACTATAACAGTCACCTTGACTCAATTTGAATATTGTGAACCCGGTAATTTACGACCATTAATTGGAAATCAGTGCACAATCAATGTGAAGTATTTCCAACACGATACGTGTTTTGATTCATGCTGCAAACTCTTACCATTACTAATCTATTGGCTTCCACAACGTTTGTGTGTTGTTACATATTTTTTAATTATTGTTTTGCCAAAAATGTTAACTCTGACACTAGGCCACCCATTGATATCACATTATTTATTGCACGTTGGCTTCTACCGGTGCATAGGGAACTTTGTCACCCTACTATCAGTAAATCATTACGTTTGTGTATAAATTGAATTTCATAATCTGGAGCCCAAATTTACAAAACAAACCTCTTGCCGCTTCACTTTCGTTGGGAAACACAAATACATGAAAGAGTTGTAATCGAATGCGATGAGTTGCAGAGGACGCCAAGTGAATTTTTAATGAGTTGTGGCTTGTGGTGGTGCTTCTTGTGCGTCTTCGGTTCCACCATGGTCTTATGTTCGGTTGGAAGGTAGGTTTTAGTAAATAATTTGAGTTATTGATAGTCGGTTGTAAATTGAAAAGGATCTAAGATGAAGGGACTAGGATTGGGACTTGTTTTGGTAATTATTTGGATTTTTTTCGGTTTGTGTTGTCAAATAAACGACATTCTATTGCAGGGAATCTTATTGGCACGAAAAATTCAAGCGACTTTGGACGAATTTGATTTCTCTAATTTAGATTTAAATAAATTTAGATTCTTCAGGAATCTTCCATCACAAAACCCAGCTACAGCACCTTATGCTAACCCGTTTTTGGAGCACTTTCAAAAGAAAAAGGCGGTTCTAGAATATTTTGATAGATTATTGCTCGGAAATTCCCTATACGGGCCACCAACGACCATTGAATTCCATCCTAACTATGGTAAAGCATGGCGGCCATACTTTGAACACCACTACGGGCGTAAGGCTGAGAGACTGATCGAACTCCTAGGCAGTGGAGCTTCAGTGGAAAAGCTGAAATACCATGGAGTCTTACCCCAGGACTTTGGGTCATACCATTAGTTGTAATTGTTATTCTTAAAATGCCAGTTTTATTAATTTATAAAAAAAGAAATCTTTAGTTGTTTAATATACGATAAGTAACATAGATTTGCATTTTGGTTTAGTTAAATTTATTCAATTAACACGCCTTTTTTGTGTTGAGATGTAAAGTACGTTGTTGCCACGAATGAATGCGTCTCCGTATTTGTTTTTCAACTGGCCATTTAGGTATTCCTCGGTTTGATCTAGAGCAATGTTCATGTAGCCGTCTAAGCAAGCAAGAACTCCTGGAATACAAAACAGTGGTTTTGAGAGGCTAAAGAAAGAACCGGCAAACATTTTGCTAACCTCTGTAATCCACTCCAGAGTTCAGTTTTACCACAACTGGACGGCCATGTATTTGATTGATGAATTGTGAAAGCGCTTCTTTGCGGGACATATTCTTTTTTTAATTTGATTTTAATAAATTTGAACAAACGAATTTGTATATTAAAAAATATTTAATGTAAATTGCAGAAAGGAAATGTTAAAACGTTTTTATTTTGCAAAACAGCTTTATTTTTTTTTTGAAGTTTGTTATCTGTCAAAAAATATCCCAAATAAAAAAATCCCTTAAGGCACTACTGACAGTCTGACAATGTAGAGTGCGCTTGTATCTACGAAAAGAAATTAAGGAAGTATACTTTAGGGCTGCAATTTAAAATCAGAATTTGCTTTGATACAAAGTACTTTTTAATACTTTTCAGAAGAGATGACCCGAAAACTTTATTTTTTACAATTGAATTTATTTTCAATCTCGATCCAATAGTTAAAAAAATCCGTATAAAATTCATATAAATACATACATAGATCATCCCATGAAAATAAAAGGAAACGGATCAGAGTGACAATCTTGACAAGAGTATGATCGAATGATCGAGTTGAACAAGGGTTAGATTTTCGACCCAGGTTTTTTGTCATTTGAGTTAAGAGCTCGATTTGGAGTTGAGTTAAAATGGTGTTGAGGGAATGACTTCTCATGTTGTATCAGTATTTCATTTTACAATTTAAAAAAAAATTCCTCGACCCAGGTTTTTCGTCTCATTTCAACTCAATACACGTCGAAGCGAGCTTTAAGCTGGCTTCAACATCTCAATTAAAGTAGTAGTTATTACAGAAAACACCGTTAAATCATAAAAAAAAAATGTTTACTTTTTCAGTTTTAAACTCACTTTGTTTTTAAGTGTTTGTTTTTTACTAACAGTACTGAAAATACCCAGTGGTTAGAGTCGCCAGGCAGGCACCTATGTTAAAAGTTTTTTAACGTAATAGTACTGTGGGTGGCCGCTTAGAGTATGTAAAGTGGCCAGGCAGGCTCCTATGTCAACAGTATTTTAAGTTAAAAGTACTGTGGGTTCAGAAAGTTTAATATAATCAACAAAAAATTCCCTTACAAGACCAACAATAAAATCCCAAAAATAACCCGACTCTGGTAATACTTACACAAAGAGAAATGCCAAAATAGACAAAAAAAAATGCATTTTGTATGCAAATTGAGGAACTTTAAAAATTAATTAAAAATAGTTATAAATGATTCCTCACTTTAAAATTGTGAAATTTGTTATTCAAAAGTGCAAATCTACCAAATAAATCTATCAGTGTGTGAAAATTCGTGCTACCTTTAAGAAAAGTTTAACCGATTTTGTTAAAGGCACTGTTAATTTTGTAATAATTTAGCACAAATGATACAGATAAATAATATTGCATAATTGTACTTCCTATATTGTTACTATAATTTAAGTTTTGGATTCGTTTAAAAATCGAACTCGTGATTTTAATCAAACTTGACGTTTCCATGATACAGAACATGAAAAATGTTGGCCACGAAATTTGGTCTGTTTGTCTGGTGTATCTCGATCCACAGCTTTATATTACGTTTTTACCAAAAGAAATTCGTGATTTAAGACATGATATTTAAAACTAATCTTGAAAGAGAAGAAGATTTATTTGACGTTTCCATTGACATTTGCTAAAAAAAAGGAGTAAGTACATATTATTAGTCTTGTAAGCAAGGTGGTTCTGAACAAAAATTGTATTTATTTCATAATTAAATTGTTAAAAAATGAGTTTCAGTAACCCATCACTATTTTTATAGCATTATTTGATTCTCCACAATTATTTGAAAGTGGTTATGGCTGCGTTGGACAGAAGAGTTCAATTAGAAAGAATTCACTTAAAAGAAAATCTTCAAATTGTTAAGTTTTAATGCAAAAATATATACATATTTTATGCGACCATCTAGAAGTGAAATTGAAATCTTTTAAACCATAAGGCCAGGTGCGCACATTCAATTTTTAGTTACACGTGCTGATTAAACTATTTGATTTCGATTACAGTTGCCAATGTGCACCTTGTCTTAAACCTACAGTAGTATTCTTATTTATATAAGAATTTATCTCAAAAACGGTATCTACGATTTTGATGAAAAAATTTATTATTATATTGTAGATACTCCCTATATTTTGTTTAAAAAATTAATCAACCTTTTTGTTTTTGGTTAAAACAATTAAATTTATTTTTAAATATTAAGGAAATTTTTTATATGACATTCTCATATTTACTAAACCAAATAGAAAAAAGATTTAACCCAAACGCAAATCGATTCAATCAATTTAAACTACTAGCTAATCAATTTAAACCTATTTGAGCTTGGGTTAAATTATTTGTGTTTGGGTTAAATCTGAAAACTTCTACTTCCAGTTCTAGCTCTTAATCATAGTAAAATTTATGTCTCAGACTTTCTAAAAAAATATGGCGTTGTTAGATTTTGCCTTGATATTTAATTTCAATAATATAGAAAGAAGTCCAACGGTGTCAAATCATAATGATCTTGGCGGCCAATTGACATCGCCACCACGTGAGATAACAGGGCCATAGAATTTGTCGCGCAAAAGAGCTATTGTTTCGTTAGCTGTGTGGCAAGTGGCACAGTGGTGTTGAAACCACATGTCGTCCACATCCATATCTTCCAATTCGGGCCATAAAAAGTTCGTTATCATCTCACGATAGCGAACACCATTCACAGTAACTGCCTGACCGGCCTCATTTAAAAAAAAAACCGGCCCGATGATGCCGCCAGCCCATAAACCGAACCAAACAGTCACTCTTTGTGGTTGCATTTATTTTTCGACAATCACTCTTGGATTATCATTCGCCCAAATGCGGCAATTCTGCTTATTGACGAATCCACTGAGGTGAAAATGTGCCTCATCGCTGAAGATGATTTTCTTCGAAAATTGATCATTCACTGTTGCCATTTCTTGCCACCATTCTGACCATTGACGACGCTTGAAATGGTCAAGAGATTTTAGTTCTTGAGTCAATGGCACATTGTAAGCGTGTAAATGCAAGTCTTTATGCATAATGTTCATCAACGACGAGCGTGAGAGGTGCAATTGTTTTCTGGTATTTTCACATCTCCTACAGACCCAGTTTGCTCAAATTTTGGCACGATTTTTCCGATTGTGCGCACATTTGGACTATTAAATTAAACGAAAAAATCACGAAGTGCACGATATGCAATTTGATTTCAACGCCCATTTTCATAATAAGCCTGAATAACTTTAACGCGTTGCTCCATTGTATATCTTTCCATGGTTCAAATTGAGTTAGTCTGAAATTGAGAAATGTCAAATGAAATGCAGAAAAAAACTTGAAGTTTAGGTTTGGTTCACATTCAACATCGGCCCTTAAAATTTAACCACCCTTTAAAATAAAAACTGCAGGGTTTATTTAAACACTGTATTTATACAAAATAGAATTTTGATCTGATTTTATGTCCAGCGGGTATTTTTTTTCATTTTGAGTTGTCGATGCTGGTGATTCACGGATTGACCATCCGCGTATTCGCGATTGACCATTATTTTATAAAGTGCTGTGATCAGTGTTGTTTCTTCTGATTTAAAAAAAAAACGAGATAGATTTAGCTACTAAAAAAGTGGTAGATCCAGATTTTCCATGGTAGAATCTATGTAAATTACTAAAAACAAAATTTAAAAAAAACCAAATATCTTATCTTTTTTTTACAAATAAGCCGAACATTTTAAATTGCCTTAGTGTAAAGGTATTAGTATGATATTGCTTTATAATTCGCAATCGATTTTTTTGGTGTGAAGGAGAACAAAAAATCTGGCGAGGGATTAAAATCTTCACACAGAAATTGATTTCTTATGTGTAAAGGAAATCGTCATGAGTAAACATAACTTTTTTGACGTTTGTAAAAGTCAAACAGTCAAGTGAAGTTAACACAATACAAATACAAAATACAAAAATGTAAAATAGCTTTTTGATGATTTTAAAACTAATAAAATGTTAAATAAAGTATAAACTCAATTTAGAGTTTGCAAAATTGTCCCTTTTCACCAAGTAAAGTATCATATTAAAACAAATTTAACATCCTACTAAGTCGACTTAAATTTTGCGCCGATCGTTTTTACCGCACAAATTTGTTTTTTTTTTATAAGAAAGAATGAAATATTAGCAGTTGTTACTTTCAATTTGTGTTTAAAACTTTGTGCCATTGAATATAGTGTCCATTTTAGTAATGATAGATTGCAATTATTTTAGATTCAAATACAAATGTTGTTCTTCCTTACACAAAAATGAATGGACATGAAACAAAAACAACACATTAGCAAAAACAGGGAATCATTAGATCTATAAAACATTCTGTTTGTAGAAATTTTGTATCGAAAAAACCAGATTCTTGTAATCAATATTTACCCGTCTTAAAATTAACATACAAGTTAAACAAAAAACTATGACAACATGTTATCATTGAATTACACGAATTAAAATACATGTTAAATTTACAGTTTCTTGTTTTATTATTAACAAATTCTTAAAACTTATACATATACATTGCGACATTTGTCAGCATTATCCATCCACACAAAATTTAAACAAAAAAGAAATAAATAGGAGTACATAAATTTTGGTATCAGTGAATTCCTTCTAATGGTGTGTATGTTTTGTACTGGTAGAGTTCAGGACCTCCATAACCGTAGAGTAATTTGCCTTTTCCATTCTCATCATAGTAAGGATATCTGTATTTTGGCCTGTAATTAAAACATAAACATAATAAGAAACAGTATCAGCATATCATACGCTATTGTTTTATCTTACCTTTCGAAATATTGGAAATTTGGTGCTCTTGGCTGTACAGTAGAGGATGTAAGTTGAACAATGCAGATGAAAAGTAGAAGCATCTAAAAATAAAAAAAAATATATTTTTGATAAAATACTATCAGTCGGTCATATCAGAAACTAGATATTCTAAAACTCTGTAGTATCAAAATCATCTAAGTAGTTTTTAATAGTCGGACATTATGTTTCATTTGCATGGATAAAATTCGACTATTTAAGGTGAAGACAAGCGATTCTGGAGACTTAAGCTTAGTGAACGCGATTGGTAGATCTTACAATATTGTCAGATCTGTCAGTGAAAAACATGCGTACAATCTCTTACAACCGTGTATTCTTATATCATTGTCTGACAATTAATTGAAAGAAATCTGACAAGCATGTGTACGCTAGCTGACAATCGTGTAATCTTGCAATTAATTGTAAGACGGTTAACTGTAAGGTATTTGATAATCGTGTAACCAACAAAACCTGACAATTAGTTGTGTGTGTACACGGTTGGTAGAAAATCTACCGATCTCTTACAATTAATTGGTAGATATTTAGACAGCTATCTGTCTGTCAGCCAACTTCTGACAGTAAATTGTAAGAGATTGGTAGATTTTCTACCAACCGTGTACACCCGCAACTTAATTGTCAGCTCATTGGTAGATAATCGTCAGACATTGTAAGATCTGACTATGTTGTAATATCTACCAACCGTGTGCACTTAGCTTTAGTTAGTTGGACCTTAAGTAAGCAGTTCTTATATAGTAAAATGTTGTTTAAAATTTCTGTGAGATGGCAGGATTTGGAACTGCTCGACCTTATCATTAGTAAATTTTATGAGAGTCTACTGAGTCACCCAAATTTACTGAAATTGAATGATTGTGGAAAAGCAAACGCACAATAAGAGACTAGATCCTTTCTTATTTTTGAACTTAACCCAATGGCTCTGTGAGAATGCCAACAATTTCCCATATCAATTCCTCCCATAGGTTCAGACGAGTAATGGTATCAAAATGGCGCGCTTCAGCGCTAATTGAGCCACAGGGCTGCCAGTGGTCGCCTTTTCGTCCTAACAAAGGGAACGGTTGCATGAAGTGTTCAGATTTCATAAAAGTGATGTTACGATTCGATTGACCATTCAATCGAAATTTAATTTCATCTCTACGCTTAGTTTTCGTGAAATCTCAAAGATTTCCACACAAGTTTATTTATTTAATCTAGTCTTGTCTTAAATTACTAACAAAGAGAACATTGGTATCCAATTATGAAAATAACTATCTACATATTACATACCTATATTATGTTATTAACTTCTAAATCAAAAGTCAGAACATCGATAGAATTTTTTTTTACATGTTCATCAAAAGTCTTACAGTAATTATAACTGTTTTGAACACAACTTTATTTTCAATGTTGCTGAAACTGTACAGTCTCTTGTGTGCTCTTTGCGAACTAAAAACGAATTAGATGTGTTAAATAAATGTCGCGATTTTTTGTTTTAAATACTATAAATTGCATTTTGGTGTCCCTTATTCTATTCCATAAGGTGTTAATATAGTAACATTAATGCTTTTTTTTCCAATTTTAAATTAACCTTTAAAAACTCTTCTTGCTAAAAAAAATTCAATCGTTTCCCACCCATAACAGTAACATTTTTTACTTGTGACATATTGCATAGGTAGTACATAGATGCCAAGTTATGGATTCGTAAAAAAATCGAAGTCGAGATCAGACTTCACATAACGATGATAGGGAAAACGATAAAAGTGGGTCTGGCAATTCTGTCTGTCTGTCTTTTTGTCTACAGCCTAAACGGCTCGGCCGATTTTCTTTAAACGTTTTTTTCCATAGTTCACAGTATGTTGTGTCATAGTAAAAGTTTTAGTAAAAAGCTAGATAACGGATGAAATGTTTGTGTTATTGATGCTATCACCAATAGAACCATTTCTTGAATTTCGATTTCCTCAAAAACTGTTTAATGGATTTAATATTTTTTGTATTCTAAGGCTCCCTAAAAGTTTGAATAATATTTTTTTTTTGAAAACTACTTACATAGGTATATGGTCAATTTTTTTTTGAAACTTGATGATTAACAGATTTTCAAAACTATCTGCAAGATTTATACAAAAATGTATTTTACGGAAAAATAACGGTACCCACCATTAAATCTGAAAAAAATATTTTTTTCTATTTTTGGATTTCTCATTATTGGCATAACGGATTTAAATTAAAGTTTTTATCGAAAGCCTCTTAAAAGTTAAAACAAAAAATATTTCATATTAAAACTAAATAAAAAATATTTTTTGAAAAATTTCAAAATTAATTTTTTGAAAATTCGATGTCTTTAAATCGGGTCATTAATTATTTTTTGAAATTTGATCTTAAAACCAGTTTTTTCTTCTAAATTTCCCCTAATTCGCCAAGCACATTTTGTGATATGATTGTAGGGTATATTCTAAGAACAGTATGGCTGCAGTATGGCTCTTTCTCCAATGTTGACATTATTTTTCGGGGATTTAAGAAAGGCCTACTTTGATCAACCCAGTCCCATGTTAGCGAAAATTGCTCAGTTAATACGAATGATGGATACAGAAGACACTCTGTATACAGGGTGTCCCACAGTCACCGCCCCAAAAGAAAACCATGGATTCCTGAGGTCATTTTAAGTCGAAAAACTTAAGAGGCAATTTTCTCGTTTTCGTCCCGTTTTCGAGTTATAACGGTTTTTATGATTTTTCCCTTAACTGGCTTTATCTTTGCCAAACTGCGTCCGATTCGTAAGATTTTTTTTATAACCAATCAAGAATTTATTACAGTTTTAGTTTGTCCACAGATTTTTTTTCTGCGGACAACCGTTTCTCCGCAATTTTGCATCAAACACAATATTTTCGTTTTTTAAGTAGTTTTTTCACTTTGATATCATTTTATTCAAAAAAACACGTTAATGAGTATTAATTTTTTTTACTTATTATTAAAGCCCAGTTCATTTCCTTAAAAAAATATATTTTGTTTCCTTAAAAAGAATACTAAATGTAATTAACAAAAAATAAACAAACTGAGTGAATTTAAAAAAAAAATAATTTTTAAATACAAAAGTAACTTTTTCTGAGCTATTGTGGTTAAGAAAAGGACAAATAGACAAAGTTAATCGTCCCATTTCAGCGTATATTAATAATAATAATATTTCCAGATATTCTTGATAAGTGTAATCCATTGTTCGCAAATAATTGAAAAAAAAAATACAATTTGAATAACAAATCCAAAATGGTGTATCAAGTGAAAGAACACGACGCGGACACTAGATCACGAGAGAAAGACATTTACAACCTTCAAATCATAATGCAAATCTTTACTGTTTACATTAGTTAACGGTCTTACTAATTAACTTTATCTATTTGTCCTTTTCTTAACTACAATAGCTCAGAAAAAGTTAATTTTGTATTTAAAAATTATTTTTTTTTTAAATTCACTGTTTGTTTATTTTTTGTTAATTACATTTAGTATTCTTTTTTAAGGAAAAAAAAATATTTTTTTTTTCAGAAAATAAACTGGGCTTTAATAATTAACGAAAAAAATTAATACTCATTAACGTGTATTTTTGAAAAAAATGATATCAAAGTGAAAAAAACAACTTAAAAAACGAAAAAAATTGGGTTTGATGCAAAATTGCGGAGAAACGGTTGCCCGCAGAAAAAAAAGTTCTGAGACAAACTAAAACTGTAATAAATTCTTGATTGGTTATAAAAAAAGTCTTACGAATCGGACGTAGTTTAGCAAAGATAATGCCAATTAAGGGAAAAGAGAGCAAAAATCATAAAAACCGTTATTACTCGAAAACGGGACGAAAACGAGAAAATTACCTCATAAGTTTTTCGACTTAAAATGACCTCAGGAATCCCTGGTTTTTGTTTGGGGCGGTGACTGTGGGACACCCTGTATATTAATATTCATGTCTATTACAGAATTCGCAGAATTTTACTCCCGGTGAGTTGACTCAATTCGCATCCGCTGTAAAACTCAATTATGAAATTCGTCGGATGAACTACATTGTCGATTCCTAAAATTACCTTATCATTTATGAACTTTCGTATCGACACTGTCAGCTAGGCTGTGAATAGTATCGCTATCGATCAACGAAATCAAGCATCATTGAGAGTGGTTAGTACGAAGATAGAGGACGGTTCAAAACCAACCGTGTGCTCTTTTTTTTTTTTTTTTTTTTTAGATTTCTTGCTCTCTCGTTGCGTTGCTACTTGTGCGTTTTCTATTAAAATTTGCTAAACAAACAATTTAGAATTCAGTATGATAACCTTTTGACTTACATTTTTGTACTCTCCATTGTTTATTTTCGTTTAATCAAAAATTCACATCAGATTCGTCTCGAAATTGGTGCGAATGTAAAATGATAGAAATTGTATGGAGCGCGAATGGAATGCGAATTCTGTAATACCATAAAAGTTGAACAAAATGTCAGTGGTGCAGGGATTGTTACCGACATTCGTTCAACTTTCATTCGTCGGATTGAGTAATAGCAAAAGTTTGGAAATTAATTGAAACTGTCACTTTGGCTCATTCGCCGAATTCTGTAATAGGGGTGATTATTTTTTACGAATACAAAATAAAACCCCTAATTTGCGGCTGATTTCTGGGGTTTATTTTAATTTTTTAGTTATACTTTAAAATTTGTATTTTTCATGCCATTCGTCATCCATACTCATTCCATACCTAAAAGAAACAAGGGTTGACGTAAGATAGCCTTCAATTTAATTTCGACACACTCGCTGTCACAAGCAATTTTGAGTTTGTCAAATAATTTAATGAAACAACAACCACTTGATTACCTCTTGACTTATTAACCAAAACCGTTAGTTATTTATGGATGACATTCTATACAAGTAATTTAAGAGTAAAGACCGAACAAATCTATGTCACACAACACACCAATAAACCCTCTCCAACTTCGCCTGTTCGGCACAAAAAACCCACAAATTACGTGATGTGAATATAAAAATTTCCCAACACTATATGAAACACGTTCGTATACAAAAGTTATTTCATTAAACATAAAATTATCTTTCCATTTGTGTTTGCACTCTCCCGCAAGCTCTTTCCACACCATTATTTGTACTAGTGACCTCAATCACCAAAGTGGTAGGCGAAGGTAGGCACTCTAGCTCCACTTACAGTTGGTTCAAGGTCTTTCGAAAAAAAAATGTCATTGGACCATTTAAATATAGAACTTTACTTCTATCTATAAGTACACGTAGGTATGTTTTCTTAAGAGCATATTACAGTTAGATTTTTGACCACCAAGTCTTTTTTCCAACTGTTTCTTTTAAACTATGCCATTTTCACATTTGCTCGCTAATTGCAACAAGAAAATAAAAACAAACAAACGAAGATGATGATGACTACGAATATATTATTATTAGAAGATAAACCACGGTAGCGGCGGCGGCGGCGGAAGTGTGAAAGTATAACTGTCATTAATATGGAAGAAAAAAATATCTGACTGGCAACACTTACGGGAAATATGAATTTTGAAATAAATTTGGCCATATTGATTTGTAAGATGAAACAACAATGTTGCTTTTGATTGACAATTTACGGTAAATTTTGTTTGCTTTTCATGGGCCAAACCCGAATTTAGACACTAAGCCGCTTATGTATAGCTTGATGGGCCGTTTGAATACTATCGCGATCACTTGGATACTAAAGTCAGTTGGAAAATCGTAAGTGGCCCAAAGTACTTGGTGCAGTCGATGATGGCTTGCGTGCAAACGTTACATGAGGTTCATGGAATGGGGAGTAGACAGACATTTTTGTTTGCCTTTACTCTGTGACCGTGTCTAGTCTATGTAGGTATGCGTTTCTTTGAATTTTGCAAAGAAATGTATTTTAATTATACTTCAAAGACGAGCTTTAAGATTATGTGCATTTATGTAAAGTAAAAACAAAAAAAAAACAGAATATAAAATGATGTCCGAATGTCTTAATGAAAACATGTCGAGCTTGAAGTTATCGCAGATGGTTTTTTCTTGTTTTATATGGAGATGACATTAAGATCATAGCCAGTGCGGAACCTTCGAAATGTTGAAAAAAATATCTCGAACTGATATTTTATTTCAAATCAGTATGTAAAATATCAATTTATACAAAAACAAAAATTATAAAACGTTGAATCAGTTTCTTTTTCAAAAATAAAAAAAAAGTTTCAACAGGCAATAATTTTCAAACATTTTAGAAACTCCATTAAAATCCGTTACGCCGATAATGAGAAAGTCAAAATTCGAAATAATGGTTCCATTTTCTTATCAAATTGTCTATCGTAAAAATTAAGCGAATGAAAAAAATGTTTATTAAAATTCTAAGTGTTGTTTTGAGAAAAATACTATTTTCGAAATACATTTTTTTACATTTTAAATAGAAAATATAAAAAACTGGTAATTTTTAAGATTAAGAAATAAAAAGTTTTCAAAACAAAAAAATTGATTTTTTTAATTATATAAAAATTGTTTTTGAAAATTTAAATACATAATAATATTCAAAATTTTGAGCTTTAGCACAAAAAATTGATCAATTTCAGTTGCATGGTTTTTGAGAAATTGTATTCAAAAAGGGTTGGTTATTTTTTTTTAACCAGTACCTGGTTTTACTTAATAAAATTATTTCTTTTCTTAATTTGTGGAACAGTTTCTGAGAAGAAAAAAATATTTTCTAAAATTTCGCAAAGCATTTTTTATGGCAGGTACTGCGATGTTTGGTCTTAAAAATAGAAGAAAAGACGTGTGCTATCTATTAAGCTTAAAGAAAATTGGCCAAGGCGTTTAGGCTGCAATGGAACAGACAGACAGAATTGCGAGACCCACTTTTTTAAATTCCCTTTAATCTTAATGTGAAGTCCGATCGAAATTTCGAGTTCGAATTTTTTACGAATATATAACTTGCCATATATGTATCTATCTCTCGCAAGTAAGAATTAATAGATTATCAGGATTTCTTAACACAGCTCAAGCTATGCTTGCAAGCAATAGCAAAGCGAAGTATTTCTGAACGATAATGGACGTGAAATTAAAATGGAAATCGCATGTTAAAAATAAATGTGAAGAATTGAATAATAAACTCAGGAAGCACTCTTGTATCTCAGTATCGAAAACAGGTATAGGTAGGTTAGTTCTGTAAGCCTGTCTGGGTTTACGGTATAAAACTCTGGGGTTGTACTCGCAATTCTAAGTTAAATAGCTTAAAAACGTATGAAAATAAACTGGGGGGTCATTCCGTAATTTTCTAAACGATAATCGTCAAAACGATAATCGTCGACGATATCGTCCATGATTTGCTTCACGTAATTCGACTACTATCGTCTCTTCTATCGATCACAGTTTTAGAGATTTGTATGCATTTCAGAAACTCTCAAACTGTAGTCAATCTGTCAATCTGTCAGTTGAAAACAATACAAAATGTCAATTTACAGTGGAAACTCAATCACTCAACTACAGTCACCTACAAAATTCAAAATTAATGCAAAACGATACCTATTTAGCTATCGTCCAAACGCTATCGTTTTGACGATTATCAACTTACGTGAATCAAAAAAAGCCAACGCTATCGTTCAAACGATATCGTCTGATGATAATCGAGTTACGGAATGACCCCCAAGGTCATTTGCGAATACGCCTTAGTATATTTGAAATGAAGATCTTTACATTGATCTCGGGATTTTCCCGATTCGCAATGAAATAAAAAAAAAAATTGCCCGAAAAATTACACAAAACGGCCTTTATAAATAATAATCGAAATTCTCCATGAGATGAATTTAGTACACATGCCACATGCGAAGGACAAAACTTTTGACCCAGTGCGGGACAACCGCCTTAAAATCGCAGAGTACACAGGAACTGTCGCCGGATAGTTACCTGCAACACATTCTTCAATTTAGGTAAAAATAAATCGCCACATAAGTCTCAACTTAGTTGTAATGAGCAGGAAGAGGTGATTTTAGTGAAGTAAGAATCTAACACTTTTCGGTCTTTATAGAGCCTTTTGAATCTTTTAAGACCTACTCATGCACGCTACACTGACTTTGGACATCACTTTCGAAATGAAATAATGATTCCCAAGGACGCTAAACTAACTTTTGACATCACTCTCATGGTTTCAATTTTGAAAGTTGAAATGGTTTCAAAGTTGACAATTTTTTGAACTAATTGTCAGTACAATTCACAATAGAAGTGCTGCTATAAAAAGTTCAACAAGATCTGAACAAAATATAAAATATAGCTTTCTAGTAGATACGGAAGGCTTCTTAATTTTCTAGTTTTTCTATTTTCCCATTAATATTTTTTGGACTACTATATCATTCCAATCTTTTTCAATGACAGAAGCTTGAGTTAACAAAATTTTATAAGAATCTATGCAGCCAATAACGTTAACGTCGATGGTTACTTACAACATACGGGAGTACCATTGGGAAAAGTTTTTAGTGAAATATTTTGGCTTCAATTAAATACACCATAATCTACATAATGTGATATTAATATTACGTTTTAACCAAGAGTTAAACCTGGATTTAAGTGGATTTACCATAAATCTTCTTTAAATCTCGAAGATTTATCATACAAATTTATTTCGTAAATCTAGCAGATTAGAAATAAATCTTGTTAAATCTTCATTGGATGAATTGTTCTATAGTTCGAACTGACCTAATATCCATATCGTGCTAAGCTATCTCGATGACTTTTCACGTTTGAAACACCATTAGCATTTTGATAGATGCTGTCAAAGTTAATCTTATTTTTAATCTTTTAGTGCGGTGAAAACATCACATAAATCTCTTGCCTTAAATCTCGAAATATCTTTTGGTGAAAACGTAGTATAAAATAATTACTAAAAAAAATAAATCTTTCTTTTAACGGTCATGTAACAAATTTTGTTATTTTTAGCTAACTTAAGGCCCGGAACATTTTTTTCGAAAAAAATTATATGACCAAGAATCGAATCCTACTTTTTCATTTGCTCAAATAATGTTAAGTTTTGTTAAAATCTTAAATCAAGTGCTTACTTGATAAGTCAATGAAAATCAATATTCTTTTTTGGCTAAGTCACTGTTAAATTGAGAAGTGTAAAATTATGCATTGATGTTACCTATGTTTTAAAATTAGTTTAAGCTCGAAATTAACCTTTTGATCCACTAGTTCATGGTTCCGTTGCTGTTGTTTCATTTCTTCTTCTCTTAGGTAGTTGCACATCGGTTACCTTCATTTTTTTTCCACTTCCATCTTCTAAAGAAAGTGAAAGTATATTTTTTTTTGTTCCAAACTTCGCTCAGACATTGGAAGAACTAAGCAATCAACTTATTTAGCAAATCAAGTTTGTTTCGTTCCAGAGAGCGATGTTCCAGTTGTTTTGATGATTTTTGTTTGTTGTGGATTTTTTTTGCAGTCTCCGTACTCTATCAGATATTTTAAAGCCCAACTCGGAACAAGTTCCATTGTCTTTTGCTAAATATCATTGTTGCGATATTACGTAATTGTCGAGATGTAGGCATGGCTACCTTTCTGTTCACTTGTTAAGTAGTAAGGAAATTACTTATGGAGATACTACTTGTAAATTTATTAAGTGAAGCGGAAATCTTGTGAGATCATTTGATTTCAATGTGGGTTATTGCACAACCTGCTGGTGTAAAACTTAATGAAGCAAATAGCTACTAGTTTATTTAATTTGTTTTTTTTGCATCAAATGTGTCATCAGAAGGGTAAAATCTCATTTTGAGATATCCACACCTTATTCAAAATTGTCACCATTTTAAAAATGTGCTTGTGTACACAATAAATTTTCAGCGATAAGCTAAAAAGATTTTTGTACAACAATCTTGTATTATTCACACCTAAGGTTTTATTGAATCAAGATACGAGTTGAGATGATACACGACTTTGTTTGCCTTAATTTGGTCTATTTCAAATAGAAATGATGTTCTTTCGATTTTGTGGCGTTTATTGTAGTTTTTGTGACAAAAAATATGAAGGTCGGGTTTGAATCTAGAAACTGTATACATATATGTATGTTATTATCAAAGAAATTATGAACCAAAAAAGAACAAATCGATTAAAAAATTGATAATAGATTGAAGATGGAATTATAAATTTGAAATAACTTAAAAACGTAAAATAATTAATTTTTCCAGTATATATTTTTTATAATTTAAAGTTAAAAATAATTTGATCAAAAAACGTCAGTTAAAAAACTTAATTCAAAGGGGAATTATATTATATTTCTTACTTAAAGATATTCATTCCCTTTTAATTTAGTTTTGTAGAAAATATCCCCCTAACCCTTCTTACGAGTACCTTTAACGGGTGAAACATATTCGTACCCTCCTTCTATACGTTTTGTTTCTTATTTTGACGCATGCTACATTCTCAATTCTTTTTCAAGGTTTATATTCTCATCTTTACCCTATTTATTTCTTGATTGCTTTATAATTTGAAAATTACTTAAAATATTACTTTTTATTTAAAGTAAAAATAAATGTGAAAAAAAATATTTGTGTTTTTGAAAATCTTAATTTAAGCTTAAAAATACATATGTAAATACTAACGAGCTACTTACATAACGTTTCGAAATTTAAATAATATACAAAATCAAACTGTTAACAAAAATAAAAAAAATAAAATGTATGATTGGATTGTACGAGTATGAACTTGCTAGGTTCAAAAGACGTCAAATTTAAAAAATTGATACTGTTAGTGAAAAATGTTCAGAAGAACAAAATAAGATGTAACTAAAAACAGAGTGCCATAAAATTAGTTTGTATAATGAGATATTCCACCATCACGTGTTGGACATTAGTAAAATTTTCGAACTATACACTTTATATTATTGGACTTAGAACCAATAATTTTATTTCTAATGCTTGAAATTTTGAAAATAGACAGTGTGTTTTTTTATTTATACCCATTTTTGAGATATTGAATTTTCAAAATATTGAAATTATTTTTAGAGGTCTAAAAAATATTGTTGTTTTAGTTTTGATATGCAATGGTTTTTAAACTTTTTAGAAGCTTCTGTATACTAAATTTCATAAAAATCCGTTATGACGATAATGAGAAATTCAAAAATCGAATCATAATACTAAGTGCTGCTGAAAAAAAGTACTCTTATTTTTAAATGTAATAGTGCTCAAAAGTTGTATTAGGGTCTGAGGTTTAAGAACATGTAAAAAAAAATAAGATATCGTTCGTTTTTGGCTCGCTCAAATCGGTTGAAGTTGAAAAAAAAAATTTAATTTACAGTAAATTTTTTTTACGTATATTAAAAAAAAACTCAACAAAATACAGAAAGAATTTTTGTCTTTACAAAAAGATATACAACGATATTGTAGGTGGTTCCGTTGATTTTTAAGAATTTTTTTTTTGTAAAAAAAAACGATTTTACATAAAATAAAATGCACGACTGGATCGCACGAACTTGCTCTTATGTAAAAGTATTTTTCCTCTAGGGAATCACCGAAGACCCTTAACTACCGAGATTGAAAGAAATAGGTCCAGTGGTTTAGCCTGTAGTGAGAGGTACAGACATACAGACACACTGAAACATGTTTTTTTGTGTACTAAATTTTCCTAAAAATTTTTATTAAAAAAATTGATATGCAAATTGTTAGTATTTAATAAAATACATTTTAAAACGTATTTTAAAAATTTAATCGTGTATCGGTTTTCAAGATATTGAATTTTCAAAAAAAAAATTGTATTATTTTTTTAAAAATCCAAAAACTATTTTTTCGAAAATCTTTTTAGTTTATATTTTTTCAAATGCAAAGCAGCTCCTGCAAAAAAATTTTTTTTAAAATTGTTAGAGCCGTTGCACAGTGGTTTGGGTTGTATGGAGACGACGTCATAATTCAATAACTTTCGAACCACATGTCCGATTGTAAAGAAACTTTCAGATATGATATATGACATCGTAAGAAATCACTAAAGAAAATTTCAGCCCACTGACATGCCTACTTACATGGTTACATTTGTAGAATGTAGAATTTCCTAAAGCGTACACGGTATTTTTTCCACACTATTACATTTACACAATAATAAACAAAACAATACAACGCAATTTTGCGATTTCGCTTTCCTACTACTACACTTAATTACTCTATAAAAGAAAAGATGGAAGTGGTGAATAACGTCGCATGTTGCACACAAGTGCAGTTCTTATGAGACAAGGAGATTTTGTTTCAAAGACGTTTTCTACATTTTTTTTATTTCTGTGGTACCAAAGTAAATAACCGGTTTCCCGGTTATTGGATTTTAAAAAAATACCGGTTTTAACCGAGATAAAAAAATCTCCGGTGAAAACCGGGTAAATTGAAACAAAATAACCGGTCTCGGTTTTAACCGTCCGGTTTTTCCCATCCCTAACTTATATTATCCATAACGGTATTGAAAACCTGCGTTTTTTTCACCCAACTCGCCGTTTTTCATTGACCAAATTTCGCAGATATTCTTTCTTGATACCAAGCAAAAATACTTCGTCCCTAAAGAAAATTTTTATAGAAAAAAGAAATCGTTTTCGCTCAAAACCGTGAAACTAAAGCATTAATTGTGCTGGTTGTGGGTGCCAATATAAGGTTTTTCTAAAAGCTGACTATTCACTCTATATAACACAAGGACTGTTACCGCTATGTGTGGCTAATTACTATATTAAAACTTTAATTAAGCATTGAACAAAATGACAAAAAACACTAAAATGGTACACGGTTTTACTAACATTAATTATAAACCAAACATCCGAATATTGACAACAAATTAATAAAATACTCTAAATACCTTACTTTTGTGATTCCATTGCGAAAAAATTGCAATAATATAACTTTTATTTAAAAAAAATCACTTCAAACTACTCACAATTATTTAAATTTATTTTCGCAAAAAATTAAATATTTGGCTCACTTTGAAAGCGAAAATAAAACAGATAACACGTGACATGCATATCAAAATACTTGCAACGGTAAATATTGAACTGTAATCTATGTATTCGAAAAATAGATTTAAAACAAAAAACAATTGCTTTCATTTTTTTATTTTTGTCGTATGGGCGAAACCACTGTGCGTTGGTGAGAAATTGGAAAATCAAAAAAACCGTTCTATGACAGGTACCCCTAATAACATTTCCCCCCAAATTTTTTTTTTACCAAAATATAGTCCATGTCCATAATATCACACTTAATTTTTTTTTATCAAAATCGTTAGAGCCATTTTCGAGATAAATAAGATTTTGCATTACGGGTGTATGGGGGTACCGTTAGTTTTGGAGCTAAAAAAAATTTTCAATTTTTCCTCTAGGGAATCACCGAAGACCCTTAACTACCGAGTTTGAAGAAAATACCTCCGGTAGTTTAGGCTGTAGTTCGAGGTACAGACATACAGACGGACAGATGGAATTGTCGGACCCACTTTTTTCGTCTTCGCTATCATCGTAATGTCAACTTTGATCAAAATCTCGAGTTCAATTTTTTTCCAAATGCAGAACTTGCCCTATAGTACCAATACCGCAAGTAAAAATGATTTTTCTTCCTTCTTTTATTATTTCATAGCTTCTTTATCAAGTGTTCAATTTAAACAAATATAAGCTTAAAAGTGTTTCCTTGCAATTATCTTTCACTTGAAAGCCTAAAAATATTTTATATAATTTTTTTGTATCCACACTGCGGCGGCGCAATTTAAAACAACACATACTCATTTCAATTCATTTCAAAAATCTCGAAAAATCAAAATTTTTTGGATTTCATCCTATTTTTGAGCGAGCCAAAGATATTAATTAAAATGAAAATTGTAAACGCAGGATTTAATTTTGATAAGCAATGCAACTTTTAAAAGCTATTACATTTGAAAATACCATAGTTGAGCACTTTGACACACCCTAATACTAACATTGTATAACTTTCGACTTCAATAACTATTTTAAAGAAATGATATTTTTCTAAAAAAAAAAAAAAACCTCACGCTGCGGACAGGATTCGAACCTGTGCGGGTAGAACCCAATGGATTTCAAGTCCATCTCCTTAACCACTCGGACACCGCAGCTCACAATTTATGATTGTCAAGAAACATAAACATTGAACAGATAAGAAGACAAGATTTTCATATATGATTTCTATTAAAAACTCTCTCACATGAATCACAATTCACAAGCAAGAGAAATATTGATGAGATTAGGGTAATTTTATGGGAAATATTTATTAAGGTTTTTCTTTTTTATTTTAGGTTAAGTTTAGTAAAAAAAAAATGGCAAAGCCACTCTGGCGTATGTGTCATAAAAATGTTCTCTTCCATTTTCAATATATTAGTATTGACTTATGATAAATCTATTAATGACCTGATATTAATATCGAAACATGATTTTATTCAATAAATAAATTAGTTTACAATGTTCTGTTTGTCATATATGTATTTCGCTATTAAAAACGATAATTTTTTTTTCTTGTTGTCATTTCCCTGGAATGAAAAAAAAAATGATGATTTGAGTTGGCGGTTTTTCGATTTTGAAAAGTAAATTGTTGCCACTTATCACTTTCTTGCACTAAAAATATGCAAGAAGTCAGAAAGAGTATTATTTCGGTTTGGCTTTTTATTAAACTAAAAACTTTGTCGCACTGGAATGAAAGAGAATGTAAAGTAATAATTTTCTAATGTTGCTTTCTTTTTTATTAAAAATTAAAACTCGGTGAATGGAATTATTTTAGATTGCTTTCTTATTGCATTTAATTTTGAAATAAAAAAAAAATATATTTTGTAAAAGCTACGAATTGCATTAAGAAAGCGTTAGAAATATTTAAATTGATCGTAAATCGTAAAATAACATTTTTTGACTCTTATCATTATATTGGGTGTGATATGCGTACATAATCGTTTTTTTTTCTAAACTAGAGAACAATTTAAAAATTTGTTTCAATGATGATGCTTACAGAATTGCCGCATTCGGGGCGAGGATAATCCGCAAGAATCACCATATATTACATCGAGAAAAAGTTACCCTTCGGTGCTCTTAGAGGGTCGGTGGAATCGTTAAAAAATGGCGATGATCAGAAAATTAAAGTCAAAGATACGGAGACATGATTTATAACTTTCTTCGAGCTTCAATTGGAAAAGATTAATGTTTTTGACATGTGGTTAACATTTGATGTATTATTAATTTTATAAAATGGACTTGTTAACTGATCGCCTCTTTCATGTAATTAGCACTATTAGACTATTTTTCTGGTGATAAACCATACAAAATTGAGCACTTTGGAACCAGAGTATGAATTTATGCAAGCAATATGTAGTATGCATATTACAGTACGCCTATTTTGTTCTATCGTTAATCTTTTGAGCTGTTTAATAAATACGATTTTTCATTATCGGCTATATAGCAGGAGCTAAAACTAGGAAATCACTATAGTTTTGAAGAAAATAGCTCCAGCGGCTTAGACTGTAGGTCGTGGTACGGACATACAGACAGACAGACGGAGTTACGGGACCCACGTTTTGTCAACTTTGATCAAAATCTCAAGTTCGTATTTTTTTCCAAATGCAAAACTTGCCCCATATAACCTGTATTTATGTAATAAATAAACACATTGGTTTAATATGCACCAGAACAAACAAACAGCAGACCGGTCGATGTCATGACGAAAACCACTTTTCTGTAATGAAATTTTACTGCATGACATCTTGCGCGCGATGTTGCACATTATTATTAAAACTGCAGCTACAGTTGCAGCTCAAAGTGTTAACTATAAAGAGTATGTATGTATGTATTTTTGACTTCGAAACAAAAAGACGAACGCCTTGCTTTCAAGCAGTTAGATATGTTCAAGAATTCGATATCATTTGTTGACATGAAACCAAAAATTATCCTATGAATCAAGTAAATTTTTTTTAGATTCTTCAGGCAACGCCATAGGGGTGTTCATACGAGTATGTAGGTACCAAGTATGTAGGTACCTTGATACTGGCCTGCTTCTCGTTCACATTATTTTCGGACAAGCTCAGAGATGTGTCTGGGCATAAGGCTGGTTGATCCATTCTTTAAAAAGAAAAGCATTTATTTGGAGCAGTTTTTTCAAAATGATTTTGTGAAAGCATAATTAGTTTAGTGAATAAGTCCGCGTTTGCCTTTAAATTTTGTATGTATGTACATATATAGGGGTTAAACCTGACTCTGGATACAAGATACAGTTTGGTGTTGAGTTTGTTAAACGGAATATTCTTTTAAAGAAGTTCCCTTGCACGCTTTCGAAAACTTCCATTATTAAGGTAATACGAATACCTATGATACTACTTAACAATTTGCTAACTTTATAGTAGTTTACTACCTCATTCTTAATTTTAAACATTTCGTAACTAGTATCGTACTAAAAGAATTTTCTTAATAAATTGCTTCTGAACACACCTAAAACAATGACATTTCGTGTAAAAAAGTAAGTACACGAACCTTTTTTGATGTTTGCAAATCTCAAAGAGCCATACGATACCTTCCCGTAAGAATGTATTAAGCGACATTTTTAAAATTGTTCAGGAAACGAAAAAAACGTCTCATTTAGTTATTTTTGTGTGTATTTCATTGGAAGAAACAGATTTGGAGAGGCATTTTTACAATACAAAACTTGACATCATTGCTAAATCGAAATTTTAATCAGATAAGAAGTTTTTGTCGCTTAGTACGTTTTCGTGGTCAAAGCATTGGCGCTTGATACAATGTTAAATAATGGCGCTTACGATGACAAAAACAAAAAAACACAAAATAAATGGGAAAAAAGTAGTAGCCTACTTGATAGAAAAATATTTAAAAGCAAAGACAGTCATATCTGGATATTAGAAGCGACAAAAATGGATCAAGTTTTATTTAAATGAGTGTGCTAAGCGAAAATTTCGGTTAAACTAAGCGACATCTAACAAATTTTTTTTCTGGACGTTTGGTTGCTTAAGACAATTATATTTTTAAAAATGTCGCTTAGCATAATTTTACTGGCGGATAATACAAATTTCAGGGAGCAACATTATTCCAGTGAGAAAACTTGGCGGTTGCTACAATTTTATTTTCTCTCTAGTTTCTTTTGCATACATGATAGGACAGTGAAACACAGGCGAAAATGTGGCGCTTAACTTCTAGTACAGTTCAACATCAAAAAGTCATTTTCGAAAAAAGTGTCGCTTAATACATTCTTACGGGAAAGTATCGATATGAAGCTAGCACGATACTAAAAAAATAAAGTAGGTATTCGATGATTTTAACTTTAATAAAAGGATAGAGAAAGTATGATGCTATATTCGATTAAAATTTGCAAATTTGTTGTTTTAACCTAGTTTCATACTAAAACAGCTTTAATATCGTACTAATTCAATTAGAATTTTGCGCCTTTGTTTTTATACGCTAAATTAATATCTTGGAATGCTTAAAAAAGTTTAAATTGTGGGTCATAAGAACTCCCAAATTTGAATATGGCCAGAAAATTAGAGTCAACCGTGAGCTGTGAGATAACATAATGTACATGCCACGGTGGCATGTTCCCCAAAATAGTATTCATAAAATTATATGTCAAATAAAGCCAATTTTAAGGAAACTAAAAAATTAATCTGGACTTTATTTAAATTTCTCCGCCTCTTAAAAATGCCATTTACACATGTATGCGATGGTTTAAAAAATTAAATAAATTCGGTTAATACGCACCTTACCACACACAGGAGAAGGTGCCTATTTCATAAAAGTACAATAATAACAATTATTATTTATGAATTTACTTATGTAGTTTGTAAATTTATCAGCGACAGTCTGTTTCATACAAAATTCAAATACATATGCTAATAACTAATAACAAGTATTCCAGACTTGTAGCTAAAAGTAAATTTACAAGTGAGCCAAATTTTTCTGATTCATTAAAGCATTTGCGCAAAAAATGATTAGTCACGGACTTGTAATTACATACGTAGATCAGTGGCGTAGATAGCTTTTCGCTATGGGGGGGGATATATCTAGTTCGCTCATTTTTTTTTTCAGTTTTAATAAATAAAAAAAAAAACAAATAACAAGACTTCATTGAATTCATTATGTATGCCATAAAAAAATTATATTTTTTAAAGATAATATACTATACGCATTAATTTCAATATGAACTAGAATAAATATTGATATACAGTGCCTTGCATAAGTATAACCGCAAATGTAAAAATGTGTTTTGTAGAAAATTAAATTGAGAATGACACTTTACTATTTTTTTTATTGAATGGCTTCACTAATCAAGTAAATTGAAAAGAAAAAAGTTCCGTTATTTTCTCTTCTTTCTCTTCTTAACTTCACCTTCACGCCCGCGCTGTGTTGAAACATTTAAAGGGTAATCATAATCCCTTGAGCGCGGGTAGATTATAAAAAAAAAAAAAAAAAAAAAAAACAGATTTTTATATAACCGCACAATGCAAACCTCTCTGAAGCTTGATTCAGTTGTGTGCTTCGAAATGACAAGAAACAATGCCGCGTGGTAAACATTTAAGCGATACGGAAAAAGTCAAAATTCAAGCTTTTCGGTTAACTGGCCTTAGCTTAAGGGCTATTGGTAGGAAAATTTAAATATCAGATCGTGTCGTCCGAAATTTCTTACAAGATCCAGAATCTTATGAGACGAAAATAAGACCCGGCATCTGCAGAAGCTGACACGTCGAGACCAGGGGCGTTTAATAAATGCTGCATCCAATTCGGCGCATTCTTTACCAGACATTCGTGACGAATTGGGCTTAGGAATTTCGGTTTCAACGGTTTTTCGTGCCTTAAAAAGCAGTAAATTGATTTTTCGGTGCAAAATGATGCCAACTCCAAATTTGACAACAGTTTACAAAAAAAAGTAAGAATTTGCAAAACATGAAACGGAATTGGAAAACCATAAGTAACATTCCATTAATTTACACTTAACTCTTGTTATTCCAAATGGCATAATTTAATGAATGTTTTTTTTTAAGATTATTTTCAGTGGCGAAAAAAAGTTTAATCTTGATGGGTCAGGTGGTTTTAACGGATATTGGCACGATCTGAGAAAGGAAAAAAGTTTGTTTTCAAGAGGAACTTTGGCGGTGGCAGTTGTAAGGTTTGCGGGCCTTCTGCGACCGTGGTAAGGTTGCACTTGCCTTCACCTCTGCAAAGATGAACAGTTCAGCTTGCACCCAGGTGCTTCAGGATAATTTGGTACCCTACTTAGGACGATTTCCTCGAGTTCGCCATGTCTTCCAGCATGATAATGCCCCAATTCACGTTAGTCGTCAAAGTTTGGGATGGTACGAATCGAATAACATACATTTTATGGTGTTCCTGGCACGTTCTCCAGATTTTAACCCTATTGAAAATCTTTTTGGAATTTTGACCCGCAAAATGTATGCCCATAATAAGCAATTATACAGTGTTGCTGAGCTGCGAGAGGCGATTGTGGAAGAATGGAACTGTATAGACGATTCCATATTAAATAACCTTGTCAACAGTATGTGAAAAACAATTTTTAGATTGGTCGAAAATAGGGGCAGCAATGTCCTTTACTAATTTAGCCGAAAAAATTTACTTAAAATAAAAAAAAAAAAAACAGATCAAAATTAAAAAGCGGTTATACTTTTGCAATACAAAAAATCTGTTTTAATTTTTAACCACCAGAAGAGAAACTAACGAAACTTTCTTTTCTTCTGAATTTACTGATGTCATTCAATAAAAAATAGTAGGTGTCATTCCCATTTTAATTTTCTACAAAACGCATTTTTACAGGTTATATTTATGCAAGGCACTGTAGTAAGTAAAATAATATTAATTTAAAAAATAAATCACAAAATAAATGCAGCTCCGCGAAGATTCAACGCCACATAAAAGAAGAAGTGTAAGCAATATGCGTCATATTTCCAATATAAATTATTAAAAAAAAGAATAAAACTGAAATGGTCTGCCTTCACGTACTGTTTCATAACTTCCACATTTATTATTCGATTTCATTCTTTGTGCGTTTTAGCTTTGTAAAAACAATATCTTCCACCTGAGATCTTAAAAGTATTTTAAATATTTTTTTGTCTATCCTTACGGAATGACTTAAAACAAGCGATTTTCTAAAAACGGCGAAAAGGTGTGTTTTTTGAAACTTTGAACGGCTTTTTCTTGATTGTTGGACCGATTTACACAAGTCGTATACTGCTGGAAAGACAAACAAAATATCTGTTCAAAAACATAAAGAATATGTTAATTATTTTGACTGGTTTTGAGAATTAGGCTCATACATGGAAAAGGAGCAAAAAAAAAAACGGTTTTTTGCTTATATCTCGAAAACGCTTCTTTGGAAAAATAAATGAGTGCCGAGTCAAAATTAGTCTAGAAAATACTTTTTTTTGGAGGTACTCGCTACAAACCAAAAATTTGTAAACTAGTGTTATCAATTGGTGAGAGACGTAAAAAAAAATTTCAGAGTGCGTTTCTTTGACTTATTTGGTTCATGACTGGTTATGCTGAACAATTATCGATCCCAATGGGGGGGGATATATCCCCCTGATCCCCCCCTATCTACGCCACTGACGTAGATACATATATGTGATTTTATAATTTGTGTATAGAAATTCCCCCTTGTCATAATGGTTAGAGCGTTGGAAATTAGCCGAATAAGGAAAAGAACAACTCCAATCCGGAAAATCTCTTGTCGATAAGTTTTCTTCCGAAAAAATTGCTGTACTCCAAATTGGTGGAGTACAGCAATATTATTGAAAACCAACTTTTAAAAATCAGAAACTATTCAGTTTGGCACTCCGTTGCAGTGAGTTCTAAGGGATGCCATAAAGAACTGGCGCAAGCTAGTGATCATAGAACCACATGGCGAGTAAAAGAATAGTTAAGTATCTTGGCATCTGGTTGGATCAGTATTTGTATTTCAATAGACATATAAATGCTGCTCTGATCAGGTAGAGGAAAGCCTTTGCCCTGACGAAACGGTTGTTTTAAAGCAGCCAAATCGAAAGCAGGGTGAAAGTGATTTGCTACATGGCGCTTATCCGATCGATGATTGCCTATGGCTGCCTGGTGTTTTTCAGCGTTACCTCATCTCAAATTGAAACGTTTCGGGTGTTTGAAAGGCAGTGTCTTAGACGTTGCCTTGGATTACACAGAGCACCAGAGTCGAGTACAAAAATTAATATTCCAACCAGGTTCTGTACAATGGAGTCAACATAAGCAGAATTGATAATTTCATCCCGGCATGTCAGCCGAAGAACTCTGGATAGGCGGATCCTTTATGGTCGAGACGTCCTTGCACAAGGCTCGTTTCAGTAAGACTTTGTCCGATCGGGACTGCAGTGGCAGGGTAAAACAGAAGAACCAGTTCTTGTGGTTGTCTGATAGAGAAAGTTGACATAGACTGGATTCTTGGCCAACTTACATAGATTTTATATTTAAGTGTAGAACTAACTAGGTAGGAACAGTGGGGGTGATGGCACAAAAAAAGCTAGCTGTGACTGTTTTAGTTTTAAGTAGTTTATGATAAGTGTAGTTTTAAGTTTTATATTATATAAAAATATATACATATAAAAACGAAAAAAAAATGATATGATCCCGGGTATTTTTTTTTAATTTCTCATCGGTAAAAAATAAAAAGCGATAGCTTATAAGATTTTTAGCATTGTTTTTAGACCGAAAGACATTAGCATTAAGATATAGTTTAATTTAGAGCACCCGCAAAAGGACAGTAATTTAGTTGTAATATGTTAATAAATACGCTAGTTCTTACGATTTTTTGTTTAGTTTTAATACAGTTATAAGTAAACTTAATTTTCGAACCATCTTAGCAAAGAAAGTCTTTAACAACAAAATCGACCTACACAGCACACACTACTCTCATCGGAATCACGAACGAGTAATTATTAATGCGGGCTAATCGACGGGCAACAAATAAAAGATTATATGCACTTAAATTGTTGCTATAATGTTCATAGAACGTGTTTGAATTTTATCGAAAAAAGGATCATGGGGATGACAGACAAAAAAAACGAAATTTCATTAAACGCAATAATGATAAAATGAATGTAATATTGATAAAATTATTGCCATATTATCGTGTTGATTATCTTCCTAATCAGACAGCGGGGCTTTTATTGTTTGTAAACCGCTTAGTAAATAATGCCAAACATAAATTTCAGCTGATACCATAAAATTGTTTAATAAATTGTTAACAACATCAATAACATGCCTCACAAGCTCTTTAATAATGGCAAATTCTGAAAGAGAACAAAGCTGCAAAATTTCAATTAATCAAATCGGTCCTTGAGGTTCGGAATAAGTTGGATATTTATCTATGCAATGTTGAATATTTACAATGTACATCATGAACACTTTAGTATATCATTAATGTTATCAGTTGCAGTTATTTGATGCATCTAACGAGCAATAAAGTAATTTTATTGATCCTTTGCATTCTGACAGCTGTGAAGATAACACTTTATTGGACTTTGTAATGAAGAATGAATTTATGCACATTGAAATAAAAAACAGCTAATTTATTTTTTTATATTTTCAAGGACAAAAGTTTCAACTGCGGATAAAGTCATTCAAGGATAAACCCTCTGAACTGATATGCAAACACACAGACATGGCTCCATAATTTCGGGACCCCCTTTTTCGAGTTTCTTATAAACAGGAATAGGATATTGCTAACTTTGCCTTAAGTAAAAAAGTGTCGACTTTATACAAACACGGTTCATGTTCTCCAATTTCTAAATTATGTAATTTATTTTGCCTTTTTTACCCGTTCTTGTTTTTTTCCCAATTTGGCTTTTTTGCCTTTTTTAAATCAAAGTTCATGGTATTTAAAAATCGAAATAAAATCTGCATAAAGTTTTTTCATTTTCAGTTAAGAGCATTTTGGGTTTAAATGTGATTCTCTAATATAATCTAAAGAACACAGAAAACAAGTTTTGTTGAACTCGACTTGCATGTAAGGAACCAGGTAGAGTTACTATGATATTTTTTGACGAATCAGGTTTAATTTGCAAGTATACGAGACTTAAAACTATTCAGCAAATAATTCATGTTAACGTGAATTCTTAACTTCCAGAAAAATGAAAGTTGAAGTGAAATATGTAGGGAGTTTTAAATAGACTCTACTTGTTTCTGTGTAAGTATTTTAGCTCCTTCAAGGCGCTTCTAATCAAAAATAGCATAAGATTGTTACCTGAGAATCATAAAACTGTTGGTAGTTGAATACAATTATAATTAATTGCCTTATTTAAGAAATGTTTTTTTTTTTCTTTTTAGGAATTTTTATTTATTTTATTTTGCGGTTTTTAATTTTTGCTAATTCCCTGATTATCAAAGGACATGGTAGTGTCAGCACTACACCCTTTTAACAGGAACAAACTCGGGCGATTTTCGACCCCTTTCCAACTTCAGTACCAATTAAGTTAGAAACTGTACAGTATTTGATGATCAATGAATGGATGAATGAATAAATTGGGGTATAAAAACACTGCGACTATTGCGATCTATTGTGCCCCCCATCAAGAACTGGATGAGGTTAGGTCATTATTACAGTTCTTCCTCCAAGTTGTTCCTTTAAGGAATCGGAGTATTTGGAGTGTAAGGGGGGATAATTCACTCTCTTTTATGTGGTGCTTGCCCAGATACCTGTCTTTGATGCACGAGTGCATCACATTTCCCCAGTATGTGGTCAGGTGTCTCCTCGTGAATGTTGCAGAATCTGCAAGACACGTTGTTCACTAGGCCAAGGATGTTGAGGTGTCTTCTCAACTTAAACTGGCCTGTGAAAAGCCCTGTGATTTTCCTGAGTTGTTCCTGCTTAAGCTAATGCAGGTTAGAAACGCCCTCGGTTGTAGTCCCAGAGTATAGAAGTTTTGCCTGTTTCAGCTTAGGGAGTTCTTTCCAGATTTTTGATCTTTTTGCCCCCTCTTCTGTTTTGATTTTATTTTTAATCACATTTACTCCTAAGGAGTCTGCCTCTTCGTTGCCCTGGACACCAACGTGGCCTGGTACCCAATAAAGTGTGACAGTGTTATTCTTGCCCAGTTTATTAAGCTTTATCACGCATTCCCAAACAAGTTTGGAACTAATGGCGTAGGAGCTTAGTGTTTTTAGTGCAGCCTGACTGCCTGACATGATGGCAATGTTTTGGTTTTTATATTTCCTATTGAAGTTTCTTCCAGCACATATATGCCTATGTCATTTACTTCTGCCTGGAATATGCTAGTGGACTGTCCCATCGGTAAGGAGAGTTTAGTTCTAGGCCCAAAAACTCCAGCACCAGTCCCTTCAGCTGTTCTCTATCCATCAGTGTACCATTTGATGGTATTTTCTTTAAGACTGTACTTAACTCCGTTTTGAAATGTTTTTCGAAGTTATATCTTTTGATCGTACTATCTCTTGTGATGTCAAGAAGTTTTGTTACTGCGGACCGGAGTATCGAGTCTTTTTCCCTGTTTTAAATAATTTTGCCCGTCCCAGTACCCTCCTTGGCAAACCTCATTATGTCTCCCTTGGCAGCATTTTCAATGGCCACGTTAAATGAAGGATGATTTCCATCGCTGCTGTAGGGCAAGTTCTCATTACTCCTGTTATGCATATATGTACATGCAAGCCTTTGCAATTTGTCTAGTGATTTCCTAGTTGTGTTTAGTTCGGTTCTTTTATGCCATGCAATCGCCCCATAGGTAATGATGGGTCTTACCATCATGGTGTACATTCATCTTATGATGATTTTCCTGTAAGTCTCTTGCATATCATAAGGGCCTTTGTGGCTTTCCCGACAGTTATTTCGACATGCTTGTTCCAGAGAAGTTTGCTATGTAGTGAAACTCAACTCCCAAATATTTTACCTCTCTCTGGGTGTCGATTACATCTCCCGCCAACCGAATGGGTTTCATGCGAGGTAGAAGTCTTTTACTTGTAAATGGTACTATCGTTGTTTTGGTAGGGTTGATGTTAAGTCCTACAGATATACACTATTTCCTAGTTATAGACAGCTCTCTCTGGACTATAACACAAAGAGTTTCTTCGTACTTCCCCAGTGCCGTTATCAAAGGGCACGGTAGTGCCCAGCCAAGTTCTGGCACTACACCCTTTTTATAGGAACAAACTCAGGCGATTTTTGACCCCTCCTTATCTTCAGCACCAATGAAGTCAGAAATTTAAAATTCCGAATATTTGCTAAGCTATTCAGGCACAGGCGAGGCGCCTCAATTTTCTAGCATTAGCTGTTCCTGAGATATAAGGCCTCAAAAATCACAAAAACCGTAATTGACTGACTGACTGACAGATCATCAAAATTATGAAGCACTTCCCGACATCGTAGAATCTTTTAATTTTGCACAACGGTAGGTCTTGTCATGAAAGCAGAGGAAAAAATCGAAAATTTGAAGTTTTCCTTTCAGGGGCCGTGGTATCCGCCCACTTTCTCCGAACTGGTGTTGGTTGAATGGAGCACTTCCGACTGCTGTAAAACGATGAAATTTGGTAATGTGGCGGGGCTTAAATTGCAAACAAATAAAATAATATAAAATTTGAGGTTTTCCATTCAGGGGTGTGGTACCTGCCCACTTCTTCAGAACTGATGTAAATTATATGGCACACTTCCGATTGCAGTAGAACAATGAAATTTGGTAGAGCGGCATAGCTTAATGTACATTCAAAGCGAAAAATAGAAAACATAAGATTTTTCATTTGAAGTGTCTTTTTATTGTCATTTTGAAACTATACATCCATCTTGAAAATTCATGAAATGAAAAAAGAAAACATTTGCATACCTGAAAAAATTATGAGTTTACATAAAAAAAAAACTCTTAACTGTGATGTGAACTATAATCAAACCTTTAATTAGGCTATAATTGGTGGGCTACCTTCATTTAAAAAAATGATGATTAATGGTTATGATTACTGACAGTGGCGGATTTAAACATTTCTCAAGTATAGGCTGTTGAATTTTTGCCGCCCTTACCTCTACAATTGTGAATTGTCAGTTCCTAGATAATCTTTACAATCCAACAATTTCGTTCAAATTGCACAAGAAATAGTTTTTGAGTATATTTCTGAGGTAATCAAAGTTCAATGATGTACGACTAATAAGGCGGAGTGTGTCACTCACACAATAATGTACATATATTTGGTAAACGTAGTTAAATAATCTTTATTGCGCTTACAAACAGTTAAAAAATTATAATTTCAACTAACTTATCAAAGTTTCTTACAATACCTTTTTGCGCGATTTTTTGTTGGCAAAATCATCGATAATCTCGTCGTAAGTGATCTTGTTCATTAATTCTGACTCTATGCAAAAAAGAGCTAAGGCCTTAATTTTTCTTGAATTAAGGTCGATCTCAGATAATTGTGTACCCTTTTTAGATAAGAAAAGCTCTCTCACCCGAACAATTTATCGCTGGAGTATATAATGCCCTACGAAGAGCTATGTCCAAGTTAGGATAAACATTCTGCAAATTCTATTTTCGCAGAAACGAAGATAGTATTTCCATTGATTCAGAATTTGGTTTCATCTTTTCAAGATCTATTCTCCATCCGTTCGAAAAAAACTATTCGAGGAATCGAAGGAACCCAAACTTTCGAAAGGAAGATACTGAGGATCTGCAGTGGACTTTACTTCGACCGTCAACGACAAAAACACTACAGGAACGAGCATCTCTACACAGAAGCGAACTTAATCCCACTGGACAAATATCTAGTTCATTCACGAAGAAACTAATGAGCAACATTATCGACCACCCGAATCAGCTTATGAGAAGGATGACCACAGAACAACGACATCTCGAACCGAGGTACCTCAATGTGATGGAAACTCTGGATGACAACTTAATCATGGACAACGAGGAAGCAGTGTCGTTCTACGCTGACATTGGGTCAGCCTACCACCGCGGCTAAAACGCCATCCCTCTGCCCACAACCCACAAAAATCACCACTGATAACCGGAAATGAGCATCCTGAGGAAAATACAGTCAACTGACCTTTTAAATTTTATTTTTTTCGTCATGTAAATTTTGTATAAAAATAATTAAACTTAGCTCACTCTTATAGTTAGGCCCCCTATGAGCCAACAAATGTAGTAATGTATAGTATCTTATTAGTTAATAGCCAAATTGTAAATAGTATGTTCAATAAAACAAAAAAAAAAGGAACCCAATCCTTTTTTGGAATGGGAATGGGCCCCGCAACGTGCACTTGCAACATTGATAATATTGTAGCGTTAAAAAAAACACCGCGTTCGGGGAAAAAACATTTGTTGTGCTGAAAAGGAAGACTATCGTTGTATCGCGCACCATCATAATTGAATATAATCAATATTGATAATTATGCTATTTGTAATTTCCATATCAAAACAAATGGAAAAAATAACAACGAGATTCCAGATGAACTCACACGTACGAATATTCAACGTCGTCGCCGATTGTATCTATCGGGTTTTTTAATAAGAGCGCTACAAAAGTTTTTTTTTAAATAAAACAAAAACGGTTTTGGATATCAATGAAATTATTTATTCCTGTGAAAGTACGTTCGATGCCATTATGTATGGAACTCGATTTCTTTTGCATGGCTACCACGGGCACGCTTGCAAAAGTCCAGACGCTAAACCCAATTTTCGACGGTTTTCAAGCATAAATCGGCCGATACTGCTGCAATTTTACGTTCGATATTCGTACAAAGTTCATCAATCGTCGCTGGCTTGTTGGCATAGACCATAGACTTGACGTAGCCCCACAGGAAATAGTCTAACGGCGTCAAATCGTACGACCGAGGCGACCAAGCGATTGTGGATTCAAATTTTTCCACTAGACGCTCAATTGTTGATCTGCTAGGACAATTATGACGACCATAAATTGGACGTAGCGCTCTTAACGTTATTAGAATAATTTTGACTCGTTGTTAGCTCGTATATCTTTCCATCATGAAATGGCAAACCTTACTGAAGAGAAATGTCAAAAGAGCGGCAAGAAATATGGCGTCGTTTGCTGTCCCTGTCGCTCTACTTTTGTAGCGTCTCTGTTGAAAAACCCTTTAGTTTTTAATCTGAAAAGTATTTGAGTTTTTTTTAGCAGTCAAATAAAATTTTCTGAAGTCAGCACCTGTTCAACAAATAGTATAATGTATAATCAACACATAAGATTAAAATTGATAAAATTCGATTATTATTTTTAAATCTTTTGATCCATTCAAAACGAAGAATATCTCCAACAAAACATTTTTCTTTGCAACAACTTTTTATTCAGATCTACCACATCAATACCGCAATGTCCAATACGTACGTGAAATATATTTTCCGCAATTTTGCTCTCATTTCACTCATAGAAAGTGTGGGCAACGGCCGATTTCTGGTTGGGGCCGTGAACTGGGTGTCTTACCGTAGAATATAGAAATTTTCGGTACCGTTGAATGTACAATGAAAGAAAAGAGGGAAAAGTCATCGGAAAGGTGTCTTGTGGACTTCTAGAGAGATATTAGAAAACCGTCTAAGAAAAAAATATCGGTTTTCAAATTTGCCGCCCCTAAAATCTGCCGCCCTAGGCTCAAGCCTACTCAGCCTGCTGGTAAATCCGCCACTGCTTACTGACTAAAATTTGATGGGCTTACTTGGCAAATTTTTTTTTATGCCCAATTAGAAAGGTTTTAAAAACTTGACCAGTGAACCTATCAAATTTTAGTCAGTAATCATTAAATCATCCTTTAACCGAGCCGACACACGGATAGAATTGCAGATTTGTTTTTTTTTTTATAAAAAACTTGATTGGGAAAATGTAGCATTTACTCTAAATAATAAAACATAAGCAGTAGGGTAATAGCGAGAGAGATGCCATCCTTTTTTCCCAATTCTCAACCTTACATGTTGTTAAAAAAATATATATTTTTATTAAGAAACTTAACAATGAATTTTGATTCTTCCATAAAATGGTAAAACTATTAAATAGTTATTTTTTTTAATAAAAGTTTTTAATTAAGTTAAGAACTATACAGTAGTACTCATAAAAAATGGGGTGAGATACAGATGAAACTTAACATTTATATTAACATTTATATTAACTTTGAAGCATTCTTAACAGCAACTACATTCAAGTTATACATTCATAAGAAAATTTAACTCGCGATTTTGATCAGACTTGAAACTACAATGTCTTTTTCCTTTTTTTAACAACCATAAATAAAGGTACCTGCTATGTTTTTTTAAGAAAAAATTTAAGAAAATATTCTCAAAAACTGTTCCACATATTTTAAATAAAATTCATTTGGTAAAAGTGAGCTAATGGTTAGAAAAAGTGTCCGAGAAATTATAATTTATCGTACTCCATAGAAACATTTTTTGTTTTCGATTTTCTCAAAAAGGGTACAATTGATTTTAAAGAATTGTTATTTTGAATTTTTAAAATTCTTTCATTTTTTTTTCTGAAAACTTAATGTTTCGAAAACTACATGGTGGGTTTTTTTAATCTTGACAACTTAAAGGGAAACAAATTAAAATATCAAACTCACTTCAGTTTTTAAAATTTACCAGATTTTGTCCTTCGCTTTGATTTTGTTTAATGCCTATTGAACTAAAACCTAAGCAAACGGTTTAACATGAACTAAAGTAAATATCACTTTTTATTGGTGCGGCATCTCTTCCGTAATCACCCTATAAGTGAATAAAATCAAAAGAATTTGCGTCATATTAAAATCTTCCATGGTCCGCTTGATCACAGAATTTCGCAAGATTATCATACCAATGCCCGTTAATATGATAGGTAAGGGTGATGATGTGCTTTAGTATTATGTACGTTAAAACGGAACGTTGCGTATTTCAAAGATAAATCCAATGTTGTGAAAAGTTGTTTGTATGTGACTTGCTATTTGATTTTTTGTTTACAAATACATTGGCGGGGATAAAACAAAAACCGAAAAAAAGTTTACGTAACTCTGTTGGCGCGGCGGCATTTAGTGATTTGCGATACTTCAAGAGTTAAGATACTTTAAGCTAAGAGAAAAGATATTTTTTTTTACTGCACTCGGCATCTTTATTGAAAGTCAGCAAAATTCGGTTTAGTTATTTAATCGAGAAGAATGTTTGATAATAAATTCGTGATAGTTCTGGTATGTTTTGGGGTTTTTCTTACAAAAGTGTGCATATAGCAAATTATCTACTTAATTATTCAAAACTTGTTCTTGGAAATATGTAACCAAAACCTTAACCTTAGGGTCAATAAAGTAGATGTCTTATTGTTGCAAATAATAGGAGTGATATAAGTTTAAACAAACAAGTATTCTCATATATCTACATAATTTAGTTGGACTGTATCTTTCAATGCGTAACGTGTATGTGATTGATTCTTCATAAAGACCATTAGCTTTTAGTTTCTTAACAATAATTGTTTATTTGACATCTCTGTCAAAATTAAGTGTGCGTCAGTGATATTTTGTTGTTGGCAAAAATGTCTTCAAATAAAACTGTGATCATAATGGTACGTTTATATTGACAATACAGTATATGAAATTTTTTAAAGACTTGATCTTGTTAAGAAAACCGATTATAGTAAAAAATGAATAGAGTATAGATTTTCTTTGAATGAAACATAAAAAAGAATTGATCTATTGGACTTGCTCAGTGTATTAGACTTCTTTTTTGATTTAAACTAGGTCAGAAAATATTACTCACTTGCCTTGCACATTGTGCCTAAATTTATTTTACATGATATTCACGTTTTTTTCTTAATGGAATAACTTGTTTATTAATAATAGTATCTTAATTAATCGACTTTTCAGACCAAAGTTTGCTGAAATATGGTTCACTGTCATTGGTATGTTCTTATGAGATATAATTAGATTATGCACATTGTAATTTAATGGAATCCATCAGGTATATGACTTTGAAAAATGTTTTCTACCCTTGCGATTTTGCGAAAAAAAATTGACATGTAGATACGATGATAGTTTTTATTTTATATTCAATTGATAAACAAACAATAATATTGGTGCAAACAGGGAAACATTAAAATACTAGCATGATTACTTTAAAATTTAACTTCAAAGCAGCTTACTAACTTCTTCTTAACTTTAAATACTTTTTAACGAGTATCGTGTTAAGGCTATTTTTTTTTTAAATAAATTGCTTCTGAATATATCTTAAACATTGATAATTCGTTGAAACTAACAGTATCTACCCTGTTACAACTTTGAAATGTCTAGTGTCATATAGTCAGTTAGTACGTACTAAAAAAATATGAAATCAATACTGTAGTGTGATGTTAAAATTCTATTAATTAAAAAAATCCTCGTTTTAACAATATCATACTTAAACAGTTTTAAAATCGTACGAAATTTCACTAAAATTTTAATATATCTTCAATAATTGATATGTATTATTTTTTACTTACGACGAAAGGTATTATAAGGCAAGTTATGCATTCGTAAAAAAAATCGAACTCGGGATTTTTAACATTACCAAAATAGTGGGTCTCGCAATTCTGTCTGTCTGTCTTTTCGACTACAAAATAAACCGCTCGGCCGAATTTTTTTAAAACTTGGTAGATAGTATTTGTAATTTTTTCCCCCACATATTTTTTTCTTTTATTTTAAGGCCAAAAATAACAGTACCTGTCATACGATTTTTATTTTCGAAATTTTACAAATTTTTTTTTTTCAAATAATGTTCGACAGATTAAAAAAAAGATACAAACAAATTTCATTTAGTTCAAACTAGACAATGGTTGAAAAAAAATTCCGAAAAATGGTTATTAATGGTACCCCCGCCCCCCGGAACCATTTTTTCAAAAACGGCACAATCGATTTTGATAATTTTTTTTATGCTGAGGCTCCGAAAAATTTGAATAGAATTGTGTATTCAAATTTTCAAAAAAAAATTTTGTGGATTTTAAAAAAAAGTTTCAAAATTTTGTTTTCAAAACTCAATATTTCGAAAAACTCATGCTCGATTTTTTTTAAACTTGATAGGTAAAAGTTTCTCAAGATGTAAGAAAAAAAATTTCAGTTTATCTAAAAATAACGGTAGGTTCCCACCATACAAATGTTAAAGAATGGTTTTCGAAAATCGTATTTTTCTCGAAAACGGTTCCCAGAATTTTGATAAAATTCTTTTTCCTTAAATTAATTTTTACGATCTATAATGTAATAAAAACAAATTGAAATTAAGATATTACATACTAACTTTACCTACCATCCATAGAACCATTTTTTCGAATTTTGAATTTCTCATTATCGGCATGACGGATTTTAATGAAATTTTTCATAGAGAAGCTTCTAAAAAAAAGGTTTGAAAAATATTGCATTTCAAAACTTCAGAAAAAAAAATATTGTTTGAATATTTGAAAAAAAAAATCATTTTTTTTCTTGGAAAACTCGATATCTCAAAAACGGCTCAATATTGTTTTTGATAATTTAATTTTTATTCGTACAATAATAAAAACTTTAAGTTGGCGTACCAAATTTTTTTCTTAAAAATGTTTTAATAATTTTGTATATAAAATGTATATTATGGTGTCCGAGGACACATATTGTACTGAGGCAATTTTCAATTATCTTACAATTCATGTAAATAAAACTCTATAACGAATCAAAATTTATTTAAAATTATTTATTTACAAAAATCAACAAATCTTCATTATTCTTTAAAAGATTGTTATACATTTTATATATGTATATATTATTCTCATATATCCTTTTCAGAGTTTCCATCTTACAATATGGGTATATTTTGTATGTTCTTTCACACAAAGTAAGAGAAATTGTTTTTGTTCCTCTTCAAGCTTCAACCGTAATTAAACCGTTAAAGTCTTGCATCAGCTTCATAATTGTTTGAGCTGCGTCATTTACAATTCTGAACTTTTAAAACATCGTTTTTGTCTTCTAAAAATGAAGTTAAAGTATTCCATTAAGATGGACTTTCTTGGAAAAAGCTATCATTAATTTTTAGACGAGCTAAGAAAAATTCGCTTCTGTTAAATACGGAATCTTCTTAATTTTTATGTGAACCAATACGAATTTCAATAATTAGAATAGCAGAAAATTAAAAAGAAAACACTTACCATATACTGAACCAGTAAGTTCCTCCTTCGATGGAAAGTATCGTTTTTCATATACATTATGTCGTAGCATTTTTTCTACTCAAATTTGCAACCATTTGAACTTTAATTCCTAAGTCTACATCATTGTCAAATAGGAACAGCATTAACTTCATCCGTTTAATACCATAAATCGCGAATAAGCTTCTACATTGCTACCTTCGAAATTTTGTGTCGATTTATTCATAAGCATAAGCATTAGAAAGCACAATTCCTGGTTAAGCAACATTTATGCGAGCTAAGATTAAATAAAACTAGGCACTGCCATGTGATCTATGATCTAACGATCGGTAGTAGGAGTAGACTTATATCTACTTTTCTCTGCTAGTCGGCGAACCAGCGATCACACGACGGGACCTGGTCCTAGATTAAGTTAGGTTTAAGCCTAGTACGCAGATACAGACAAGACAAATTTTATCTCTACAATTTTAATCTCTACAAAACGTTTCTTAATCTCGCGCAAAAGTTCGAATTTGAGGAGATAAAATCTAATTTACTGTGTTTTTTAATGTATCTCTGGAACGGGTTGTCTTACAAAAGTCATTCATACTTTTGGAATCTCCTCCTGATGCTTTCAAGAGAATCATCTGCTCCTTTTACATAAAACCAGTTTTGACAAAAATCACTGAGACAAAATTTTTCCCGATCTGCGTACTAGGCTTAACAACCTACCAGCGCTCTCACAGACCCAACTGTTTTTAAAATTCAAATATTTCAATGCCTGCGTAGCGTGCGACAAAATGCATCCATGTACGTTTTCTACTCATCAATTTTCAACCCGATTTCAACCCACTTTCAACCCAGTTTCAACCCAGTTTCAACCCATTTTCAACCCATATTCAACTCACTTTCAACGCAATGTCAACCCAGTTTCAACCCATTTTCAACCCAATTTCAACCCATTTTCAACCCGATTTCAACCCAATTTCAACTCACTTTCAACCCAATTTCAACTCACTTTAAACCCACGTTATCATTCAGCTTTTCTCTCCATCTTTGCTGGAGAGAGCGCAAACGTAATTGAAAACTAGCGATCCTGCTTACTCGCACTTTCTCTCTGAAACATGCGTAGTCATCATAAATCCGCCGGTCGCTAATACGAAAAGGAAGATATTGACAGGAATACCATTTTCGCGAAGTTACTCTAGAGCAGTGGTGGGCAAACTTTCTTAATGGGGGGCCAGAAAATTCAAGAAATCGTAGAGGAGGGCCAGAGTTATTTGAAAAATACATTTTGTGTTGAGACTTTTAATCATATTAAAACATTACAGCATTACAAATGTTCAAAATTACAATTTAACTTTTATTCGAAGGCCCTGCCATGGTAGGCGTGTGAGATGTATGAAATTGCTTTTGATTTGCCATAATATTAATATTAATATTTCGAATGCAGGTTCAAGCTGTGACGAAGTAACTTTCAGCAGCGCGAAAAGGTGTTCATCAGTAAGTCCGTTTCTGATTGAGTTTCTCCGCAATTTCATGGTCGAAAAAGTCTGTTCGCACACGTACGACGACGCAAACATCGCCATAATTTTCTGGGCGGGAATTCAGCTTTCAGCAGTGTTCTATAAAATTCTAATTTTGTGGAATTTAAGAACAGTTGTTTTAAATGGGTGCTGCACTGCATTGCAATAATTTCCACCTGCAATTCTGCAGAGACATTTTCCGGATCTACATTAAACGGCATCGACAAAACATCCAGCGACGACTAAATGTTCTTAAAATCTTGAAACCTATTTTCGAATTCTGTGTGAATTTTTTTGAACGCCTGACTGAATTCTTTCAGTTTGTTCTCACTCACTGGTGACACGGATTTTAAACGCGGAAAGTGAGTTAAATCGTTCTTATTCATACAGTTGTAAAACAGAAAAAGCTGGGTTTTAAATGATTTTAGGCAACCCCAAGTCTCATCTATAAATTGGTTCTTTCCTTGCAATTTTTTATTTAATTTGTTGTAGTGTTCGAGTAAATCGGTAAAAAATGGAAAATCGATACGACAATCTTTGTCTTCGAAGATTTGGAAATCAGACCATTTGTCTGTTTTATTCTTTAAAAAATCTTGTATTTCCTCTATTAAATTCCAGATCCGTTCAAATGCAAACCCACAACTTAACCATCTTACTTTCATGTGGTAAAGAAGGTCCGAATAATCTGCGTCGACTTCAATAAGAAATTCTTGGAATTGCCGGTGTACCAAGCCCCAGGATCGAATGGTATTAATTAGTTTTATAACCACATTAAGTACATGGGTAATACGAGTATCTATTGCAGCTTTACAAAGCACGTCCTGGTGAATTATACAATGTAAAAATACAACATTGTGATTAGGATTCTGGTTCCGAAAAATACCTAAAAATCCCGCGTTTTTTCCAACCATATTTGGGGCTCCATCTGTAGTTATGCTGCATAGTTTTGAAATAGCAGCATTTAAATTTTGAAGACCTTCAGAAAATTCGTTATAAATTATCTGCCCCGTCGTTTTTCCCTTAAATGATTGCAAACAAGCTAGCTCTTCAGTAATATTAAATTCGTCGTCAACGCCTCTAATGAAGATCAATAATGAGCAGTGTCACTTCTATCTGTGCTTTCATCCATCGACACGGAAAAATATTTAAAGTTTTCTATGCGTTGCATAAATTGGGTCGACAAGTTTGATGCAATGACATTAATTCGCGTTGTGTAGAAGCCTTTTGAACAGTGTTTTGATTTATAAACATATTTCTTCGACCAGTCATTCTTTTTTTTAGGTTTTCCGCATTCACTTTCCTTTCTGCGTCATTCATCACAGCATATTTGGTTTAAGCATGCTTAGTGTTAAAATGGCGAGCGAGGTTAAAATCTTTAAATACCGCCACTGCTTCATTACATATAAGACATACTGGCTTACCGTTATATTCTGTAAAGAAATATTTCCAAGCCCAATCTGTTTGTTCTTAGAATTTAGTAGCATATACTTCATACTTCTGGAACGTCAAAATATATTATTGCGAGCCATATATTCATGTCGAAGGACCGTCAGGGGGCCGGATTAAATGCTTTCGCGGGCCGTACTTTGCCCACCACTGCTCTAGAGCGTCTGTGCAGATTGGGGGGAATTGAGGACTAGCGTAGCGACTAACGTTTTAACTTTTACAATATCATATAAAAATATAAATCAAGTACTGGGCCATTCTCAAAATGAGTAACTTCTAGCATTCGGGGACCAACTGTCACCCGTGCTCTTTCAAACCAACTCGTCCATGTTGTTCATAATTAAATAGTGGAAGGTTCATCCACATTTGAGATCATGATGATGTTTATTTTGTTTCTCCAAGATATTAAGAGAGCGCCCCGATGGCTGATGGAAAATGGCTGCCCAACTCTCTCTCAGTAAAATGAATAAAACACCTGTAGGAAGGAAAAAACTTGTATGGAAGGGAAAGGAATTTGGGGAATAGAAAGAACGATCTTAACCTCTTTTTAAAATGGGCTTAAGAACTCACTTTTTACCCGCTTTTAACCAGTTTTAAACTGGATTTTAACCCAAGTGGGTTTAAAGCGGGTTAAAAAACTTTCAACCCCTTTTAAACCCAAAACGTTTTAAACCCGATTAAAATATTTGAATTTTAAAAACTGTTGCGGTCTGTGAGACCGCTGGTAGGTGGTTAAGGGTTAATTTAATTTAATTTTCATTTGCACATAATGTACGAGTATATACAAATTTAAAATTGGTGTACCATTTTTTTTTTTTTAATATTTTAAAAATTTTATTTATTTATAGTCTTATATATCAAAACATCCCTTTTAAATTGGTCTGTTTGCGTCATAAGGGAATTAAACTTAATCAACTTTTATTGACATTTAGGTCTCATTATGCTGCCTGCTCGACACAATCAATAGATCAGAAGCGTTCGTTTATCGACTTATAACCGAAACCCTTCAAAATAATGTTGCCGGAGAGCCGATTACACACGAAAGGACAAACTGGGATTTTGATCCAGAAATTAGTAAAGCTCGCCGGGCTCTATTTTATGAGGTAAATTTAAAAAAAAATCCAAAATATTTTTTTTAATTATCACACATATTTTTCATTTAACCATTTAACAGAAAAATGGTTTCCGAGCTTCAAAATTCATCGAAAGCATCGGTGTTGGCATCGACGGTAAGGAGCTGGAACGCAGAGAAGAACAACAAATCCGTGACATTGGCAAACTTAATGGGGAGCACTACCGGAATTTTTCATGAAATTACTAAAATTACCTCGAATCAATTAAATTAATTTCCAAATCTCTCAAAATAAATCATCCACATTAAGAGTTTGTTTGTGCGTAATTGTGTATAGGATTAAGGCATAATTTTTGTGCATGATTTACGAGAAAGGGTCCTTTTTAATTTCATCATTATGCCAGATAATTGTGGGAAACGTTCTTATTTTACTCCACATTTGCCTGCATTATTGTACGCAGCTTAATTGAGGTAATTTTCCATGGCATTACTTTTTGCCCCCCCCCCTCTGCAAATTCCCTTTGCGTATGTGCATTTGTAGATCTTTCACCGGCTTAAGCATAATCATTATACATTTGCGACAATTTACATCTCTTCTCTCATAACTTGAAGTTTTTAATTTTTGCCATTCTGATCAAGGATAATTAACGTTGATGAAGTAAAAATTAAACGATTATAATTGTTCTTTCCTTTTTATTTAGTTGATGGAAATTATTGTTGTAGCTTTTTTTTTTGTAGAAAATAAAATGTAGGTAGTCGTGTTTTTGTCGTCCTTGTTGGAATATAGAGTAGGTATAGTGCAGTGAGCTAAGTTGCATTTACACTTCGTGTCTCTGGATTGAAGTCATTGTTTTTTTTTTTAATGTAACATTTTTTTTAATAATACATTATAGACGTTTCTAATATGAACTGTTGCTTCACTTGATTTGACTAATTTTAACGACATTTTTAAGAGAACAGTGAAAATCATATTTCTTTGTCTAACCGTCTTTCTGAACTAAACCGGGGAGAAGAATTAAAAACACTTCCAGTCGATATATTCAGCAAGTTCTAGCACTCTGGTCATCAGTTAAAACAACTTGTTTTGGCACTAGAATTGAGTTAAAAACTCGTTTACTTGTTCAGTTGAAACTAAAGGGTTTTTGATGTGTAAACATCAATGCCGGCGCGGCGCGGCGGTAGGGTAAACCATGTAAAACATGGGTCTAAAGTTACGTTCCGGTTACGTTATCTAATGGAAGATTGCATTTAAAATTCTGTATACATTGGAAATGTTGCATACTTCCTACATCGTGTCTACATTGGAAACTTGGAGGTGCCTCAAAAAGAATTCGCCCCTTGTGTCCTTGGATTGATAACTCGATTCATTGATTGTTAGAACTAAATAACTTCATTCCCCGAAACATTTCTTCACCTCTCACACAATACATTGTCAAAAGACGAAAGACGAAACAACTGGTGTCAAATTTCTTTCCAGTTTCATTCAATGTTTGAAGCAAATCAACTGCACGTTAACGGTAGACGATTATATTTTATTTTATGCTCCGGAAAAATGCATTTTCAGAGTTGACAAAAAAACCATGTAATGTAAAATTTCTAATTAACTGTTCTATATACATCAAAATATAGAGCTTTCTCCATCTATCAAGGCCATGAACTGGATTATCACTAGGATGCCAATGGATTTATATTTTTAGTTGTTTTTCCGCTTATAAATATTTACTTTGACAATTTCCATTACAAGATGGGAATGATGTCAATCGGTCTATACATTTCAGTTGTTTTGTCTTTTCGACATATTTGGTGTGGGGTCAAGACGTTTAGTGGAATCAATCTACGTTTCTATAACCCTCAACCAAACTATCAAAAAGACGAAGGACGAAACGAACGAAAATAAAATGCACGACTGGGTCGCACGAACTTGCTCTTATGTAAAAGACTAAGAATTTCAAAAATGAATGTTATTAGAGAAAAACTGTTCATAGCATAAAATTAATGTTTTAAATGAATAAAACAACCCCTTAATTAGTTGGAGCTAAAACAGGGATGCCATGTAATTCAGGCAAATATAAGTTTATGCAAAAACAAAAAATTATAAGTCTTTGTAATGGTTTAAAAAAAAAATATCGTTATGCCGATAATGAGAAATTCAAAATTCAAAAAGTGGTTCTACGGTAGTCAGTAGTCAGTAATATCTTAATTTCAAAATTTATTTTATTAAATTATAGTTCGTTGAAATTAATGGAAAGAAAAAAATTTTATCGAAATTCTTGGAGTCGTTTTCGAGAAAAATATGATTTTTAACCATTTTTTAACATTTGTGTGCTGGGTATCTACCTGTATTTTTAGGTAAAATAGGGGAGAGTGGGGCACATTTGAACACGGGGCACATTTGAACAATGCTTATAAAATTTTACTTTATTACTCTTTTTTAAAAGTAATTTAAAATTTTAACCTGTCAATACCATATCCATAAACGTCATTGACTTTCCTTGAATATCTCAGTTGTCTCTCGGACTTAGAGATGAAGGGTACTTTTGCTAGTGGAAGTATTTTGTTTTCGTTTTTTAGTTGTAAGAGTTTAAACAAAAATTACTGCGCGATTTTAAAACGGGAACACATTTTTTTGGAGGAAAAATAAATTTGAAACCTAATTGCGGTAAGTTTTTTACTGGATATATTTTAGTTAAATATTTATAATAAATTTTATGTCGCTGGAACAGTTGGGGCAGATTTGAACAAGCGTGTTGGGGCACTTTTGAACATGTTCAAAACTACCATGATTAGTTCTTTTTAACATATTTAAGACATTTAAGAGAAAATTTAATCAGCTTCAAGCAATTAATCAAGCAATTTGTTATATGTTCTATAGGGCAAGTATTGGTTTCAGGTAAAAAATGTTTTTGTCATATCGACCATCAGTCTTTGCGTCTATACGTTCTCTGTCTCATTTTTGAGCTATTTAATACTGAAAATAAGGCCTAGTTAAAGCTTTCTAGGCCGAAAAAATCTTGAAATTTTTATAACCTTAACAATAATATTCTAGTTTAAGCTATTTTTATTCACACAAATTGAAGCTTAGGCTTGGAAAACAAGTTAAAACTAAATGAACTTAGCGTTGGCTATTTTAAAATAGCTATTACTAGAAAACATCTTTATATAGCTAGCTTAAGCTTATTCTTATTCCCTAAAAATCCAGCTGTTACTTAAAAATCCAAGTTTTAGATCTAGCTTTTTTTTTAAATAATCTTTGTGGATTTTTGTTTTTTTTTTCTACAAATACATGAATATGATATAACAAAAGTATTAATTTTGAGTTTTATTGATAAGTTCATATTAAAAAATTAATATGAAAATAAAATTTTAAAGTTCTTTTATTCAGTAAAAAAAAAATTATATCACTGTTCAAAAGTGCCCCTTCCAAGTTCAAAACTGCCCCATACATGGGGCACTTTTGAACATAAGAACCTGTATTGATTGGAGATAAAAAATCAATATAAATATTTCGTTAAATGGACCAAATATTTTTCTAAATTGAACGTAAATAGCACTGTTCCATGTGAGTAAAATATCAGGCCGATTGCTCGAATATTTTAGGTTTTATCAGTCTGGAAAGCAAAAAGTGTTCAAATGTGCCCCACTCTCCCCTACAATTTTTTTCTCACATCTTGTAGATTGTATTGAAAAACTTTTATTTGTCAAGTTTGAAAAAAATCTAGCATGGAGTTTTCGAAATATTGTTTATAATTTAAGTTTTCGAAGAAAAAAATGTTGATTTTTTTTTTTAGATCCGAAATTTTTTTTTTTTTGAAAATTTGAATACACAATAATATTCATACTTTGGAATAGCTTTAGTATAATAAAAAAGATCAAAATGTGTAGTAACGTTCTTGAGAAAATCAAAAACGAAAAAAATGGTTCCATGGGGGGTACTAAAAATAACTATTTCTTGTAAAATTTTTTTCAACCATTACCTAGGTCTATTTAAATATTTTAATAATATTTTTTGAATGATTTTTTTTTTAAATCTGTTGGACAGTTTTTGAACAAAAAAATATTTATAAAATTTATATTTATAAAAATATTTATTAAAAAATTTAGTATGGCAGGTACCGTCATTTTTGGTCACAAAAGAAAGAAAAAAGTGTGGGGAGGGGGGAATAAAAAATGATATATACCAAGTTTAAAGATAATCGGGTGAACCGTTTAGGCTGTAGTCGAACAGACAGACACAGAGGATTGCGAGATCCACTTTTTTCTTCTTCACTAACTTTGATCAAAATCTCGAGTTTGATTTTTCTTACGAATGCATAACTTGCCTTATAGTACATATAAGTCGCAAGTAAAAAGAATCTTATAATCAGACTCCGAGAGTCAAACTGATGTTTTATATGTTCGGGCATTCACTTTCTCAAATGGTTCAATTTTACTTGATTTTGATAATGTTACCGCTCCATTCAGTAGCTTGTAAGCGTGCTGAATGCATGAGAAGCATATTTGAGAATATGAACGCCCTTTCAATGCTCCGAACAAAAATAGTTGTAGTATTTCGTATCATATAACATCTCTGTTTGAATATAGGTGAACAAATTAAATGTTGTATCAAATAACATACGAGTACCTTTTGAACATAAGTCTAACGAACTTTACTCTACGTAGTAGCGAAGTCCGGTGGTGCGTTCTTTTTCTAACAATAAATATTATTATATTCAAATAAATATGTAGGTTTGTTCATTTACCTTGTAATTTTCTGATAATTTCAGTTCAAAGTTCCGTCAAAGTTCATAAAAAAATTCTACTTAAATGTACAGCAAATGTTTTCAATATTTAAAAAAAGAATATTGATATTACAATATTGGCACTCGGACGTAACTTTATTTTTTCAATTTGAGCGGGTAGATAGAGCATAACCTGTGGCGGTTAAGCTGTTGACATCTGTCAAATCTGTTATTTATTATTTAGTTACTGATGCCAAATCACCATGGCAAGTAAGACCATTGAACAGCAAGTCCAGTAGTAGGTACCTAGTACTGGAAACAATGCACGCATTTTACCTATTTTACGGTAGATGTGGTGGCCTTCACACTCGACTTTTAAACGTTTGGTGACGAAATTTGAAACAACCAGATCGGTAATCAATAAGCCAATTTTCGCACGTGAAAGGAATGCAAGACCGACTAAGAACATCGCCGCAGTCCGTGAAAATGTACAGAACAACTCGAGGCAGTTGATTCCTCTTTGGCCATAAGAACTCGGCTTTTCGCAGACTTCAACTTGATGTCGAGTCTTGGACCTACTCCCCTACAAGATCCAGCTGACCCAAGAGCAAAGCTAATAATAATAACCATTGACAACGCCGCACCGTTTGTTCGCTGACTGGTCTACAAACGAGGAACATTTTTGGATGAATGGCTGTTTTAACAAACGAAATTGTCGTATATGGAACGATACCAACCCATACGTGGTTCACAATGAATCCTCAAAAAGTAACAGTCTGATGTGGATTTTGGACCGGCGCGGCGGCGGCGGTGGCGTCATTGTTCAGTACTTTCATTCCGAAAATGACATTGGTGATGTAGTCATCGACAATGGCAAGCGCTCCAGAACAATGAAAACTAATTTCTTATGAACCATATGGACCAAGACGATATGTAGTTCCAGCAGGATGGCGGCTCTATGTGCCACACAGCAGACGCCAGGATTGACATTCTGCATGAACGATTTGAGGGTTAGGTTATCTCTTGCAGAGATGACGTGAATTGGGCACCAAGTTCAAGCGATTTGACACCGCTAGAGTATTTCTTGTGGGGTTTCTTCAAGTTGAAGGTCTATGCGAATAAATCAGAATGCGGAAGAGTCATTGAAAACTGGAACATATTATCGAAAAACTCTTCATAAGTATGCATATAATTTTTTTTTTCAAAAACGAATCAATAATTTATTTTAGAATTTTTTTCTTTTGTTTGCACAGTAATAAGAACTTAAAACTGGCGAACTAAAAAGTTTTTGTATATAGAGAGATATTTTACACGGATTACAAAATTTATTTTCAGCATTAATCGATACCAATTTGTTTAAAAAATCTAATGCAACTTTTTATGGCTAAAGGAGTAGTTTAAGCTACATATTTCAAAATGAATTTCATGCTTTAATTTTCTTGTCTTGACCTAACCTTAACACGTCCTATTTCGCCCATCATAAGTTGTGATTCTGTTATGGCCTTTTAAGAAATAAAGATCAATCGTATATAAAATTTTATTTATTAAGAAATAATAGTTGTTTTCATTTGATCTTTAAGTTTTCGAATGAATCTTAAAATAATAATTATATGACAAGCTCAGCTTATACATATATAAAAAATAAAAAGTATTATTGAATCAAAGTAAATTTAAAACAGGTACCTACGAGTACTAAAAAAAAAACAATTTATTTGTGCAAGTTACCACATTAATCAAGCGATTCGGAGTGTACAACGCCTGTTTATGAGACAATGTGCAAAGGAATATGTAAGCTCTAGGAAAAATGAAAACCCTCTAATCAAATGTGCATACAAGAAGATGGGCTACGTTATACACATTGCTAGCTGTGGGTTGCATAGCGCACTTATAAATCCTTCAAGATGCTTTTTTTTCTTTGGTGTACGAGTATTTAGTTATAGTTTGTTGTGTAGTTTGAATCATTGGGGTTTGTGTGTGTAGGTTCACTTAGCAGACTATGAGTTATATGCACAATTAGATGAGATTATTATTGTCATCTGCTTAACAACTACAATAACTTCTATCTACATTCTGTGTGTGTTTGTGTACCTAGTCATTCGTTTATGAGAAAATCATTATCCTGTACTCAGTCCTTCTTAAGCAATCATAAATCATTATGCGAATTGTTTTGTTTAACATGTTTGTGAGTGTATGAATGTTAAGGCAAAGAAGCTTTGTAATTGGAACATTTCATTTTAAAAATAAGCAGAATTAAAATAGTAGACTTGTTCTAGTTTTTTTATGAAGATACTTTTAAAAAAGTCCCTTTTCTATGTAAAAATTATTAATTTTTTTCTTAAAAATGTCCAGTCAGCTTACAATTTTATGGCTTTCATAATTCCTGCTGTGAGTGCTAAAAAAACACAAAAGCGGACATAGTTAAGGACAATCGCCCAAAAATATTTACATCTTGTTCGTGAAAGTTTTGCAGCTGGTTCTGAAACATCGACACGACGATGTTGAACACAGTTGGGCAATGCATTTGGTTCGATGGATATTGAAGAAAAGTCAGCATCTACAATACTTACAAAATCCAGTAGGTTTAACAGATCCAGCCATACAAACGTTGAATTATTCATCACCCCAATCCTAGTTTCTAGGTCTTAGGAGATAATAAGACCTTTATTTAAGTAACACTATAAATTAGCCTGTATCATGTCAAACTTTTGACCCACTTTGTACTTATTTGAAAACGTTGATCAACAATCGGCTTAAGAAATATCTCGAAGAACGAAGAAATAAAGAAAGGTTGAACCAATCTTTCCATCGTTTTGTTAAAACAAAGGTTATTTAGCTTGAAATTTCTAAAGCATGTGATGGAGTTTGGCACGAAGCTCTCTTATCTACAATGCTTGTATTTGGTGTCGATGAATTTCTCCTACGTTAAATAAGAAATTACCTCTCAGACCGTTCAGTAAAAGTATCTTGGACATTTCAAGTCTGATATTCAAAAAAAAAAAACTTGTGTGCCCCAAGGCTCTGTTTTTTTCCAACACTCTTCATATATGTACATTGTTTCATTGACGACAGCACCTTCTGCTTTTAATATTCGTTTCCAGACTCATAACACTGTTCTTTGGTTTCGGAACTGAAACGGTATGGTATGCTAATTCCGATCTTGTTGGAATTCAATGCTTCGAAAACACAAAGATGTTTCCTGTCGGATGGAAATATACCACCATATGCCATTATTCATAAATACGACTTGAGTTAAAGAAACCGAAAAGTTTTCAATTGTCAGATTGTATGATGATACTGGCCATATCTTATGGAATGATTCTATAATCGACGTAGACAAAATCGCTACAAAATGATAAGGTTTTCTTAAAAGACACAAGAACTTTAGCATAAATTTGAGTGTTCTGTCAAATATAGAGCTTCCACAAATAACACGTAGAAAACTTTGGCTGATGGCCTTTATTCGTCCAAAGCTTGAGCATAATTCCTATATTTGGCTAGGTGCTCCAGTTAAATTCAGAGATTCTTTCCTTAGTGGTGCTACACGAATGCTTTACCCGACTCAATATTTCTCACTATTTACGATTTTCAACATTCAAAATCTCTGTACATCGGTATTTTCTTTTAAACCCTTTGCAACTTCTCCCAACGCTCGCACTATGGGCTTAAATATTTTAAGGTAGTCATACTCCCCTGAGTGCGCGCAAAATTATAAAAAAAAACATTATTGTGATGGACAAGCTTTCGAAACCAATGTACATGGACATCTTCTATCACATTCTCTACATTTAACCTACACGGTCGCAATGTAAAGGGTCGTCCAACGAAAACGGACGATGTTAATTGTAAATAAAACAAAAAGTTTTCAGATAATTATTTTAATATTTTTTATAATGATAGGAGGATCTATAACAATTATGTTGGAAACAAAATATCGACAATCACTCGTGGATTCTTATTTGCCCAATTGCTTCTTAAACGAATCTAATGAGGTGAGAGTGTGCCTCGTCGCTGAAGATGATTTTCTTTGTAAAGTCAACATTCACCATTCTCTTCTGTCTGTTCAACCAACCATTCGGCGTATTGACGACGCTTGAAATGGTCAGTAGGATTCAGCTCTTGAGTCAATTGAACCTTCTTAGCGTGTGAATTCAAATCTTTATTCAAAATTCGCATCAGTGATGTTCGTGAGATGTTCAGTTATTGGCCGCGACGACGAGTCGAGGTTGACGGCTCTTCTGCAACACTATCGCGAACAACAGCAATGGGCGGGCATGCACAGTTCCGGTTGGCTGAAATTTGCGCACAATTCTACCGATTGTATACACTTCGGTCAATTTTGCTGACCAAAAAAATCACGAAGTGCACGAAATGCATTTTGATTTGAACGGCCATTTTCGTAAAATTGAAAAAAAGACTTTTGTAAAATGTGTTATTTTGAAATAAAAAGTTACTTTTTGATTACTTTTTTAATATAAACAATTTTAGAAAGCATGATGTCATTTTGGGAAAGTTATGATGATCTTTTCACATAACTACGTATTCAAAAATGCATTGTAAAATGAGCAATTTTAATGTTTTTCAAAAGATGATTAAGTATTCAAAAATAGAGCCTAAAATTAAAAATCCGCTCCGACACGCTCCGACGGAATATTAAAATTAAATAAGAAAAATATAAAAAAAATTAAAAAAGTGGCTCGACGTTTTTCAAGATAAAATGTAATTCTTTCATATGCAATTTATTTTATTTCAATACGTCTTGCATTGACTTCACAAACCTTGCACGAATTTGCCCAATTTCACGTTTTTTTTTCAATATTTTGGGTGGAGGCCTCTTAACGCGCTGCTCAATTGTGTACCTCTCTATGGTTGAGTTTGTCAGATACTGAAACAAAGCAATGTCAAATTAATTCGGGCAAAAAACTCTCTGTAAATTGTGAAATATAGTTTTTTTAAGGAAAAAAATGTAAATACTTTCGGCTACAATAAAAATTGAATTGAATTCAATTCACTTGATTAACACAGCGCAAATGGTATGCGATATGTGAGAGCGAGTGAGAGCAGTAGTCTGATTTAGGCAATCCATCTGTTTTAAATTAATTGGTCAAGTGGATGTTTCAGTTAATTCAATTACATTAAAGATACTTTGATGAAAATATTGAACCGATGATGAGATTATTAATTGTAATTCGGATAGACTAGGAAACTGACCTGGTTTTACTTTTTCACAAAATTAAACAAGTTACTCGTATTTCAACTGTTTTTAAGCTTCTTTCGAGAATTTTTTTTCTGGCAACACTGCTCAATCTGCACAATCTGCTCAATCTGCACAATCTTCAATTGAAAGTTGAACCGGTGATCATAATATTGAGAAATATAGATATGTATACGATATCCTTGCAACTCTTTATAATATGCGGGCACTCAAGGGCATATTTCTATACTTAAAATGACTATCACAGTGCTAGCGTTAGGAAAACAGGGAAGGTTTTGAATGGAGATACAGAGGCACACTAAGTTTGAATATTGGAATATCATAATGGGAAGGTTAAAATGGAACCACATTCGTGTAGTGCTGCTGAAAAAACAATCTCTGTTTTTCATAGTGCATCCGAAGTTGACCTGAATGGTTAACTGATGAGTATTTCCTAAGAGTGTTACGGTTGAAATGTTTAAGGCGTAACAGCAGCGTTAAGATAATGAGAGACGTGAAATGTTGCATCGGTGTCCGAGAGATGCAAATGCTTCTATGGCCTATCATTTTTAAGGTTATTTTTTGAATTTTGTCTGAGGGACTCAAGTGGGTTATTGCAGCACCTGACTTTAGTGAAGGAAGTGATAAACAAACAACGTCTTCGAAGAAACAATCCCTAGAGAAATGAAATGCACGACTGGATCGCACGAACTTGCTCTTATATTAAAATGCATCCATAGCAAAACTGAAGGCCGTTCATGTCAAGTATCAGTCCATCCAGCTGGGAAAGATCTCATTACGTTCAGAATTAAAGGGACCCGTGATAGACGCAATTATCGCCAAGGAAGAAAATTAGTTTTAATTTAATTTTAAGTTGAAAGTGTGTTTTAGCTTTATTTGTTTACGTGTCCGACAATAAACCTATAATAATATTTTGTGGGTCATAAAGCATTGGATTGAAGGAAATGGTTATGGCATTTGTTTGTTTTAACTGCGCTTACTTGAAATTATGTTTTAATTCAATTGTGGCTTAAATTTTGGAGCAAAAACACATGGTTAAAAGGGGATCACATTACACGCACATCACCAATTTAAAGTACTTCATTGGCGAATCTCCGATAGAAATCATCTCGAATGTGCAATATTCCGGTTTTTTTAATGTCCTCCTCCATATCCATAGCGTTAAATAGAAATACGTTTTTTCTTAATTTTACCATTTTCCAAAAGTTTCTTATAAATTCCCAAAATTAGAAAAAAAGTACAATTTGACTAATCTCGGGAGGAAAATCGTTCTTTTCATCAAAAAACAGTTCCAATATTTTCTTCAAACTGAATACAAGACCGATCCAAAGTATTTTTCTGTCTGAAATTCATTCTTTGGGTTGCTTACTTTTGCGCTTTCATTTTTTGTAACGCTGATGCACACACTGATGGATATGGAAATTCATTGAATAAATGCACTATTTTGTAATTTCTGAAGTAGCACAAATGCATATCCCTTGTTATTTTGCATTTCTTTCTTCAAGATCCATTATACCATTAGAACGAATCCAAAAAAAACACCGTAATTGTGAACCCCATTATTTTATTTAAACTTGTTTTACCTTATCAAGTAAACCTTAAACAAAAAGAATCACATCCAGTTCACTTGATATGGCTTCTTCGATTGAGGTAGATTTGTGTTTACCATATCACCACCACGACCACCACCACCACCATTGGCACAACCGAACCACATTCCACTAATATTTTACATTACGCGGCAGTTACATTTCCTCGGGAGGAATTTCATCCATAACAAGAATGATGGTGCACCTCCAATACCTATGAATACACTTTTTTAACGGAACTCAGCGCTATTTCCTGAAAATGTCAAGGATTCATTTCGATTTAATGCATTTCCGTTGCCTTAATAATAATGAATTCCAACCTTGTATATACAAATGTGGTTTGATAGTCGGTTTCGGGTTGATGTATGGCTTAGGGAAATTTTTACACGATATTTTCTTGTCCTAAAGATTTTAATTGTTCTATGTTGTTTAATGGAACAGAGTTCATGTTGAAGTACTTGTTGATGAAATTTCATTTAAGTGAGCTTTTAAGGATAAGAGTAATGAGATTTTAATGCATTTTATTGTTGACATACGATCTTATTTTGTTTGTATGTTTTTATTAGAATATTGAATGCTCAAAATGTCTACATTTGTTAAGTCAAAACCATAAAGCAAAAGGTTATCGGAACTATTCTTAAAATTTTGTGCTACCAGAACTGAGCAAAACAATCATTTCCAACAAGTTCTTTTTTCAGGGTTTGAGGACACATTGTTCCAAGCCAGTGTCATACAAATATGGGGTTTTAGTCTAATATTTTTTTTAAACTTACAATAATATTATACCTTGATAGGGCTCGCCGGTCAACTTTCCATCGTCCTCAATCAAGGACACGCTGTTTCATCTTGGCCAATGAACCACAACATTTCTTTTTTTCATGTTAGTAGTTCGTCCAGTGCTCCAACAATTTGCCGGTTGTTTAAGCGTTTTCAACAAAAAGGGGCTGACTGTGATCTTCCGCGTCCTAGAAGACCTCGTGCAGTTCGAAATGATGTGAACATTGCTCGTGTGCAAGAAAGCACTGAGGAAAACCCCAAAAGCTTCGACCAGGTGACTGACGTTCTCAGCAGTTGGTAATGTCTCGACCGTGTGTGCAAAGAATTTTAGCATTTTACGACATTCAGTACTCTCGGCGTTTTCAAGAATTGTTCCCAGATAAAAACGAATTTATTCACAAACTCATAATGAGGTATCATGGCCATTTTCACCTCAACGGTATCGTGAATAAACAAAATTGCAAAGATCATGTCAGGTCGAAGCAAACAGTGGGGATAATTTCAGAGGTATTGTCTTTACAAAACATAATGTGAACATGAGCATACTTCAAAATCATAATCTTAATTTTAATAATTATTATTTTTTTATATTTATAATTTTTAATAATTCATATAGTTAGTGGTTGCATCTTATCCTCCATTCACCTTCCTCGTGCACAGGACTAATGTTAGGAAGAATTGCCTGACTGCAGAGAGCCTACACATTTAGACCAATGTTTGTCAGTTGTGACACCACATGGATCTAGGATATCTTTTCCCTACTTTTTTAACTACTTTGAGTTCGTAGTAGAGTTTACGTCATTAGGATAGAGAAGGACATGTACTTACAAAGAGGATGAGTAGTTGTTTCAGACAGACAGATTTTAGCAAGTTCGTCAATTTTACAGTTAACCGGTATATCCAAATGGCCTGGCACCCAGCAAAGATTATTGAATATTGAACTGCTGCATCATATTACCGAGAGATTGCGAAGATTAAGTTTTAGAGTTTCTAGAGAGTCCGAAGATTTTAAAGCCGGTGGTGGCCGTGGCGCGATGGATGTGTGCTCGCCTGTGAACCTCATGATCACAGGTTCGATCCCTGCCGTCGTCTATGTCGTTTTAATTCCATTAAAAACCTTCTAAAATTGTCATCAATGGGTTGCTGGTTTACTCATTACATGTTGTTCAGGCATAACACTAACAACATGTAATTGAGTTTAACTAGTATGCCCAACAAGGATGAACACGAATAAAATAATGTGAATTATAAGCGACATAGAAATAAAGACACGGCATTCTCCGCTTTAGTTCAGCCGCCATCCCTGGAGATAAAATATCTGAGACAACAACCTTCAGTCTCAGAACATCGTGCCACACATCTTTCCTATCCTTCTTTCTCTTCCTTAACTTCACGCCCGCGCTGTGTTCAAACATTTAAAGGGTAATCCTAATCCCTTGAGCGCGTGTAGATTATAAAAAAAAAAAAGCAGCCTGACTGTCTGAGTAGATGGGAATATCCGTTGTAGACATCATGTTTTCTTTTAACCAAAATAAAACTTCCTTAATCGCTAAAAGTTCCGCTTGGTACACGCTACAATGATTAGGGAGGTGAAATGAAAGACATTAGTCCGTCTGACCAACCCCGTGATCAGTTTTTGATCCGTCAGTATAAGAATGAAGCGACTCATGCTTCAAGAAGGTCGCAGCCTTCCAAGTAGTTATGGGATGATAATATAACTTGTTTTAAGTTTTTATTAAAATCTAATCCAAATTTTATGCAGTCAATGTTGTACTGTCCTCGCGGCTCCTTGTTTGCTTAATACATACATCAAGGGGTAGGTAGGTAGCAGATGAAAAAGAGCGCTCAAAGCAGCGGAGGGGGTAGAGCGAAGTGCTCCGCTTGTGCACAGACACGCTGATAGTTAAACCTTGCTAAGTTTATGGCGATTTATCGCTCTATTAAGAGCTGTCCACAATACTCTTAGAACATATGTAAGAATCAGTCTTACAACTGAAGTGTATAGCAAGTGAATACTGCGGGGTTGAAGACTCTATTTATTCCTAATGGCTTGTTTGCAGGAGAAAAGGGCCACAGTGTCTTTTTCATTCTTTCGTGTATGTTAGGTTTCCAGCTTCACTTTCTACCTGAGAATGTTAGTGGTATACCTTTAATAGAAGGAAGACTATGTGGGGAGGATAAGTTAAGTTTTGTAAGGGATTACACCGAGGCCACAGCGATCTGTCACTCTAAACCAAATTTTATTTCCAAAGAACCCAACTTAAGCATTCGCCTTCTTCGTACCGTACAGCACTCGGCACGGTGCCATATAGTAGAAATGCTATTAGGAGGGCTTTGAACAGCGTGCATTTCGTCATAAGCGTGTAAGGAATTTTAAGCATTTGGTCCTGTGTGGATGCTGATGTAGTTCAGAAAGTCAAAACACGACAGTTTTTAGCCGGATAAATTTTTTGAGTACCAACTTTCAATTTGACAATAGTTCTCAATATTGATGTTTTGATGTTTATTAATAACATGTACTTGGTCTTCTTATTACTTCAACACCAACAAGTCTCACTTGTTCTTCAATATTGCTGAAGAACTCTAAAATGTCATATTTGGAGCGTCCCATGATGTCAATATCATCTGCATGCCCTGTAGTTGAAAAAGTTGCACATTGCATTGAATGCAATATCCTACAATCAGTATCTAATATTAGATTTTACACACTTGGACTACTTTAGATCCAGGTTTGGTCAAATCTGTCTTGTCGCCAAACAATTAGTCATGTTGTTCGACATAAAGTTGTTCTCTTTAAAGTATCTTGTAATCTGGTAAACTTTTTGCGAGTTTGTTTACTAAGTTAACTAACCTGAACATAGTTGTCTTCTTGATTTTTGACAGGCCTTTTGGTAGTGTAAAGCATAAAATTTTTGTGAAGAACTTAAGTTCTACTTTGAATTTAGTGATGGAACAACTCGTCTCATTCATAACTATCTTAACAAAACAACGAAAACAAAAAGTGGTCATTGGACACAGGTTCTCGCAATATGAAAACATAATAGTAGGTGTACCTCAAGCTTCAATTATTGGTCGTCTACAATTTTTTATTTTTATTAATGGTCTTATTAAAGCTTACTCAATTATTCATCTGTATTTCTATGCAGATGAATCTAAATGTATCCCCCTAGACTAGTGGACTAGTGGAAGATCTCGTATACTGCCTTATCGAGAACTTATCCACTATCCTATTATTATTTCGAATAATATGTAAGATCCGGGAATTATTCCTAACATTTATCAAGGTGAGACTCAGAATACTTTTTTGATAAAATCACAAGTCTCGGATTCAAAATTAATCGGTCATTATCAGAATGTGACCAAATCAATTGTATTGTTGGGGCTTAATTAAAACATTAATTGTGCCTTTCATAACTTGCCGGTCAACTACATGAGCACATATCTCATCTCCATAAAAAGTCCTGGGACGTCAGTGAGCACAAACGTCCGCCTTCACAATAAATCAATAAAAAAATTGTCATCCCATCATTCTGAACTCATTCGGATCACTTTCAAATCACATTGATTACATCATCATCATCATTATCGGCTCGACAACCGGGTTCCGGTCCTGTCCTCTTTCAACAAATCTCTCCACCTAGCCGACGCTATCCAATTGCGCAACCCAAGACTTCGGGCGTCCTGGTCTACGCCATCTCTTCAGCGACAGCATGGTCTACCACGCTGTCGTCTACCATAGAATGTACCACAAAGAACTTTCCGAGCAGGTTCCTCTTCGCTCATGCGAGCTAGGTGCCCTGCCCACCGGAGTCTACCGAGCTTAATTTTTGTCACGATATCTGCTTCTAGGTAGATTGCGTACAATTCATGATTGTACCGTCTCCGGAATCGTCCTTCCTCACATATGGAGCCAACAATTCTCCTTAAGACTTTTCTCTCGAACGCAGCTAAGAGGTCGGAGTGCCTTTTGCTAAGCACCAAAGTCTCGGATCCATATGTGAGTACTGGCAGGACCATGGTCCTGTACAGCAGCAGTTTTGAAGTTGTGGTGAGATTTCTGGATTTGAAGAGCTTTGACAGACTATAGTAGGCTCTGTTGGATTTGAGAAGCCGCCCGCGTATTTCTTCTTCTATATTGTTATCGGCTGCTACTATTGACCCAAGGTATTTAAAGGACTGCACCACTTCAAATTCGTGCTCCGCTACCTTGATTGTTTGACCAACTGTTCCTCTCGCATTTTGATTACATCATACCAAAACTACAGTTCGGCAAAAATTTCCAAGTCAACATTCTTTCAAGATCTGTCTGGAAGAATATGAGTTTCTTGAATAAATAATTCTGTCTATTTTTACACCGATGACGAATCGAAAATCGATGAAAATGTTGGTGAGAATCAGCAAGGCTAAAATTAGGTCTCTCTTTCCGTCTTCCTAATCATTGTAGCGTGTTCCAGGCGGAACTTAATGCGATTAAAGAAGTCTTGTCCTAACGCAAAGAAAACGCGCTATCAACTCTTGATATCCGCATAATTTCGGATAGTCAAGCGGCTATTTAATCTTTGGAATAGATCTGTCTTGCTCTACAACAGCCCTTCATATCCGTTCATCTCTTATGGAGAGAACACAGCAGTTCAATATATAACTCTATTGGATGTCAGTGCATAGAGACATTCCAGGAAACTTTAAGGCTGATGGACTTGCAAAAAATACTACCTAAGTTATCTGATAAGGCTAATTCGGGTATACCCATTGCTACATGTAAGCTTATGCTGAACCAAGATGCTATAGAGATGCCAAACCTAAGAAAAACCAAACCTGTCTGATGGCAAAACTGATCTTGCACCGAGCAAATGACAATATTGAACTGCTACGCCATCTCCATATGAGATGTAGAGAGAGATCATTGAAATTTAATAACAGGTATTAGGCATGTCAAAAGCTCTTTGACTATCAAGTTCTAAAGAAATGGAGATAGAACATCGTCTTGAGGCGAACCTCTACTCGATAGATATTTTTGAAGAAAAGTCGCCCAGTTTTGAATTGATCATCCTGATAGCCAGCATTTTATAAGTCACTTCACCAAACGAACCTTCTATATATTAGTGTAAAGTTAATATGCTATTGCATATTTGCCAACATTGTTAATAATATAATCTCCTTCTATATCTTGAAACGACTATCGCAGTCATTGTCTGACAATTTTACTGTCAGATATCATGTCAGATATGTTATGCTGCGTGATAATCATCCTTCTGACAATATTGTCAGCCAAAATTGTAAGTTTACATGGTTGAAAGACCGTTTAGGCATATTTTCTACTGACATATCTGACAATATTGTCAAAAAATTGTCTCTACATAACTTTAGCTTAATAGTTGATATAAACTCCGAAATGTATACAGAACTTTTTTGATAAATAGATGAAACAAATTACCTGTCTTGATTCCTGATTCCAAACAAAGACCATATCTTTTTCCAAGAATCAGGCACTGCTTTTACACAATTTGACATTTCAATAAAAAACGACTTTGTCAACATTTACTTCGAAATTCGAATAAAATTAATTATTTCTCCATTTACCTACCTACAATTTAACCTGACACAGCATACAAAAACCTACACATACCTTCATACTTCTTAATAAAACCAAATCCACCAGTAAGCCGTGTTAAAGAGAGTTCGCCTTGAACTCTCACCCATCAGACCAGCATTACAATAACAAAAAAAAAAAAAAAAAAAAAAAAAAAACATTAAGCCCCTTTTTGCACCCACTCCTTTATTCGATTGCTAGTGAAAATGATATACTTAACATTTTTCTATGTCAACAACCCTCGAATAAGCTGCGATGTTCTTTCAAGGTGCCTCAAAGAAAACCACTTTTTCGCACCCCCAAACCCAAACCCAAACCAACATTGGTTGGCAGCATTTTTATATTAAGTTATCCCCCTGGCTTACACATTCATCCATTTGCTTCCCTTTGCTCTGCCTTTTGTGGTCCTTTTGCAAACTTATGATGAAGGTATTAATAAGGGTTATTTAAGTGTTCATGAAAAAATGGTCCGAATATTCTATATTTTTGTTTATTTAATACACACGCACTAAAAGGGTTTTGACTATCCTTAAAGAGTGAAACACAGTGTGAGCGTTAGGAAAATAGGTAAAAGGATTTAAGTGAAGGAACCGATACACATTGGTTTTGATGATCTAGTTATTAAAAGGCTTGAATAATCAGAGCTAGGTAAAACATTTCACATTCGTGTTATACGGCTTAAAAAAGAATCTCCGAACTTAACAGTATAGTTACACATAGTATATTTTTTACATTGTTAATGGGTTCAACGCGAAACTTGCTGATGGAAAGATTAAGGGTGAAAAGCTGTAGGATCAATTGACACTCCCTTCTTGTATTTTAGCTCGAGTCTGAGCGCTTGACGTCTAGAGCTGCCGGTCTCTTGTACACTCCTTGTTTTTGTTTGAACAGATGCACTTCGCACCTGACCGTCTTTTGAAGGCTTGGTTTGAATAATCTTCCTTTTAATCTAACAATTTCTTGGACTGGCTGGGTCTACAATAAGCACAACATGACCTACTTCAATAGCTCAATTGAAAGTTCAAACGACTACAATTATATTTTACTGGAGGACTGAACCATTTCGAGCGCCTAGGCAAAGTAGGTATATACTCACTAATCCATTGCCTTCAGAAGAGACCCGCATAATGTTGCGAAGCAAGCCAATTTTGTTAACCACTCTTGTCGAAATCGTCGAAGGTCACTAAGGTTCTTATCCATTCGAGGAACCTAAAAGAAAGTGGTTAGGTGTTTTGGCCTCCTCACTTTCATTGTCGAGAGGAATCTAAGTGACTTCTTAACAGCTCTTTCAAAGGGTTATGAGTAGGCAACATTTTTTAATGGAGCGTAAAAACCACTCTCAACGATCGCTCATGTTTGGCGATCTTGGCGGAATAAATGACTAGCGCTTCTATTAATCTTTCTTGGCTTATCTCCATTCTTTTTATTTACTAATAAAATTGATACCAATATCACTGTAAGACTCTTGAGGTGTTCCAAGCCTTGCGATAAAATTTCATAGTGCCATAATGCCGGAGTCGAAAGATAATGTGTTTGCAATTCCAATATGGACTGGCCGGGTATTCAAGCACGTTAACAAGACTCCCCATAATTTTTCACTCCTTCCATGAATAGATACAGATACATAGGTCTATTATTATCAACCAAAATGAAAGAAAGTGGCTGAGAAAATGAAGCTAGTCTTGCTGCGGGAAATTGAGCCAAATAAGGAAGGTTCTGGTTGGGAGCTATTATTTTTGCAAACCTGACAGGATAATCTCACAAACGTGAAGCTGTTCGCATCCAAGAAATTTGAAATCTCTGTCGAAGCTCGTTAAAAACGGTCTCTTGATTTTGGTGATTGCAATGAGATTTGAGAAGAACCACTTCCATTGGCTCACACGGCATTGTTTTCGTCAAGATCTGGGCAACATTAAACAAGACTTTTCAATGGATTGGTTAGCCGACAAGTTTTAAATTTCAGCTTCGTAAGTGCTTCTTTGAGCCTATTTTATCCGCTCGCTGAAGCTCATCTCGTCTTGGCAGTCCAATAACTTCCCTTTATATTTGCTGTTGCAATTTAACGTTGCTAATACAGTATCCCTTGGCATAATGGTTAGCGCGTTGGACTGTCATGCAGTTCCCATGTCTTGAGTTCGATTCTGAGCTTCTTTCAAGGAATTGACAAATCCTCTTCTCTTGTCATGAAAAGTGCTGCTCATTAGAAGTTAAGAATAGGTAGAAAATTGCAGGTCGCCTTCATTCCTGAAGAATGGCTGAGATTTGCAAGTCACTAGGTCCTCTGGTTCTCTTCGAACTGTTGCACCACCAAATTTATTTATTTATTCACTTTTTAATAGATCTTAATAATAAGTTCCAAATAGAATTTTCATCAAATCTAAAAACGTTGTTTGGAAGACGCATTTGATCGTTGACAATCTGTGTTTTCATATTTTCTACATTTGGTTGTTGTAGATGTAATTCCTGAGGCCAATTGTCTGGTGATAAGTGGAGGAAGTCGGGACCATGGACTATTTGGAGATTTTTGCCATTTTTTTCCTTCGTCAGCAACGTTCAATTTCGTTGGAGTCCAGTGCCATGATACATGTGTAAAGCCTAAAATCTCACTGACTGACTTGGAACGCAACAAACTGCTTGTATTTCTTATGATCCGACCGTAACCAACTTAGAACATTTCTTGAATCTGACCAGAACAATGTATGAGAAAACTTCAATGAATGCGAACTCGAAATCGACCTGTCATTGCTTTAATAACAGCAGCTTCAAGTTCAAGCCTTGGAATGCAAAATTTTTTAAGCTGTGCGACTCTTGTTTTTGTAAGAGGGTCTCAAGGGTCTCACGTAAGCAACTACAGCAAATCCCCTTTCACTTCCATCAACAAAGATATTGATTTATCTTTCGTTCTGCTCAACAATAACAGTTGGGCTGATTTAGTATCTGGAATTTCAAGAATTTCTGCTTCTTGGAGATAACAAATCCATCTTGCCCAATTTATAAAAATAATGATAAAGTAATAAAAGGCATAAAACCGACTTTCTCCATAAATTTCAAACTTGAAAATATTCAAAAGTATTGGTGTAATGTTGAGAAAATAAGCAAATGGAACAATCTACAGGTCAACTTGAGTATATTTAAAAAAAAACTCAAAAAACTAAAATTTTCAAAAAGAGTGGTTCTTCAATCACTGATTTAGTCGAAATACGCAGCCGTGGTGCAACCGATCCTCATTATTTTCCCATCAAGAAAGGACTTGGATGATGACGTCATGACGAAATACTTCGACACAACTATCTTTACTGATGGCTTAAAGATGGAGTGTAATGTTGGAATCTCCTATGTGACTTTAGATATATCTAGGTCGTTAACGCTACCCGACTTCGCTAATCGCTAGTGTCTTACAAGCTGAATTATTACTAGCTATGCAAGGTAGTCAAACAAGATCCAAACCAGAACCGAAATACGGCTATTATCGCTGACGTCAGGCGGCTGTTAAAGCCATTAATTTTAGTGCATCATACTCGAAATCGGTCCAGCAATGCCATAATGAATTGTAGCGTAGCGGAGACTGGCCAATATGAGAGCATGCAGCGAAGCTAGGTATTCATCACAACACTCACTGTCATAACTGTGGGGACCAGCAGGAAAAGGAAACAGTCCTCCACTTCCTCTGTAAATACACTGCTATGGTCAAATTTAGAGCACAATCATTAGGAAGGACATTTTTTGACGACATTGACGACCTTGCGGAAATGAAGATGAAAGACTTTATCTCTTTTTTCAACGCGACGAACTGTACCATGCCCTTCGGTTGTCTACTTAAATCCCGAGCTAGTGGACTGGCAACAAGCTGCCAAGCTTGGCACAGTGTAGATGGGGTCGGATGAGTGTGGTGATCCAGCTGATTGAGGGATCAATTTTCGAATGATTGTACAGAATCAAACACACAATAAAAGACATTAAAGTTGATCCATTTTTTTGAGCATAATCCAAAACTGGATTATCTCCTTGAGAATGTCCACAATATCAATTCCATCCACAGGTTCATACGAGCTATGGTATTAAAATGGCGCACTGTCGGCCGGTGGTCGCCATTTCTACATACCTATCTTTCGATCTAAATCTCCAATATTTTTCATCGGAAAAAGAAAATCATTTTTAATCAAAAGCACTAGCCTTTCTTCTGATCCAATGTATTATTTTCCACGAGGACGGTGATAAAATTGGTCTTATTGAATTTTCAACTGTCTCTGCCACAAAAGCAAATCCCTGCAACCTCTCGGACACATTACTTAGCATTTTTTTTTTTGAAATTTCGATGGTATATTTTCGTTTGGGGTTAAATATCTAATGAAAAATAATACAAGTAAAGCAGAAAAAATAACGAAGGATCAGACCCGGTATTTTTTTTTTGTGATGCACAAATAGCAAACGGAACATCAAGTTTTACTCTTGAGGAATCTTAAAAAGCAAAGAGCGGATAAAGAATTGACTTTAGCAAATTTTTAATAAAATACGACATTGAAGTGGAGAATTTCATTAAAAGCGTATTCCACTGTTTGGTTTGTTCGTTCATTCGTCCTCGGAGTCATTGGCATCATGGCATCGTCGTCGTCGTCGTTGTCGTCGTAGTCGTTCTTGTCTATTTGCTAAGGATTCTGATTTTTTTGGGGGGTTGGAAAAACTACCTACCGGCAGACCTAGTCCCGCCGCCCATCATTGTACCATTATCTTACGGAGCCATTTTTTTCTGGCTTTCGGCTGGGCTTGGGGGTGTCGTGGACCTTTTTCCGTCTCTACACTGAACCAAATCGCGTAGGTGATATTGAAGAAAATATTTTGTTAATTTTTGAAGAATCAATTATCAAATCAACAATTTTTCATAGTATTTTTCTTCATATTGAATAAGGTTTCTTCAAATGATGAATGATTTAGTATTTTATTCAAACTAATGAAATTTTGTCATATGTATCTACGAAAACAATTCGTTAATTTTTGATTCATACGGAAAAAACGAGAGAGATATTTGAGTAGCACTTTGAGACAAGATATTTTATGTATCACAGTGGCACAATAGGTAGAGCACAAGCACGGCAAGCGAGAGGACTCGGGTTCGAATCTCAGTGGAAGCACAGAGGTAAATTAAAAAAAAAACTTTTAAAATTCTTTCATTCCAGCAAAAAATCACATAAAGAGTCGAATATAGGGAGATAAGGAAAAAATTTAGAGAACTCGAAAATAATCAACAATAATAAAAAAACCAAACAGTTAATAAAAAACTTTATTTTTATTTATATAATTTCAAGAAAGAAGAATGAAATTTAATCAATTTCACAAAATTTTGTGGATTTAACACCATAACGAAAAATTTTATGCATTTCTTCAAAATGACAATATTTCTTCAATATAACAAAATTTTCTTCAAAACAACGGATAGGTTTCATTGACCGTATATTGATCACTCTTTCTTCAATTCTACCTACTTTTTCTTCAATATGACTACCAAATTTGGTTCAGTGATAAGTTGCTGCATTGTATGTATGTATTGATAGAGTTTCGGTAAAGAGAGATTTTTAGTGCTTGTTATATTGGGTCGATAGCACACCTTTTAACTTCCTGAATAAAGGGATGAAAGTGATGTGAGCTGACAACCAGGATGACTGCCATGACAAAAAGTGAGGGACCCTGTAAGTTGGATGCTGGGATGGTTTGCCAATGCAAACACAATCAAATTCAATAAATTCGGTTTTTATTGGAGTGAATTTGGTTTTTAAGCGCAATTCTGTTTGTTTACGTAGGAAGTCAAAGCGATGTGCACGTTTAAATGATATCCTTGAGGCTCTTTCAGCAACCTAAAGTTATTTTTTTTTTCTGTTGGATACAATTTTTCGTTATTGCACAATGGACATGCTGGGGGTGATGGTGTCATATTTTATAGGCTTGAATTTATTTTGGCAAAAGATTTCGAATGAAATTGACATTTTGACTCTCCTCAGAAAATAGTTAAAGCTAAACTATAAATGCAAATGTTAGTTTTGATTTGCATGTGATTGCCAGCTGTGTATAAGGAAATAGTTCAAAATTTTGAAAAACCAAGACCATTTGCAAGGTATTCAGACTTTTTTAGAACATACAAAAATTCGCGTTTTCGAGTGTTGGTGACTACAGAGAGAAGAACCAATGATGGAAGAGTAAAAATAAACTTTCTTTAAAGCTTTGAATTTGTCACAAACAGTCTTTCACTTGATCTGAATTTTATTACAGATTGGCCTTCACTAATTGACGTCACATATCAACTCTACTTGTCAACACTTTTTAATGCCAGCACAAATTTCATATGAGTGTCATTTATTAATTTTCGAGTTGTTCCCATATTGTGGACGATAGACAACATGACAGAATGATTTACAGGTCTCTTTCTAAAGCTGACTAGACCTGGTTGTTGTCAAAAATGTCAATCTTCTATACTTAAAATGGTCTTCAGCAGGGAGTGGTGAACTCACCGACCCTATTCAGCATTTACACTAGCCAGCGATTTGATAAGTATAGTCTACCTCAGGGAATTGCGTATGCTGGCGATCTAATAGCTTACAGAACTATAGGGGACATTTAATATTTGCATACCTACATATACCTAACAATACTTTATATGTACCTTAATTCTAAGTATTCTTACGTTATTCTTGATATTTTTAAAATTAATATTATTATTAAAACTGAGCTCCTAAAAAGAACAAGTATTTCTTAGAAAATAAATTGTTCTTTTTAATTTAATAATTAACACCCGTTACAACTCAGAAGTGGGATAAGCCAAGATTGAAGATTGAGGATTAAAGATTGAATTAAAAAAATTCCGGAACATCACGTAACATTTCGAGGAGTGTTACACACTTGGATGACGAAGATTCTTCTTGGTGATTCTTCTTTCTGTTTGAAATCCATCCGTTGACTTATGCTACCTGATTCCGCTGCTGAACTGTTTTCACGATTCGATGATTCCAAAACTTATAATGAATTTACATCAAAATTTCTTTAAATTTTTGGGCTAGTTACTCAATATAAATACGAAGTAGTTGATAAAATGCGAAAAACCATTCACAACTACGTGAAATAAGTTCCGCTCATGATCATGTGCCCCGTTCAAATACTTACAATCCTTCTACTTCCTTCGAAAATGCGTCAAAAAAATTAAACCAAATCAGAACAGTTTCAAAAACTCGAGGTCAACAGAATTCTTCGACTGTGGCCGCAAACCATAACCGCCTAACTCGAGTTATGACGAAATTGAGTTTTTATCATAATCGTTCTGAGAATATACAAATCTATGCCCACTCAATTTTTTACGTCTGTATCTTTTTTTAAAGAAAAGTTATAAACAAAAAACCTAACAATCTAACTCGCTTTTCAAAAATTATAATTTGCCATAACAACTTAACTCAATAAAAATACAACGGCAGTTTCATAACTTAAGTTAAGTTTTTATTATTCTGCATTGAAAAAAAAAATAATGAGGAATAACAACATAAGTCAAGTTAATCAATTTAAAATCTGCCGAGAATTAAAAACGCTTATTTTTCATTTTTCTTATGTCAACATAGGCTCTTATTCCCTAAAGTAGAAAAAATATTTACTTTTCTTAACTTGAGTTAGGTTGTTATGGCAAATCACATTTCTATTTCTTGACAAACTTAACTGGACTTAAGTTCTTTTGGCTAACCAGACTATGATTGCATGAAAATCTTAAATCGAGTTAGGCCGTTATTCCGTGTTTCAATTTAAAAAATCACAAATCTAAGTTGACTTATGTTCTTTTGCCTTAATCAGTTTACTGTAAAAATGAGTCATAAGTCAAGATAGGTTATTACGAACAGTCGCATCTGTAGTGTAAGTGATGTTTTGTTGAAAGGTTTAATTAAAGAAGTGCGTAAGATACCGAAAATGAGCTCTGCAAATAATGGAATTAGGAAGGATGCTTACAAATTACAAGATAATAATTATCTATTACCATTCTGATTACACGATATAGTTATGTGATGTATTAAGGAGCTGATATCACATTGTGGCAGTGCCCTATACAAACAAAATTAGTATAGGTATTACTTAATAAGAGCAAGTACTCGTTACAACATATTTACTTTTCATTTGTTCTAAAATAAATGTTGGGTGTCAAATTAAAGCAAAATTCAAAAAGAAATATCAAAATAAGGAGTGTTAAGAATTAATCTTCCTTTGAGTAATATTTTTCCACTACGCTTATGCAAACTTTAGGAATTTTAAGAAATGCATTTATGCTTTAAATCAAAATATAATATTATGAGTTTTGTTACAATTAAACAAAACAAAAATGTTTCCATATTTTAAACCGAATATAACGTAGCACAGTGATCAATGAACGGCCAAACTTTTGATGTTGACTTGATCCAATTACTCTTCTTTTTAAGTCATCACTTTAGCAAGAAAACGTTTAATATTTAATACAATTCTAAAGTTTATGTTAAGATAAAGATATGCATATAATTTCTTGTTGTTCAGGTGAACTATTCAACTATGTACAATGTACATGAAACTGAGAACGTTGAAAATGATCTCGATTTATTTGATGGTAATTTTTTTAATAAACCGGAAATGATACCCTCAGATGATTCAGTGAAATATCCAAATTTTAATTTATTTCAGCAGAAAGCCCAAGCCGTTCCAGCTGATATAAATTATTATTCTGTACATTTATTGTTGGATTAATAAATAATAATAATAATAATCTATTAAAAAAGTCTAGTATTAAACTTCCAATCAGCAGAAAGACTGTTAAGGCTAGGGCCTTTTTATATTTTTAGAAGTAAATGCAGCGAGAGAATTAAATTTTAAAAACTTGAATTGTAGGTCAACAGCTACTGGTCATTAGGAATATATAACCAAAGAATTTTATATATTGGTTCCCTCAAACACATTGAAGATACAAAATTTGACACCTTGGTGTACGCAGTTAACTGGAAGCCAAAACGCGACCGTAGTATGAAAAATACGAAAATATTTGTAATGTTTTTTGTAAAACATATTTTCATCAGTTCTTTGACGAAACTGAGAGCTTCTTTAAATCCGTCATCAAAACAAAAATCTTCACTGTCGTTAGTGTCGTTCGATTCCATTTAAGGATATCAGAAAAAAACGTGCTCCTAACAATAAAACGACATATTACGAGGTTTACTGCACATGAAAGCCACTTCATTTGAAGGGACTCGTGTACAAAATATTTAAACGCTAGCTTTAATCTTACATCGGTACACGGCCATTATAAATCATAATCTTTAAATCTGGCAAGCTTATCAAAATACTTAAAAATGTTTGGATTTATCGGCCAAGAGTTTAATGCCCCAAAAGTACACAAGTGTTATCTTTTGCTTCGAAGAGAAAGGTTACCGAATCCGAGAATGAAAAATTCGCATTGCAAGTGAAGCAAAACGCAATGAAAAAAAGAGGCAATAAAAACCAAACACTTTTAAATTAAAGCTTGGACCTTCATCGATCCTTGAACCAGGGCTTACAAATGTGATTGCGCCCATCACGAGCTCAATTAGCTTAGTGAGAAAAAAAACGAAGGTCCAAATTGAAACCCCAAGATATTGGTTTTATTTCGTTAATAAGACTGATTTAATTGACACGAAGAACAACGACAATGATTTTTCTGATTTTGCCAAATTTTATAGATCTAAAGTTTCTAGGAAACGAATAGATGAAAATGGTAACAAAATAACTTGGAACTCTATTCGGTAGCTGCGTTACTATAAAAACTGCATCAAATGTCCTACACAAATTTCTTGCACAAAGATAAGGTTTCTAAAATTATAAAAAGTAAAAAAAAAACGAAAGCTTCTTTAAATCTAAACAACTTCTTTCCCGAAAGAAAAGAAGATTTCATGGACTTAAAACATCAAGTCTTGATTTTCAGACTTTTTATGACAATCTTCCATCCAATATGGACGAGCTAAATACTTATCCTCATTTAACAGGCCCTGACAACTCAGAAGATACTTAAATATCAATTTTGCTCAAAATTTAATCAATAATGTACAATACATAATTTAAACTTATGCATATTAAAAACTTGAATAGATAAAATATTCTTATTACAAAATGTTCCTTTACTTGTCTGATACTTTCACGACCAAAAGAAAACAAACATGGAAAATTAACTTAAGTTAATAAATACCCTGGTTTATTGGTAAGGAAAAAGAACTTAAGTCAACATATGAAATTTTTTCCCACAATCTCACACATGGTATAACGACCTAAGTCGACAAAAGAAATTTTAATCATTCTTTCTTAATATGCAATAACAACCTAACTCGACCTAAGCTTTTTATTTTTTTAAAGTTCAATAAGCCATAACAGCTTAAGTGTTTTTTTCCTTAATTACTCATTAAATATAAGACATACATTTTATTACTTCTAGTATATGAGAAATGTGTATTCTTTCTTCATTTCTGCATTTAAGAAATTTAAAAATTCATAATTCCTGATTCATAGAGAGATTATGAAACTTAAAACTGCTCTCCTGAAAAATATGAAAAATCGACTTAAGCGGTTATGCCCTGTGACCACTGACTTGAGGTTGAAAATGAATTTTCAGAAATCTGCAACTATTTTGTTTAGAACTCCGTCGCAAGGAACCTCAAGGGAAACTAGCGATTCAAAGTGTAGTAGAGTACCTTGGCATCTGGTTTGATCCGTATTTGTGTTTTACAGATACATAAATGCTGTTCTTGTTTTACATCTACCGGCGTTATAGTTGGGTAAAGATAATTTGCTACATGGCCGATGATTGCCTATGGGTGTATGGTTGCCCGGTATGTTTCAACGTTGCCTCATCTCAAATATAAAATCTTTTGGTTAAGCTGATCTGAGGTCACATTGCCAGAGCGATGTCTTTGACCAACACCCTAAATTTTGGGGGTTACTACCCTAACGATGATTATCACGAGAGCGTGCATATAAGCGGCCTTATCACGACCGAAGTGTTTTCCTCTTATTAGACGAGCTTGTATACAAGATAAAATGGGGATTCCGGTACTATAGCACGTCGCTTATGGAACTGTGGATAGGTGGCTTCTTTATAGTTAAGATGTTCTCGCACAAAATGGAGCAGAACGCCTTCGGTTTAGTAGGTCTAATTTTTATGAATTTTTGTCTAGCTGTAAGAAAGTTGTAGCACCCCTTGGCATAATGGTTAGTGCGTTGGACTGTCATGCGGAAGGTCTCGAGTTCGATTCTCAGTTTTTTTCAGGGGTGTACTGCCTCTTGCGAGAAATTGACAAATTCTCCAAGAATATCTCTCGTCATGGAAAGTGCTGCCCATTAGCCGTTCGGAATCGGCAGAAAATTGTAGGTCCCTTCCGTTCCTTTTAACACGCACACAGGAATGGTTGAGAGTTGTAAGTCACTAGGTCCTAGTTCACTCCGAGCACCACCAAATTTATTTTATTTTATTTGTAAGAAAGTTAAGTTAGTAAGAAAAATTATTGAAAAAATACAGAACGATTTAAGACAGTCATTTGATCTAAAAGCGCCTTAAAGAAGAAGTGATGGACACTATAACAGTGGAAGTAAAGAGTCAAAAAGTCATCACAACAAGAGGCTTCTCCAGGGAACTATACTATTACCCTTACTGTTGAGTTTTGTTGTAGATATATGAAATGCTAGAAAGTTTTACCTCTCAAGGCATACAATATATCGGTTTTGCTGATAACATCGTTATAAAAATCTTCTGACAATTATTGGTAAATGGTGTCTATCAATAGGATTTAATATCAATCCAACAAAGATAACAATGATACCATTTACTGAAAATCTAATTCTGCCGCACATTGACACCTATCAGACTTGCTGGCGAACTAATCAATACCCAGAAGGAGGTATTTTAATTACGCTAGACAGCAAACTCTGAAACAAATATGTCTATATAACTGTTGGCAATACCACAAAAGCCCTTATGATATGCAAGAGACTTTCAGGAAATTCATGGGGTTGCAAGCCAAATATGCTAAGACGGATGAAGGTAGACCAATTATTACATATGGTACATCCATTACTGGAGAAATGAAATGCTTTTGAACAATCATCCGGAAATTGGATCACTCACTCAGCTGGACCAACACAGTCATCCGACACAATCTACACTGTGCGAAGCTTGTTGACTGGTTCTGAAACAGCAGCCAATCCCATTGAGTGATCATCCGGCCTCGTACCGTAAGGAGTAACCGAAGTTCATCCTAGAGCCATTACGTCGCATTGAGAAAATAGATCAAGTCTAATGATTGTGCTCTAAATTTTAACAGAGCAGGGCATTTGCAGAGAAAATGGAGGACTGTTTCCTTTTCCCGCTGTTCCCAGAGCTATGACAGTGAGTAGCGTGAAGAGTACGTAGCTTCGCTGCATATTCTCCTATTGGACAGTGTCCGCTGAAGGTAGCTACAATTCTGGTTATGTCTTGCCTTTGTCTGCATATCAGATCAAGTGTTCGGCAGTTAGTATAAGTGGGTCAAATCTTTCTAGATAATCATGAAGTTAATTAAACTGCTCCACCTTCGGTTTGATTCTCTAAAGAAAATTGAGAAAATGTTGTCCTTCACAAATCCGAGCGGAATGTTGAATCTCACCGTAAGTGAGTTTTGAAGGGCTGATCCTGGCCTGACCGCAACCAAAACATTTCGACATCGGTAACCATAAGAATGTCATACTTCTTTGTGTACGGGGAAACGAAAGTGTCATTGGGAATAAAGAAGCAGATCATTTAGACACCACTTAAAGGAGCTGAATGTTGAAAAGGAGAGAATGTGATAAGAAAGAGAATCAAAGCAGAAGAGGAAGCTATAAAATCAAAAATATGGACAGGACTTCCAAAACTTAGGCAGCCTAAGGCTCCTATGCATACAATCTGACCGGATTTAGAAGGAACAACCTTAGAATAATTACTGGTCATTGGAAACTGAGAAGACACTTCGATATTCTTGGATCTTGGCCCGGTGACTAGTGTCAGATGCAGATCCTCTTAGGCTTCGGCCACGCACTGAGCGACGAGCGACTGAGCGATTGATCGACCAGTCGCTGAGCGACGCAAAAAAAATTAAAACACATGAAATTGTATGGAGGTGGCCACGTACACCCTGAGCGACTTGTCATTGTTTTAAGCGACAGAGCGACACGTCGCCCAATCGCTCAGTCGCTCGTCGCTCAGTGCGTGGCCGAGGCTTTAGGCTCACGCGGAAGTCCCGAACGGTATATTAGGTAGATGTGATGCATTTGTGCATCAAAGACAATCATATGTATATGAGACATGACCAGATAGGGAGCTATAATCTCTGAAAATAATCCATATACTTAAGTTTCTCAAGCAAGAAAGGCTTGAGGAAGAGCTGTAGTGGTAGCGAACTCACTTACAAATAGACGGTTGCAAAATAGCTTTAAAGATCACACTTATCGTTCAAGCATCATCTCTTTTGTTGGCATATATTTTTCGTAGTCGAAGAGAATATGAAGCTTGGCTTATGTTTCAGGAGCAGCAGTGACGGATTGATTTACCGTTCAGTTATTAATTATTCTAGCTGTTGTTTGAAACTCTCGTCTATTTTGGTTTGTCTTTCACTTTTAGAAGCTCGTAAGCTTGAACTGTAATCACTTTTTGATTTGAAAATAAATCATGATGACAAATAGGACAACTTCTCAACAGGTTTAAAGTTCATATAATATGTTAATAGCCATAATCACATAATCAAAAGTCGATTTTCGAATAAAGTCGACCTAGTTCAGCTACTATGCACACTATTAAGTGGCAACTTTTCTGTACTTAAATTAAATCAATACCGAATATCCACTCTTTTAATAAAAATTAAAATTCGTCAAAAATCATTAAAGTAAAGTAAATTGTAAATGTCATAAAAGCAAACTTCGAGAGATCAGAGCAATACTTTTGCGAATTATAATATCTATGTTCTTGTGCTAAAGCTTTTCTCGGGAACACATAATTCCGCCTGTTTCAATTTCTATATTATTCATCATAAGACTAATCAAATACCATCAAAAACACTCACTCGACACACACACAAATAGTGCATGTCAACGTGGCTGCAAATGTAATCAATATAGTAGTTGACTGCGGTATTTGTATACCCCTCAACGCGAGAAAGAACCATCTCTGTAGCTGTAGCTCATCCTTCAAAAACCGAGAACGTTGAGGACGAGCTCACGAGTATGAGGACGAGGACGACGACAACTTATTTATCCAATATCCTGTCCAGAGTGTTCCCTTAGGGTATAATAACCATTTCAATATGAAAACCAAAATTTCAAGTCAATTTCTACCGCTTATTCGAATAAAGTTAAAGTTTCTACTTATTTCCTTAGCTGTGGCTACATAGCCATCTTGTTCTTCCCGCCAACATCCCTATTCACCCATCACCGGTGAAACGAACGTTCTTCTGCTCAAAGTGTATAATTGTGCAAATAAGATAATAACGCAAGAAGGGCAAATTACTTATAGGGAAAGTTATAAATAAAGTAGATGAAAAGTTACAGCACTGAGTGTGATGAGGATGACGATGGAAGCACAAAGGATGGACTTCCTCCTCGTTTATAGAAATCAGAACTATTCATGGAGAATATTAATTTTCGAAACTGTAAGGATATCTTATTAACTGCGATCGGAAGTGTACACATCAACCACAATTGCACACAGTTAGCCCCACACATATTCTACTGAACATATTGAACTGAAACGCGCTAAACTATTCGGAAAGGCACCCTCGCAAAAGTTGCAAACTTACATTTTGATAGTTATAAATAAGTTTTTTTCATGAAGTGAAAATGTGTTCAACAAGTAAGCTCCAAATATGAATCTAAGGGAAATCTGTTGCATGAAAATGAGCTTGGTATACATTTTAGAAGATTATGGAATTTTTGAATTTGATAAGTTTTAAGTATCTGAGACTTAAATCGGGAATAGATGAATCTAAAATAATTGCCAAATTAAATGGTTGCTTATTTTCTGAACCTGGATTACATCTTAATCAATAAGTATTTCTAGCCAAATTGGTCCACTTCCGTGTGCCATTAGAGTCACAGTCCTCCGCTGCTACTCGGGAGATGGACTCAAATATTTTTGGGTCGGAACATCGGTATGTCCATTCACCCTGCATTCACGTCAGTCGGGTGCTACGATATTCCGATACTTTTCCTCGTTCGCGTCCATCTTTGACAAGATCCATTTCTCTACAAGTCTACACCACATACCAGAATCAGGTTGATGAGTTATTCTTGGGCTGACCTCAGCGCTAGTACCTCCTGACGTATTGGTTAGTGCTTTGAAAAACAAAAACGGTTTTTCCTCTTGCGAGGTAGTGACAAATCCTATAAGAGTATTCTTTATTATTATAAAGTGCTTGCGATCTTAGTGATTCGGACACCGCAGAAAGTATTAGGTCCCCTCTATTCTTGCCGACAATATAACGCCATATACTGAGATGCCTTGCAATTTGGTGGTGCTCTTGTGGATTGTGATCGTTCCAAAGTCGACAGTTTTGCTTGTCGACGAACCTATTGATTTTTTAATCGAAACTGGGGTGAACTTCCAACTGCTCCAAAGCCCAGTTAGCGAATACACGTGTTTGTCTATGGTCGTTAACAGAGAGTTCCTGGATCAATTAAAGTTTGTACATGTAATTTGAAGTACGATTGTTGGATTGTTGGATTTTATACACATTGGAATTTATCCACCACGTTGTGAATAGTTCTCTCGGAAGGACAATGACGAATGTTGTTGGAACAGAATACCCATTTAAATAAAATAATTTAATCATTTGCTCATATTGTTGAACGTTACAAATCCCCATGTTGATTTGCTATGATAGATTGAATTAATGACAGCCAATTTGACAGATGTAGCTTCAACAATAATGCCGCTATCACCAGTCAAAATTCAAAATGTGTGATGTATGTGATGTACGAGTATGTATAAAAAAGTTGATTAATTTATTGTTATTGTATTCCGTTTTGGATTTCAACACAAAAGATCGAAAATACTGTGTTTGGTAAAGGTTGAAGTTATGTTATAGCTTCGTATAACACATCTAAAAATAATATAGTATCATGGAGCGTGACTTTGTGTTGGCAACGCTGTGATGCTTTTTCTTCGTGGCTGAGGTAAAACTCGTCGGTATCCAGGGTTCTTCCCAAAGAAGCAACAAACTTGGGTTTGGAGGGTCTAAAGCTCCGAATGAAATAATGTTTTTAATACTCCAAAACTTTCAATTACTTTATTTGGCTTCGTATTCTTAACACGGTATTTCATATACTTTTAACAATATTTCTTTTCTTAAAATAAATAACACGGTACTTCATATACTACAGTATTCATAAGCTTAAATAAATAACACGGTATTTCATATAATGTGTCCCTAGCACACAACCTAGGGAAATAAACGGGTGGAACTCTAAAAGGAGAACCTGTCCAGTGAGCTACCTTGAAGAGGAGATCAGAGGAAAGAAACGGATTCGGGAACCTTATCGGAAGCCCTGTGTCCCTAGCACGCAACCTAGGGAAATAAACGGGTGGAACTCTAACGAGAGAACCTGTCCAGTGAGCTTCCTTGAAGAGGAACCCAAAGGAAATAAACGGTCGAGAATCCTTATAGAAAACTCTTGTCCCTAGCACGCAACCTAGGGAAATAAACGGGTGGAACTCTATAAAGAGAACCTGTCCAATGAGCTGCCTTGAAGAGGAGATCGAAGGAAAGAAACGGGTTCGGGAACCTTATCGGAAGCCCTGTGTCCCTAGCACGCAACCTAGGGAAATAAACGGGTGGAACTCTAACGAGAGAACCTGTCCAGTGAGCTTCCTTGAAGAGGAGCCCAAAGGAAATAAACGGTCGAGAATTCTTATAGAAAACTCTTGTCCCTAGCACGCAACCTAGGCAGTGCTGCCGTTTTAGTGACTTTGTCACTATATTTAGCGGAATTTTCAAAAGTTTAGCGACAAAAAATTATTTTTGTCACTAGATAATTCTAGCGACTTTTCTAGTGACTTTTTGCAAGAACATGTGATGATGTTACATCCCCTGTGTGATTGCGAGTGAGCGGGTATATGTTTTAGAAACTAGACTACCTGGTCATTTCGTTTATATGATTATATTGTGTACAATTTTAACTGTAATTGTTTTTGTTTGGTTTTGTCGAATCGGCCAAAGTGGAGATTTCAGGAGTAAACTTAACTTTTTTTGTACCTAAGTATATTTATACTTGTTTTCAAAAAATTCAAAAATTTCAATAATGCTTTAGATATTGAAGTCAATGAAAATTTTTATAATAGGTGTTTGAAGTTATTATTAAAACTTCTTTACTTTTCATTTAAAAAATGAAAAGTAGTAATATTTTCTAGACTGAATTTGATTTTGTTTTTTTTTTTTTTAAGATTTTTTATGTTAACTTAATGTTTATATAAGTTTTTCTTTACTATTCAAAATAAATTTTTTGATATAACTGAATATATTTTTTTTTTTTTGATATGTGTACTGAAATTTTTTTCTAGTGACTTTTTTCAAAATTTTACCATATCTAGCGGATTTTTAAGGTCGATCTAGCGACTCTTTTTTTTGGCTTGCGGCAACACTGAACCTAGGGAAATAAACGGGTGGAACTCTATAAAGAGAACCTGTCCAATGAGCTGCCTTGAAGAGGAGATCAAAGGAAAGAAACGGATTCGGGAACCTTATCGGAAGCCCTGTGTCCCTAGCACGCAATCTAGGGAAATAAGCGGGTGGAACTCTAACGAGAGAACCTGTCCAATGAGCTTCCTTGAAGAGGAACCCAAAGGAAATAAACGGTCGAGAATTCTTATAGAAAACTCTTGTCCCTAGCACGCAACCTAGGGAAATAAACGGGTGGAACTCTATAAAGAGAACCTGTCCAATGAGCTGCCTTGAAGAGGAGATCAAAGGAAAGAAACGGATTCGGGAACCTTATCGGAAGCCCTGTGTCCCTAGCACGCAACCTAGGGAAATAAACGGGTGGAACTCTAACGAGAGAACCTGTCCAATGAGCTTCCTTGAAGAGGAACCCAAAGGAAATAAACGGTCGAGAATTCTTATAGAAAACTCTTGTCCCTAGCACGCAACCTAGGGAAATAAACGGGTGGAACTCTATAAAGAGAACCTGTCCAATGAGCTGCCTTGAAGAGGAGATCAAAGGAAAGAAACGGGTTGGTTTAGTAACTTATAATACTCTTAATAATAATAATAATAATAATAATAAATATTCCCCCCTCTAGCTAATGCTCCTATTAATCTTTAAACTCGACTACTCTAGCTAAAAAATCCTACTATTTTATAAAAAAGTTAAGATTAGCTTCACCAATGCGGTGTTGCCTATCTGTCACCGAAACGCCTTATACAAGGTTTTTGTTTGCGGCCCGATCTTAGATTCTCTATACTCTAGATTGGTATCCAACACCGGACGAGAATAAAAGACAATTTTGCCATTTTCCCAACGACCACTTATCAAATCTACGGCTAGGAGTCAGTGTGAATTACAAGAAACGAACTACAAAATTCTATGCGTGTGAAAATGGATGTTGATCACATGACTCCAGATACACACTGAATACGTGTAATATAATTATAAGTATTAAAAGGCGGCATGTAGGCGTCGTAGCGTTTTGCTCGGTAATATGATTAGGGGTCGTTGGTGTCGTAGCATTTTGCTCGGTAATGTGAGTAAATTGCTCGGTGATGGGATTAAATTATTTAATAATTGTAACGCTTCGTTACAACGCTATCCTGGGGGTGGCGCTGAAATTAGCGCACGATTTTACAGTGGAGAGTAGGATAAGATACAAAACAGGTAGTAAAAAAGAGAATATTTTATTATTGAATTTAGCAGAGACAAATCCAACAAGTACTATCGCCATGCTAAAGATGTCGCCCCAATCGTTCGTCTACATGAGAGTTAATTATCACTTTGTTATCAATGGTTTGTATAGAAACGTCAAAATGTCTGCTTCATCGAATAAAATAATTTTATTTATAAATAGGAAGATGCAACGAGTTCTTGGAATTTAATTTGTTTGTCCATCAGTGACTTCAAATTAAGATCTATATTTTTGTATCCGACTTTTTTGTTGCGGAATAATTTACTATATGAAATATTTCTTCTAATGTTGATGTTTGATTTTTGATTTCGATTGTCGCATGAACTTTGAAAAAGTAATTAATGATGATGAAATTTTGTGATAATTATTGAATTTTTGGCTGTGATAATATGCGCACTGCGCAGCTAATTCACGATGTGTTTTTTGCGTCAAATTTTAAATGTAAATTTATATATATATATGTACAATTTAATTGAATAATTTTTAATGGAGGAAATAGGAAGACAGAATTGGAAACTTTGAAAATTAATTTTAGAGGGCACGATTACTATACGAGTATCATTTTCAGATTCCGTAACGATTTTTTTAAAGACTTGGAAGGCAAAGCTCAATTTTGTACCAGTTAATTAATAATTTATAGTTTCATATTTCAAATATTGTAGAAATCAAATTTAAACTTCAAAAAAAAAATATCAACCCATTTTCGAAATATTAATTTTTAAACATTTTTACTTTTTTCAAAAATAAAAAAAAAATTTACAAATATAATATGTATGTATGTAAAGGGTTTTTCAACAGGGACGCTACAAAAGTAGAGCGGCAGGGATAGCAAACGACGCCATATTTCTTGCCGCTCTTTTGACATTTCTCTCTTTTGACATTTTTCTTCTTGTAATTGCAGTTTTTGAGAAAAATAAGATTTTCAAAAGCCATTTTTAACATTTGCCATTAAGCATCGTTATTTTCACATAAAATAAAATTTTTTGAGAAAATTTTTTCGAAAAACAAACTTTATGGCAGGTACCGTTATTCTTGGTCTTTAAAGAACAGAAAGAACACAAGTGTTGGTGGATAACAAGAAATTCTATCTACCAAGTTGAGACGAAAAGTCAACATTGCCGTTTAGTCTGTAATCGAACTTTAGAAATCGATGTTTTTACGAATACATAACTTGTCATATAGTATACCTATACATAACATATAACGAGCGTCCGTTAACTTGAACACGGACGAAACCAGGAGTGTTCAAGCTAAAGGATTGTGCAAGTTACAGGATCAAGTTGAAAAATTGTTGTTTTTATTCAATAATGATTCATTTTAATGATTTTAAAACATAAATAATGATATTACTAATAAATAATTTTAATTAAAACATTTTCCGATTCCGAAATACGCACGTGTTCAAATGAAATTCAGAAATTCACCGATTATGAAGAAGAAAACCTTATACGGAAATACTAAAGAAATTTCCTGGGATTCCCCTTACCAAAAACCGTTTGCATTCTGTACCAACATCCCAGGTACCTTGGATAAATTGGAAAATTTAAGAAATTCAATATTAAACTTTGTTCAAGTTACAGAGTTCGCATAAATTTTACTTGTTCAACTTATAGAGTACTTAGGGGAAAAATCAAGGTATTGAGTCTTAAAAATAGTCCGTTCGAGGTATAGAATGCATAAAGGGAAAAAAATAATTGTTCAAGTTATTGGAATGTTCACGTTATCGTATGTTCAAGTTAACGAGAGTCCACTGTATATCACAAGTAAAAAACACTCTATGTAGATATACGAGTATTATAAGATTTCCGAATTTTTCATTAACGGGTTACGGATTTCGACCAACGATTTCCTTTGAATTTAAAATAATAATGAATTAATATTATAAACAGTTTCCAAAAATACTTTTTGGAAATTTTGGAAAAACAATATGTAAATTTGTAATGGGTATAATGGGTCTTAAAAAATTATTTTCAAAGTGAGAGTCGATTTTTTTTGTTAATTTTTAATTACATATAGTAAACTTTAGCCTTAACGCGATCGTATAACTTTAATAGCATCAAAAAGCTTGAGAATTTTTCATAATATACATATTTTATGCAGATTGACAATATTGCCCAAAAAAAATACCTTAGTTTTGACAAGGAAAGCATTAGTAAGAGCCTGGAATTTGGCATGAACATTGATAATAAGATTTTCTGTAAACTAAGAAAGTTCGTCACCGATCTTTTTTTTTTTTGACAGGCTTGTTGTTGAAGGAAGAATTTTAATTTGATTTTGCTGTAAACAGCAGTAGTTGAACCAAAACATGTAAATGCGTGCAAAAATAAGATTAGGGCTTCATATTTTTGGAGAGTCACTAAGCTTTGAATACAATATAAATTAGTTTTAATTTAAGCGTTAAGCCTAGTACTCACCTAGCGTGAAATGAAAAATAAATACGTTCCAAATTACACGCGAAGAATAAAAATGAAAATAGAATAAACTTTTCCACGTGAATTTTTGATACTGAATACTTTCACTAAGTAAACTCTCGAGAGCAGTATAAAAAAATTCGTTATCCATTCTTTATTTCTGTTTATAAATTTTCAATTTTTTATTTTGAAACAAAATATTTAAATTAACTGACAAATGTCACAGTTTTTCACGCTGCCTTAAACTTTTTCCTCATGGTTGTACATTGAGAAATGAAAATTTGGCGTTGAAAAAGTTGTGGAACATAATTGTTTTTCCAATCCACATTTTGGTACTCACCTCTCGTTGGGGATTTCATACGAGTGAACCAGCCGCCACATTTATATGAAATTTTCACTTGAACTGAGTACTAGGCTTTAACTGGTATTCGAAAGTAAATATTTTTGTCCCGAGACCCGTGCTAACAGTTTTACAAGCAAGTTGATATTCTTTCCTTCAAGAATATTTGTGTGTTGCTCAAAATTCTCTATGGTTGTTTCGATAATCAAAACATCAGCGCAGCGTAATTTTTGGCTTGTCTAAACTGACAAACCAGCTAAAAATCGAACAATGCTATCTATTTCAGCAGGTGTTCCCATCGATCTCTACCAGTAAACTAATGCTGAACCAATATGCTATACAGATAACAAACCTTAAATGGAACAACATCTCCAATTGTTTGCCAACAAATGAGATCTGGCCCGTACTGGATCTGGAGCGCTTTAAGTGCCTGATATCTTTAAGCAGATCATTTCTACTACAATGATTACAGCGAACTGGTGATTAAAATCGTTTAACTCTAAGCGTATCATCTTTCTTGCTGGCAACCTGACCTAAGCATTACTAACCTCACTAAGATGTAAGTACGAGTACTCTTAAAACTTTGCAGATAGGAAGCAATGAATCTATTTTTGTTCTTTGCATTGGCGAAAAATTTTGGTTGGGAAATTGGTACCGTCATTGATGCTTTGGACAAAATATCTGCTGATGACGGAGCTGGGGCACGCCGAAAACCATGCTGTGAAACTTGTTTTATGGATCTTGGCGATTCTTTGAATTGTTGTCACTTTTAAATGGCAAATGTTTCGGAAAAAATTTCCTGGCTATTTTTTTGTTAAATTGCCTCAGCAATTTTGTTTTTCAATTTTCAAAAAAAAAGAACATTTTCATGACCTTCGACTTTCTCATTATCGACATAACGGACTTTTATAATATTTTTTGTACAGAAGTTCCAAAACAAACACATTTTTTGGATTAAAAAAAAATATTTTTTTTTGAAAATTCTATATCTCAAAAAACGGGTCCATGAATTTATTGAAACTTCGAATTTTATTTGCACAATGATGAAATTAGCGAACCAAAATTTGTTCTTACAAATTTTATTTATAAAAACTTATTTTAACGTTTAAAAATTTGTTTTTATTGCACACATTCATATTTGCTTATGACATTCTCATTTTTGGCTCCATCTACTAAAAAATTGGTTAAAGAGTTTTAAAAACTAATTTCATACTTCTGAACATTTTTCGCTAATTACATCCAATTTTAAAGTTTCTAGTCTCTTAGACATAAGAGAAAGTTATTTTTAGAGCTACGTAAAATCTCAATATCCCTTTTAGGACATTACCTTAAACCCTGCGACTTCGGTAAGGTGGTAGGCCTGGAGCCAGGAATCTTTTTATTCATCTTCGATTTTTTGCTCGATTTTATATTTTTTTAAAAATAAAAGTCTTGTCGAAACCACTGTAAAAATTCAAATAAATAACTTAATTTCGGTGAGGATTCCACTTTCTTATTGGCAATTTCCTTTTTCTTTCCTTTCTTGTTGCTTCAAAATTCCAAAATACAAAAGTCGGTTTTTTTGGCATTCCAAAAATTTAATATGAAGTTCGAATTATATAAATCAACACTTCCCAGTTATTCGCTCATAGATTAAATATATATGTAATGTGGAAATAGTAAAAACCATTAAGGATAAAAAAAATGTCATATTCCTTTTGACAATGGAATATCCGTTTCCGATTTAGAAAAAAGTATATGCAGCCACAGCAGCAGCACTGGCGGTACTTGTCATGTAAAAGTTTTCAAAGGCGGGAGAGTGGGCGTGAATATGGATGATGGTTGAAGCTTCTGGTTATTTTTTTGTGTTTAATCCTTTCCAATATTCATATTTGTTTGAACAATAATACTCATAGGAATTTCTTCAATTCGCTCGCACTGAATAGATTCAAGGATTGAAGTATCCATCCATATGCGTGGTGAAGGTGAGGCAACTTACAAATACTTGCTGTGTTGTCCTTTTGATATTTTTTATTCCCTCATTCTGAGGACAACAAAACATTTGTGTATTTGGTCAAGTTTGCATTGTAAATATCTGGAGTATTACTTCTTATTCGTCCTTTGTTGTTCGTCTTTTGTTGTCCTTTTTCTTTTTATTTCTTTGTTTGTGTATGCGGATGAGGATGTGTTCCTTTCTTTTGATGTGATGGGCCATTTCATTTCATAATAGTCACAAAATATATTTGAATATTCAGATGTCCTGGCCAATTGTTATGGTATTGTTGGTTTTAGTCAGAATTTATGTAATTCACATGCGTGTCAATGCACATATCCTTATTGTATTGTCCTCTTGTTTTTTGTTTGTGTTTTCAATTTGATTGTTATGAGTGTCCAAAAGGTGGCAATCGAAACACTATGGTTGGTGAGCAGCTAACGCCTCAAAAATGCCTTGCACTGCACACATGGGTGTGGATGTGGGCAGGATTGTCCACATTGATTATCCTTAACGGCATTGCTTTGAGCGGTAAGTACTCTTCCATATAGTGATGATGAATTCGGTAGTCGTAAAAGAAATTATGTAGGATCTGACACACGTACGATCTCTTATCTTGGTTTTGGTTCTCAGGAGATTGAAGTATGTATGTATAAGTACCTACCTACTTCATGCGAAATTGAAGTAAATTTGGGTTATGCTTATGATTATCCTTAATGGACAATACATCATATTCCTATTTAGCGGTAATGGGTGTCAATTTTCAGATTAGCTGCGGATAATTTCTTTATTGGACCATATGTGCACGTAGAATTAAGATTTCTATCATATGAGGATGAGGTTTGCCAGGAATATTAAAGGAAGAAGTGTGAATTGTGTTTGTGGCAGAAAATGGTCAAGCGGAAGGAATTATACGAATTCTTGGATGTTTTAGTGTTTTTGTGGTCCGTTGTGCGGAATTCGAAGAAGAAAATTTATTTTTCATGCCCTAGTGGTCAGATAAAATCGAATTTTGCTAATATTTGATATTTAAAACTAATCAGCATATTTCTAACTGTAACTATCAGCAAAATAAAAAATGGTTTCCAGGGCACACATATAAAAACTACAGAGGATGAGGTTAAAAATTAAGGTTTTTGTCCAGCTAAGCAAGTATTCAATTTTTATTTACAAAGCAGATTTATAAATCAGGTAGATGGAGAGTTGGACCAAATCAGTTTAATTGACTTCACTATTGTAAAATTTATGAAAGTTGATATAAGAAAAGAAAATGTTGAAAATATCAGGCTGTGCTTGAAGTTTTTTTTTTTATTTATTTCCAAATTCAAGGGTAGGAATTAATAATAACGCCAAGATCTTTAATATTATCTACTCTTCCCAGGGGGCTATCCTCAAGGGAATATTAAAATAAATAATATTAAAACCTTTATATTTGAATTAAAACAGTTACTTAAACACCAATTTGACAGTTGATTTATGTCGTGTTGAATAAATAGACAATCGCCGATGGATTTAATTTTCAAAACTGAGTTTAAGATTGTCAGCAAATATCAGACAAAAACAAAACTTAAACCCAAATACAGTGTAATTGGTAAAGATAATAAGGTACTCCTGAAGAACCGCAAATTGGAATTGAACTTTTATCATCGATTATTACTTTTGGCTTCTAGCAATGAGTTTTGAGCCAATATGCTGCAACAAACCGAAGCAGCAACTGTTTCTTAGTGTACTTCTTCGCCAGTTGTCCACTAAATTGTCAATATTTGTGCTAAAGCTAATAAGTATCTCGAGGTCAATAAATTTCCATCCCACTTAGAAATTGCTACTATTATAGTTCAGAGGAGCTATACCCTAGTTAAACATTTTACCGTGAATGTTCTAATGTCTCTTGACACCAGATAATGAATCTTTACTTGAAAATTATTGTTGATTTTATTCAGGATTTGTCTTAGTGTGAGAAGGAAAACACAATAGTATGTACTTAGCAATTATACAGTTGCTTAAGGCTTGAGATGGCCCATTACGTTGAATAAGATTTTATATACGACGTTCAGCATGGATATGTCTCAATAATTTTAGCTGAGAACACAGGATCACTTTTTTTCTCTTTTTTTGACTTACAGCCCGGTTCTATATTTGACTTTCACTCGAAATGGAATTGAAATCGATACAAAATAAAATTTGGTATTCTTCAATTTACTTTTACCGATATCGATTTAATTTTTTGAAATTGAAGCGAATTTTCGTGTTCTAGATTTCGAGAGTTTTTCGCAATAAGGATTTGCGCAAAAAATTACGTCTTAACACCTAAATAGACGATAGAGATAGATATTTAATTTTTCTAGGGTGTTACGTCAATTCGGGGTGATCTAAAAATGTGATTGTTTTTTTGTTGCTTATTTAGGATCCTCAATAATAAAATACATCGGTCAAATACAGCAACAAAAATTGAGTGAATCCGTAGTAATTGAAAGTTGTAGTCATTTAAAAAAACCTCCACTTTCCTTCGATCTAAGATAGGTCAAAGTTTACATTCAAATACAATTAAGCTGCAAATACCTGAAAAACCGCACAGTGAGCCGAATTAATGTTACGAAATCTTGCACCAAATATTTTCTTTTTCACTCGTAATACAAATACAATACATATACAATACAAATACAATACAAATACAATACAAATACAATACAAATACAATACAAATACAATACAAATACAATACAAATACAATACAAATACAATACAAATACAATACAAATACAATACAAATACAATACAAATACAATACAAATACAATACAAATACAATACAAATACAATACAAATACAATACAAATACAATACAAATACAATACAAATACAATACAAATACAATACAAATACAATACAAATACAATACAAATACAATACAAATACAATACAAATACAATACAAATACAATACAAATACAATACAAATACAATACAAATACAATACAAATACAATACAAATACAATACAAATACAATACAAATACAATACAAATACAATACAAATACAATACAAATACAATACAAATACAATACAAATACAATACAAATACAATACAAATACAATACAAATACAATACAAATACAATACAAATACAATACAAATACAATACAAATACAATACAAATACAATACAAATACAATACAAATACAATACAAATACAATACAAATACAATACAAATACAATACAAATACAATACAAATACAATACAAATACAATACAAATACAATACAAATACAATACAAATACAATACAAATACAATACAAATACAATACAAATACAATACAAATACAATACAAATACAATACAAATACAATACAAATACAATACAAATACAATACAAATACAATACAAATACAATACAAATACAATACAAATACAATACAAATACAATACAAATACAATACAAATACAATACAAATACAATACAAATACAATACAAATACAATACAAATACATACAATACAAATACAATACAAATACAATACAAATAC